>JAFEMH010001158.1:0-524888 GCA_022495995.1 Adenophora triphylla var. japonica | reverse complement strand
CAAAGTTCAACAAAAAAGTCAAATGGGACAAACATTTTGGGACGGAGGGAGTATATTTCAAGGAATTCCAAGAAAAACAACTTGCCTGGCCTCTATCTCAGAAGGAGAAGAAACTATTTCTGAGTCATTGCTATTGGAATCTTTCTCAGGTGAAGAAACAGTTTCTGAATTTCTGCAAAAATGAATCATAATAACATTACCCAATTCAAACTCCACACACACACAATTGTGAATCACCAACCTATCCAGATTAACATTACCCATTTCTGCAAAGAAAATAAAAATCTGATTTGATAAGAAACTTACTCAGTTGGGAGGCTGGATAAGACAGATACAGAATTGGGTCTTTGTCTTACGAAAGAGGGTTTGGGGTTTGAGGATTGAATGGAAATTCCCAGCCATGGAGTCTGTGAAGTGGGGGTTCTCAAATTTTGAGTTAGAGAGAGATGAAACGGGTTGGGTAGTCTGGATTCGGGTTGAGGGATTCGGGTTGACAGTGGGGTTGGGGAGAGAGAGTGAGCAGCCATTGAGATTTTCTCGAGAAAATTTGTGTTTGGGTAAATTGAGCGAGAAAATTGGATAGGAGAAGAGATTAGAAAGAAGAGACGTCTGGATTACTTGGTCTCAATAATTGGACCAAAATTGGGCTTTAGGACTCGGCCCAATACTTAAGGGGCCTAAAATATAGCCGAATCATATTGACAAACTTGTAACTTTAAAAAAAAAAAAAACAAACAAACATAATTTATTAATCGATGCAAATAACAAAGAGTTGGCAATCCACAAACACCGAATGCTTAACCCAACAAATGGGGCTTACAAACGTTACAAATATAAAAGAAGCCCAAGAAATACCATTGGCCAAAACATTGGCTCGACGATCAACCAAACATACCGCAACATTATTATGAACACGAAGCACAACTCGATATATTCGATGGCTGCCTAATTTAGTTGAACATCTCTCATTAAAAATACTCCATCATAGACTGCCTTCATGATCACACTCTTGCGAGACTTCCTTCCATTCAAACAAAAATCCAATGCGTTGTTATTCGGAGAATAATCAATCAAATCAACAATCAATTTATCTTATGAGCCATGTGGTAGATTGAGATAGCCAATATATAAAAGTAATACATAAAGCACTCAACAAGGAGTGAAGACAAAAGCCTCCAACAAATAAGGGAAAATAAAATCCCCTAACTAACAAAGGAGGGAAATCCAAAACTCAATGGAGAAAACCAAACTAAAAAATATAAACAACATTATTAAAAAATTATAAATTACAAAAGAAAAATAATTGAGCCCAGTTTTGTAGCCCAAGCCCATTGGCTTAAACATTGAGCCCAAATTAGGACCATCAGTAAAGGCCCATTGGGCTCTTTATTGATCCATAGTCCAACTCAATTTAATATTGTTAGGTGTAAGAAGTGATTTATTTAGTTATTTATTTATTTAAATGAGAGGATGAGACAAGAGTATAAATGAATTTCAGTATAAACATAAATATGAAGGAACTTTTCAACTGATAGAAGTAAATTATAACAACCTCCTTAGTTATTACAAGTGCATCTTTCTTGACCCCCTTTACTACATGGCACCAGCAACACATTTAATTAATTAAGACTTTTTAGCTGTTACTTTATATTATATTGTACATAAAATATAAATGGTATACGCTCCGTTTCAAAATGAAAGATAATGTTTATTTTTGAAATTTGTTGTTTCTTGTTCAAGAATATATTTAAATTCTTTTTGATAATTCATTTTAAGATAGAAATTATATAGCTCAATGTCTAGACTTTTGCCAAGAATTAAAACTACCATGTCATGTATTTCAGATGACCTTGTCATTTGTGCTACATACCGTACGTATCAAATTAGAATACATTATTATTTCTCGTTTTTCATGCGTCCGTCTTACTATTTTTTTTTTTTCTCGCTAATTACAATTGTGAGAAAACTAAAATAAAATAAAAATGAGGATGCAATTCATATAGTAGTGGATCAATGTGGTCGAGGTTCATCAATTTGTTGGATATAAATTCAATGGATAAAGAAGGAAATACATAACTAAGGCCTCCTGGTCTTGTGGTATGCTAACCGGCCTCTCTACCGGGAGGTCATGGGTTCGATCCCTCCATGGGGGATCTTTGTGAAAATGTTTATACCATGAGTTTCAGGAGCCTTTGGAGTCTCCCGAGACACATCCGAGCAGAAGGAAGCAGCATGGTGATGTAAGAGTGATGTAAATGCCTTGTAGGAGGGCTCCCTTGGGGCCAGGAGTATAAGGGTGCTGCCACCCTGACTGCATCGGTAGAGCCGTCAATACGGGAATACGGGACGAAATTATGTTGTCCCACGACGGGAACGGGACGAGACAAGACGGGACAAAACGGGACGGGACTAAAATACTCCGTCCCATCCCGTCCCATTTGCGGGACGCGGGATCCCGCGGGACCCATGCGGGACCCGTTGACTAGGAGGGATAAGTGTTGACTAGGTGCCAAGGTTATGGTTCTTCCTATTTAATGATGACAGAAACAACTTTTTTTCCTGCAGAATTCAACTGTATTATCTACCACAAGGTTATGGTTCTTTCTCTCGCTACTCCGTGTGCTCATAACTTCTGCAAAACCTGTTTAAAGGGTGCCTTTGCTGGTCAAACTTTTGTGAAGGAGAGGACATGTGAAGGTAGACGAACATTAAGAGCACAGAAGAACATAATGAAATGTCCAACATGCTCTAATGATATTTCTGAATATCTTCAGAATTCACAAGTACGTCTGTTGATCTTTTGTTCAATATGCTTTCATTATGTGAGGATGGGGTACTAGCCCTCGGTTTACAAAAAAAGTTTGAACATTACTGACATGTTATGTGAATGTACTTGGGGGAGCATTTGCTAAATATTCTAATATGCTTTTGTACTGAAAGAACTACTAGTTACTACGTAGCAGAAAGAATGTTGCAGTAATTGTTGTTTTGTACCTTGATGACAGGTTAACAGAGAGTTGATGAGTGTGATAGAATCGCTTCAGAGACAAAGTAGTAGCGGTGATAAACATATAATACTTGTACGGGTCAATACGGGAAAACGGGACGGGATAAAAATAAGTTGTCCCACGACGGGAACGGGACAATACGGGACGGGACTAAAATATTCCGTCCCAACCCGTCCCATTTGTATGGCGGGACGGGACGTCCCGACGGGACCGTCCCAACTTGACGGATCTATGCATCAGACACATCCCGCGATTTACCTCCCCCAGCACTCTGAGGGGCCGGAGCGGTCCAGGATTAGTCCGGCGTAAGTTGGGAACCTGGGTATCAAAAAAAAAAAAAAAAAAAAAAAGAGGGAAATACATTTCCAAAAGGGTTAGGGTTAGGGTTAGGGTTAGGGTTAGGGTTAGGGTTAGGGTAGGTCAATAGTTGATACTTTCTCTTTTAAAGTTATGAAAATGTTAAAATGTATCTGCATGTGCCATCACCTGCCATATTTTATGTGGGTCTCTAATATCACATTGTATTCACTTCTCTTAATTAAATTCTTCCCTCTTCTTTTTTGGGAAAATTTTGGAAAATTTAATTTTTAGCACTGAAATAAATAGTAAGAAATATTCTCTTAGAAAAAGAAATTACATTAAGTTGTAATTTTTACCCCTTTCTAATTAAATATATACTGTATTATTTTGTATCATTTTAGTCTAAAATATTTTCGAATTCCTTAAAATAAATCTCTCGCTTCACAACTATAATCCCATCAAATAATAAATTTAAGGGGAAAAATGAATGAGGCACATGGGAATTAAGGGGAGGGGAGAGGAATAAATAAGAGTTGCTGTCATTTCCGTATTAGGAATTAAATGGAATAGTACTTGCTTGTCCAAAGGAAGGCATAGCTTTGTTTATTAAATAAGACTTTTTTTTGTCCCCACTCAAAAAAATATAAAATAGGGTTTTAATAAAAATTAAAGAAAAAAATATAAAATAGGGTTTTAATAAAAATTAAAGAAAAAAGCCAAAAACTCATAAAAAACGCGTTTTTTTATGAGCTTACAAAAAAACGTGTTTTAGGCTCTCTCATACAAAGACACGCAAAGGCCAAACTCAACGCAAACTCAACGCACACAAAGTCTCTCTCTCTCTAGACGGAAAATTCTCTCTCTCTACTCGCAAACTCTTCCTCTCCGGCCAACTCAACACCGATCGTCTTCTCTCCCAGCCACGGCAGCCACCGATCGTCTTCTCTCCCAGCCACGGCAGCGAACCAATTCCCCTCAACCTCCATCACCGATTTCTCTCTCCACCCAAACAATCGCCCTCCTAACCAGCTCCATCTAATTGGCCGGATTTTCAATCAGAAGCTCCGTCTAATTGGCCGGAATTTCAATCAGAAGCTCCGTCTCTGCTCTCCCCAATACAACGCCAATGACGATTTGCTTCAAGAACTTATTCGCACGGTCGACATATTGCTCCAGTTTATTTATTTAGGAGTGATTGATTTTGGGGCGATTGATTTTTGGCTTTGTTTAGATGCCGATTACGGTGTAAACTAATGCCATCGTTTGTTTTTCGAGTGCCGGTTTATTTATTTAGGAGTGCCGGGCGAAGTGGTTGCTTGGAGATTTGATGTGCCGGTTCTTGTGTATATTAATGCCGGTTTTTGTTTTTTTGAGTGCCGGTTCATGTTTTTGGAATGCCAGTCCATGTTTTTTGAATGTCGGCAAAAATGTTTACCGGTGTTTTTAGTGCCGATACATGTGTATTTGAGTGCCGGTTTACGTGATTTTGAATGCCAGTCCATGTTTTTTGAATGCCGGTGCTTGTGTTTTTGAGAAGCCAGCAAAAATATTAATGTAACGAGTGCCGAGTGTTAGTGTAACAGTGCCGGTGTGAAGAGTGTCGGTTCGTGTATATAAAAGTGCCGTATAAAAGTGCCGGTCTTGGGTTTAACAAAGTGCCGGTGCCGGTTACATGGCACTTTGTTAAATTGGTGCGGCACTTTTTTCACCGGCATTTTGTGATACGTGACGGCACTTTATCACATTGTCTAAACAGACATTGGCATAAACGGGAGAAACCGGTAATTACAAGAATGCCACCGTTTATTTTGAACATGGTTGCCAGTATTTACAAAATTGCCACCGCTTAATTTGAAAACACGTTTTTTCATATCTTAAGAAAAAACTAGTTTTTCATAAGACCAACTCAAGAAAAAAATATAAAATAGGGTTTTAATAAAAATTAAAGAGACTGTATTATGAAGAATAAGTATGAATAGTGAGTTAAGAAAGAAAAAATGAGGTAGACAATTGTAAATAGATAGTTATTGTTAACATAATAAGTCAATATTATGAATAAAAAAATAATAAAAAAATCATTTAAAATTATGTCATTTTAAATAGAACATTCAAAATAAAATTTTGTGTCTTTTAAATGATACGGACGATTGTATATTTATCTGACAAAAAGGAAACAAGACATAAGTTTTAAATGTCACGTGAAGTTGCCAACATTTGAGGCGCAAGTGGGGCTACATTATAATTATTATAATTGCTTTCATTTGCACCCTGTGATCAATTTATTACATTTTAGATTTAGAATTTGATTTGAATTTAAATATAGCATACAATCTATATTACAATAGGGAATATATATGTACGCATTAAAGGTTTCATCTACTGCACATTATATTTGTATCAAGTTGTGAGATTACCCTTTGAAATTGCTTCATTTTTCAATTAGTATAATTGTATAAGTTTGGACTGCAAATTTTAACTTATTTCTGAAGTGGTTAGAGATATTATTTTACATTGGGAATTGACAAACCTTGCCTATGATTTACTATAAAGATCTTGGGCCACTCCCCTTTGACACCAATTGATTTTAAGGTGGAACCTCAAATTTTAAGATGATATCAGAGCAGGTCATTTACACGTGCAGGCCCAACGGCCCACGATGTTACTTCACGTCACCGAATTTATAAGTCCACGTTGTAAGCCTTTGACAAAGCCCGACTACACGTGAGGAGGCGTGTTAGAGATATTATCCCACATTGGGAATTGACAAACCTTGCCTATGACCTATAAAAATTCTGGGTCACTCTCTTTAGCACCAATTAATTTTAAGGTGGAACCTCAGACTTTGACTTTAAGACAGAACTATAATCTCTCATTATATGATTTAAAGTTTTGGAAACATGTTTTTAGAAACGATCCAAACTTCAGTCTCAAGTTTACGAGCTCACAAATTGTCACCATTCACAATTCTAAACTATAAAATTTAATAAATTCTGAGTAATCATTTGTTGACTCAGTTCAAATAGAGGCAACTAAAAACCAAATCGGCATTAAAGTATTACAATTTTCAAATATTAAAATAGCTAACTAAATAGGTTAAAATACTACTAAGCTAAAACAATCTTTGAACTTCTTCTAATGCTCCCCGAAATGAATCAAATTCTTTTCATTTATTATCTGTAAAAATAAATAATAATAATGAAAGGGTGAGCGAATAATGTTCAGTAAGTTCATATACAATTCCTCTGGTTAATAAGGAGGAGTTGATCTAAGAAATACTAAGTAGTACAAAATTCAAATAATGATCCAAAATCAAAGTATAAATCTGAAATAATCATTTACCGAATCTCAAAACTTCATGCCTTTAAAAATTTTAGGGAATTTGCCCCATAAGTTCCTTTTGGAACAAATCACTTCCCACTAAGTTTCTCATTGTATTAAAATGCCCCATAAGTTCTTATGTTGTATTATGTATAATACAACATTTAGTTATTCAGTAATTTAAAATCATAATACTGCATCCGCACCATCGCCTCCGCTGCGGCCTCCGCCGCCGTCTGCTATCGCCGCATGCCGGATTTCGGTCAATTTTCGCCGGAATCCGGTCAATTTTCATCGGAATCCGGCAATTTTGGCCAGAACCCGGCCGTCGGAGGTCGGAATCTGGTCGCCGGTCCATGGGCTTCGGACTCCGGTCACCGGCGGCTGCCGAAATGCAGTATTATGGCCTTAATTGATGTTGTATTTTCGAAACATAATACAACATCATAAAAGGAACTTATTGAGCATAGATTTAAAAAAAAAAAAAAACTTATGGGGCAAATGACCCAAAATTTTATCATATCTTTGATTCCAAAGGATTGACAAATACTCCCTCCGTCCCGGACCTACATGCCTAGTTTGACTTTTCACGTAAATTAAGAAGAGAGTATTATATTGAAAGTGTTGTGAGTGTGAAATAAAATAGGAGAGAGAATGAGTGGAGGGAAGAGTAAATTATAATGGTGTTGTGAGTATTAAAATAATGTAGGAGAGAGAATGAGTGGAGGGAATAGTAAAGATTCCTTTCCATTTTAGAAAATGTGCACGTAGGTTTGGGACGCCCAAAATGAAAAGTGTGCACGTAGGTATGGGACGGAGGGAGTAGATCAAAACAAACTCGAATGATTTATTCATTTACAACTGTCTTAAACAAGCTGTAAATAATGAAAGCACTCACGAATTTTAGGAATTTTTAAAGAACCGATAAGCTGAATGAAACTAACTCGAGTGATCTAGTTATCTATAACCGTTCCATACCAATTGTAAATAACAAAAACACTCATAGACATAATGATCACATAAGCGTCTCACTAACCTTATCAAACCAAAATATCCCAAAAGAAAACAAAAGCCTACAAAGAGCACTAATACCCACAAATGATCCAAAAGCCTACAAATAGCACAAAATGACTCTGCCAAGTCCACATTCTAAATAATGTATCTGGAACACCCCAACACTCCTCTTGAGTGGTGAACAAAGTTGCCTTAACAGGCAAAAATCAAATAAATCCCGCCGAAGTAGGTTGTTTAACTTAGTTATCATTGTTAGAACACCAAACATTATATATATCAAATTATCAATTAACATGAATATAAGATCATATACAATCAAAATATTTAGGCGTACTGATAAAAAAATACGTGAAATCTAACAAATGATATCAAAAATTTATCAAAGACGGTAATCGAAGGAGTCAAAGCAAAATATTGTCACAATGTCAGTTTTAACGTTTTAATGAACAATCGTTAATAATTAAATACAAAACCCAAACAACTAAAAGATTCGAGCAACAACCTAAACGGATACGTGAAGATTTTCTCAAAAGCATACTAGCTCCCTTAACATAGTCTCCAAAAATCTTTGACCCTTTATTCCATTTATATTTTTCTTTCTTTATTCACCTTTTTCATGATCTCTCATGACAATTGGAATTTCATGCATTATATATAATAAAATATGGAATTTAATAGCACCCAATTTGTTTATAAAACTATAAGCCACTAATTAATTTGGAAAATGACATCATTATTGGCTGTTTGTAAGCAAAAGGTCAAGGCCAAAGTACTATGGAAATTAAACATGCAAAAAGTCACCTTGGTTGAATTTGCAGGGCACAAAAAAATAGTTCCATTATTAATTGAGAATGATTTATTAACTAAATTCCAGCTGTGTAATTTTAGTCTCCTATTTATGGAGATAGGGAGGGAGTATTTTCCAATGAAGTCGTGTCTCTATTTTATCACCATAATTAGCAAAAGCAATACTACTAATACTAGTAGTTGATTGTGACTTACCATCTGTTAATAATATTTCATTTACTCATACTCATACAACTAATATTCCTTTCTTTGTCGGTTTTACTTACCTTTTTAATCTTAGGCAACGTTAGGAAAACAAAAGAAAGTTACAAAATATTGTTCACGAGTATATCAATATTTTATTAGTTGTATCAATAATAAATATGTTACACTCTAATTAAAAGCAATAATAAAATAACTACACCTATTATTTTGTAATCAAATTTTTGTGATTATTTTGTTCCCATATTCTTTAATCTGTCCAATAATAAGGTTTTTAATTGTTTTATTACTTAAAATAGACAATATGACTCATTTATAATTCTCACAACAAAATTTTTCTACCCACTTTCTTCCTCCCGATGAGCCAACGCCTTGGCTCAATGTCAAACCGGAGTAACCCAAAGAAAATCGGACCACGACATGGCGTACCCAAACCGCACACTTGCGATTTCCTCCCCCTCAAACCGCCTTCGCCCTTTCTCCTTCACTCCGCCTCCTCACCTCTCCCCCTCACTCCGCCTTCTCCCTTTCCCCTCATACCGCCATCTACCCCTTCCCTCATACCGCCATCTACTCTTTCCCTCATACCGCCTTCTCACTCTTCCCTCACTCTCCCTCATACCGCCTGTCCCTGTCCCTCTCCCCTCAAACCGCCGTGTTCGCATCGTCACTCCCCCTTCTCCCTTGAACCGCATGAGCTTCTCCCTCGCACCGCCTCTATGCGATTTCCCTCACACAGCAAGGGCGGTTCCCCCCTCAATCCGCATATCACCTTCTCCACAATCCCTTCTCATTGACCTTTTCTCATCCCTCTGCCTTTTCCCCTTTACCATGTGCTCTCCCCTAATCGCCTAGGGGCGGTTTCCCAATGAACCAAGCACCGCCCATGCGGCTTGCCTCAAGCCATTTTCCCACTATCTTTTTCCCCTTGAGCCTAATCGGTATCATCTCCCCCATGTCGCCCCTTGCATACCGTCCCCAAGGAGCCGTCCCCATGCAATGTCCTCCTGCCTAACTAGTCTCACTATCCTCATATAACTTGGACGATCATTCCTTCCTACTGATATCAACAACCTCTCCACATGTAGTGACCCCAAGTAGCCTAGAATGGTCCCCCCTACGAATATGACGATCATCCTAGTGGTCCCCCGACATAGATCTCCACTAACGATTCTACTCCCTCTGCATGGCAGAGGAAATGCTCCCATAATCTCTGTCCCATCAGAGATTTGCTCCCCACTCTCCCAACCAAAAGGACTCTCCGCCAATGAGGTATGAACATGTGTCCCCTTGATATTGATAATAATCCAAATCTCCCCCTCATATAAATAGGACTTCTCCCTCAAGGCAGAAGGTAAGTCACTTGAACTCAAGCCCATTTCTATACTCCATAGCTTTATCTCCCATCACTGTGTTCTTATCCTCACGCCGGAGCCTCATCGCCGGGGACCCTCCCCCTCGGTTTTGAGCTAACGGTTTTCTCTCTTATTCTCAGGTCAAGAGGATCGAATCAAGCCAGATATCCGACCGCCCTCATCCTTGAGCCGGACCACCGTTGCATACCCGTTTCTATTGGTAGCATCAGTTGGTTCCATTGTCAGGAAATCGTTCATTCATCATTCTTCTTACCTGAGTCTTCTTCCTCTTGCCCAGAAACTCATAATCTGGACATTTCCTTCATATTCTTCAAACAAAACACTCTTGTTCCTTTTCTGTTGCTATGGAGTTTCTTGGTTTGCCTAAATCAAGACGCCTCAAATCCACTGTAGAAATTCAAACCCCACCTTCCAAACCATCTGAACGTCATCAAACTCACCATCGTAGGGCAAAGTTTGTTGACCTACGCACCGTTTATACCTCGTCGAAAAATGACGAGGAGCAAGAGCTCGCTACGGCTGCTAAGCATAAGGAGGCTCAAGAAGGAAGAAATGCCAAGAAACCCGTCGGAGAGCAATCCAAAGTACACCAAGGAGATGCTGATCTGGGGAAAGGAGAAAATGAGATAGCCCTTTTGCAACAACAAAGCTTGATGTATGCTAAAATCTTGTCAAATAATGAACGTTTGAAAGAGCTAGGGAAACCACAGATGCTCTTCGCCGCCGATGAAATTCACAAGTTCGCGAACAGCGTTCATTCTCCCGTCAAAACCAAGAGTGAGAGCGTAGCCTATGTAAAAACCCGACGCCCCAATCAGGAGGATTCCAAGGCTCCAACCAAAAACGCTTGGTAGAGGAAACCGCGCACAAGGAGAAATCAAAGGGTTATTCCCATCATGATGATTGGAAGAAGAAAAGGCATGAAGACGAGTGCTCCTATCGGGATGAGGACACTGGATCAACTTATGACTCCACACACCGCCCCTCCAAGGAAAAGGGGAAGAAAAAGTCATCAGAAAAGGAGTAGAGTCGTAGAGAGAGAGGAAGCAACTTATGTCAACTTCCATTGCTGTTTTTTTTTAAGGGACAGTGATAAGGTAACAAGTAGTAGAGAAGCGGGATCAACTTCTTCCACGGGAGTAGGCAACAAAAGTTTACGAACCACATACGACTCATGGTCCTCGCAATCATCATCCTCCTCATTAGGATCGTGATGAACGATCTCACCATTACCATCATCATCATCAACAGTGGTCACCAAATTAGCATTCTTACGAAGGTGACAACCACTAGAAATATGTCCAGCCTCCCCGCATTTAAAACATTTATTACCGAAATTCCTAGCATAAGGGTTAGCATTCTTAGGAGCTTGGACAATAGGAGCAGGTGTTCTTGCTACCTCAACCGCCTTAGAACCCGAAGCTTGTGGCGTAGGCTGTTCGCCTGTGGATGGAAAAATTGAAGATTGAATAGGGCTAAGAGCAAAAGACGAATTACCCCCTTTCTTGAAAGTAGGTTGAGGTTGAGAAGCTGAAGCCAATTGTTTCTCGACCTTTTCCGCCCTTGAAATAGCATCAGTCAAAGAGAAGTTGGTAAATAATTCCACCCTATTCTTAATATCAATCCGAAGACCATCAACAAACCTAGAGATTTCTTGGGAATCAGATTCAACCAAGTCGTTACGGGCCGACTGAGCATAAAAATCATGCACATAGTCCTTAACGTTACGACTACCTTGGGAGCAATTCTGAAATTTAGAAAATAAGCGTTGCACATAATCATCAGGTAAAAATCTATCTTTTAATGCCTCTTTCATCTCATCCCAAGTGCGAATCAGAGGCAACCTATCACGCAACCTTTTTTTACAAAATTGATCCCACCATGCAGCAGCACCACTCCTCAATTTATAAGCAATATAAGGGACCTTTCGAACATTCTCAACTTGCATTAAATTGAAAAACTTATCAACTTCATTAATCCAATCTAAAAAGTCCTCGATAGATAACTCACCATTAAAAGTAGGAATATCAGCCCTTATCTTCGGTCGATGTTGTTCCACCGGAGGTGCAGCGAAAACTTCGTCATCACCATGAACCGAACCATCGTTGTCACCGCCAGGATTATTGTTGTTGCCCCCTCGACCTCGATTGTTGTTATTACCACCACCAACCTGCAAACGCTCCATAGCCGCCACGAGTCGTTCTTGAGTAGCAGCAGATTGACGGAGAATGTCATTGTTTTGTCGTTGCATCTCCAGAATAGCCGCTAGAATAGCATTATCGTTGTTGTTTTCACCATTGTTGGCCATCTTTTTTTTTTTTGCTAGATTTTCTTCCTTGGATCGTCCTTCGTCTGATACCAACTGATGTAATGGGGTTGCAGCGAAATAAAAAGAATAAGTAACCGGATAGGCAATTAATCGAAACAACGATCAATTGACCAAATTCGAATCCACGAATTAGGGTTTGGCAAGATTAACACCTAAAAGATGAGAACCCCGAATAACAGAAGGAATCCATCTTCAACAAGTCAATAAAGACTCACAATTGTAAAGCAATCAAATAATTTATCAAAATTCAACCCTCTAAAATAAAACCCCTAAAAGAGTATTTATACTAGTCTATCAATGCTGAAAACCCTAAAGAAAACGGAATAAACAAAGTACCAAAATGCCCTTACAAAATCCTTTTAAAACTGAAAAAGAAATAAATCTGCGTCAAATCCCGTCACCTGGGCGGTCGCTCAACCCCCTCTGCGCGCGGTCGCCCATGTAAACAGGCATTTTTTCCTTGGCGTGAATTCTTACCTGGGCGGTCGCCCATCCTCACATGGGGTGGTCGCCCACTTGTCCAGCCCTGGGCCTTTGTTTCTGATGGTTCTTGTTACATCATAAAGTGGGGTAGGAAATAGTGAGTTGATTGGTGTTGTTAGTATAAAAGTAAAGTATGAGAGAATTAGTGGGTGAAATAGTAAAGACTCTTTGCCATTTTAGAAAGTGTACAGTTTGTAATGGGACGCTCAATGAGGAAAGTGTGCAACTAGGACAGAGGGAGTAGTTATAAATCATCCCTAGCTAGAGAAGAAAAAAAAAAAGGCAAAACCAGAAACAAGAAAATTACAAAGATTGTTTGGCAAACTGAGAAGAAATAAAGAAGTGACAATATAAATACCTTGTTTTAGACGCAAAACCAATTTATATGTTTAGAATTAATTACTATAATTCCTCATATTAGGTTCAATAATTGTTTGATGTAAGAAACATTGACTGACCAATTCATTAAGTCAAATCATTTCATATTAGTTTGTTTGCAGAAATAGGCAAAAATCCCTCACACATCAAACTTACAATTTACATATTCTTTCTAACCCTAAATGTAGTTGTTATTGTTAGAGATATTATTTTATATTGAAAATTGACAAATCTTACCTATAATATATAAAAATTTTGGGTCACTTCCCTTAATACCAATTGGTTTTAAGGTGGAACCTCAGACTTTAAGATAGTATCAAAGCAGGTTCTTTACACGTGTAGGCCCAACGGCCCACGACGTTACTCCGCGCCACCCGATTGATATGTTCACGTTGTAAACTTTGGCAAAGCCCACTACACGTGAGGGGACGTGTTAGAGATATTATCCCACATTGAGAATTGACAAACCTTACCTATAATATATAAAGATCCTGAATCACTCCACTTAGTATCAATTAATTTTAAGGTGGAACCTCAGACTTTTATATAAAGATCCTGCAATAAAAAAAATACAATTGCCAACCCCAATTTTGAGGAGGATGTTTAAAGTAGAGGATAATGATTCAATTTTGGTGATTGAATTAAGAATCCAACTATCATAATCTCCATTGTCTAGATAAACAATTAATCATGTGATTTAAATCCCAAAAAATTAAGAATATTTGTTGAATATATATTGAATTATCATGAACCATGTGGAAGAAATTAAAATTAAATAAACTTAGTAGTAACATCCTTTTTAGGGCCAAGAAATCACTGAAAATGACAATGAGATTCTGATTAATCGTGATAATATCAACATTGGGAAGGAAGCATTATTATTTTGAAATCAAATGTGATTCACAAGAACTTACTTTTAGTAATTAGTTTTATTAAAAATCGACCAGGCCACATGAATTACAATATGTTTTCTCAATGATTATGGTCCCTTTGTGTACTAACATAATTTGATTATTATCATGCCATATATTCATTTATTTTCTCCGATCCAAATTATTTACTTTTTTTTTGGGGAAAAAGTGAATTAAATCTCAATTTTATCTTTATTTAATACTTATTTTATTTTATTAATTGATTTTGCAATTGAGTCATAATATAGGGCAATAATTTAAGTTTATCCTTGTGATTATTGAACCAACATGAATTTGAAATTTCAGACATAGGATATTACAATTGTTTGAAATTATATAAATTTAATAATTTCTAAATAATTGTAATTTTTTAAATTAATAAAGAATATAAAGAATAAAAAATTAACAACTACTATGTTTAAAGTCATTGGAGAGTACTACTGTAATGGTGTAAGCACTTAAGTCGGCAAGTGCAGCCATAACATGAGTGAGGCATGTCATGGCCTTGTGTTGGGTAGCAAGACTGCAAGAAACGGATGTACACGCGGCCTATGGCGTATGGACATAGGCGTGGGCAGTGGGCTGCGAGAAACTTGGGCACACGTAGGCTATGGCGTATGGACATAGGCGTGGGCAGTGAGCTGCAAGAAAATTGGGCGCACGCGGGCTATGGCATTGGATATAGGCGTGGGCAGTTGGCTGCGATGGATGGACTTGGGCAATGACATGGGCTGCGCGGGATGAAAGCTGACAGGCCAACGGACTGTCCTTGGCGATGTTGCTGAACAAACAGGCTGTGGGTTGTAATGTTTGGGGCCAAAACAGGCTGGACAAGTGGCGGCATCAAGTGCAACAAGCGGTTGGCTAAAGCATGGCTGTTAGGGGCTGTTGTGGGCAGTTTTATGGCATGAAACTGCAACTTGATCTAGCAGCCATGTGTCCCGACAGTTATGGGCAGTTTTGCTTGTCCATGTCAGCCATTTAAAGGGTTGTTCTAAGTGAATTTAGGGCAGATCCGAATTGCAGCAATTTAGTAGGGAAAGAAAGACATTGTTGGTCTTATTCTCTTGTGTAGACATTGCTGTAATCCTTGTTATTATTTAGTAATAAGAGGTTGGACGTTTGACCCGTAATCCTCGCGTGCATTACTGTTTCGTGTGAGTGTGCCTTGTTTATAATCATTGCTGCATTGGCAATTGAAGAAGGGCTGCTGTCTTAATTAGGCGTAAGACAGGCTGCATAGGTGTTGTCGATTGTAAAAATTAGATAACCCTGTGACAACTAGCAAGAGCAAGATTGGTAAGACTTAATAAAAGTATTATCCAGAAATTTTTGTAAGTGTGAGCCAAAAATTTCAAAGTTACGATTCATGTCGTTGAGTAGGGGCAATGGCCCTTATTCGTACGTACATAGCACCGCCCCTGGTATTAAAATGATTTGAGTCAAAGATTATTTGATCACACCGGAGGAAAAATATGCTCGAGTGTTTGACGAAGAGACGTGCGCATAGCACCGCCCCTGGTATTAAAATTATTTGATTCGAAGATTATTTGATCACATTAGAGGAAAACATGCTCTCGTGTTGAATACCTTTCCATTTTTCATTTTCGTGGGACGGAATCTTTGAGTATTAATGTATCACAAGTGATTTAACTATTTAAAAAAAAAACAAATAATTGCTCAATGTATTTTTTATGAAAATTTTTGTTCTTCAACATGTTTTTATCAAAAAAATCTATTTATTTCATTTTCATAAAATTAGTATTTTTAAAAGTGAATAAAAATATTTATATATTTTTGCAATCAAAATGCATAAAGGAAATATAAAACTGGTACGTACAAAAGATTTCATATTTTTTTTCGTCCACCGTTAGGAAACAGTGTCACTCCCACAGTCCCACGTTCGTTTTGAATTTGGCGCCAATTCTTAAGCAAGTCAAAAAGGAAAAGTTGGCGGGTTTTTCGAAAAGAGATCGTTCTAGGAGAAAGTAAACAATGACATATCTGAGCTGTCATCTATGTGTCACGTATTTCAAATCGCCCTTTTTATGCTACTATCTGACTAGATGTCTAATTGGAATGGTTCTCTAAGTTCAAATTTTGTGTTCTTTGTGAAAATTATTACTCATCCATATTATTCAAATTTAATTATTTTTTTGGGCATAGCAATAAAAAGAAATTAGGAAAGAAAATAGAAATAGTACGTAAATAATTGTTTTGAGTATGATAAGTAAGTATCGTTTAATATAAAATATAAAATCTTTGTCATTTTAAATAGTTCACTTTGAACATGTTTAGTTGCTTAATTAGAGATTTCGAGTTCGAGTCATGAGAATACAGCATCGTTAAAATTTTGCTGAAGATTTTTTTTTCAACTTTTTGATATTTTCGAGTTTTAGTCATGAAAATACATTCGAGTTATGTTTGTCAACTCGGCTTACAAGACTTTCCTACGGGACTGAAGTAATACACGGCCCCTAATGTAATTGAGATTGAAAAGATAATTTCTATTTTGCAACAAACATATTTATTGGTGGTAAAATTAAGACTATCTACAATGGGGGATGAAATGGGGGATGAAATCCCATTTCATCCGGCTCAATACGTGCAATGGTGGGCTGAAACAAGGTTGGTCGGATTGGCGGAATGAAATGTTTCATCCCGGATGAAACAATTGCTTTTGCTTTTTTTTTTTTTTTTTTTTTTAACTTGCCACATGTCAAGACCTTATTGGTCTTGACTTTATTACTTTTTCACCCAATTATTTAAACTCAATTATCTCATAATAAATGATTTAAAAATAAAAAGAAAAATTCACCAAAATTCATCATTTTTTTTTCCCTACAAATTGATATAAATTTCATTTGATTTGGACACAAAAAAAAAACACTTAATTTTCAATTTGGGCTGAATTATTACCTAGTAAATTATAATTTTTTTTAATTTTTTTTTCACCAAAATTCATCATTTTTTTTCCCTACAAATCGACATAAGTTTCATTTGATTTGGACACAAAAAAAAAACACTTAATTTTCAATTTGGGCTGAATTATTACCTAGTAAATTAATTTTTTTTTAATTTTTTTTTCACCAAAATTCATCATTTTTTTCCCTACAAATCGATATAAGTTTCATTTGATTTGGACACAAAAAAAAAAAAAAAAAACACTTAGTTTTCAATTTGAGCTGAATTATTACCTAGTAAATTAATTATTTTTAATTTTTTTCACCAAAATTCATCTTTTTTTTCCCTACAAATCGATATAAGTTTCATTTGATTTGGATACAAAAAAAAACACTTAGTTTTCAATTTGAAATTTGAATTATTACCTAGTAAATTAATTTTTTTTTTAATTTTTTTTTTCACCAAAATTCATCATTTTTTTTCCCCTACAAATCGATATAAGTTTCATTTGATTTGGACACAAAAAAAAAACACTCATTTCTCAATTATCCTTCTTCATTTTAGCATTTATTTTAAAAAAATCATTATATTTTTTTTACCTATAAATTGATGCAATATTTTTTTATCTCCATGTGTGAAATATTTTTTTAATTATAAATAATAATAATTATTATTTTACTAATCATAAAAATAAAGAATATAAATAAAATAAAATAAAAGTAGTGGGGTATAGAATGATGAGTTGGAGGGAGTTGAAATTTAATTTAAGTTAGCCATTGGAGTGGGGTAAATGAAATGGGTAGATGAAATATTAGGTGGATGAGAAAAAGTGTAAAAAGTGTTAGATGAAATGGGAGAGTGGGATGAAACCATTGTGGGTAGTCTAAGAAGAAATCTATGGTGTGTTAGCTGGCACACTAGCAATACTTTGGTTTTTGGGCATCAAAAGACAGAAATATTTCCCAGCAGCACAGCTCACTACCTCGTTCATGGCCCGGCCATGCTGTCTTTCCCATCTCGAATAATCCGCCGGCACAAGCTTACTATCCACGTCACTTCTCATGGACCCCACCCCAATCTAATGATATGACGCGTCCCCTAGTCGTGGAATTGGCGGGAAGAAAAGCATCATCAACATCACTACATCACCATCACCAGTTTCCCGCCAAAACCACTGCTTTATAATTATAATTACTCCTACTCCTATTATACTTGGCAGTAAAATAAAAGTGGTCAACAACTCAACCGTCGTCGCAACTCGCAACTGCCTCCGTCCCCTCTTCTAACGGCCGTTAAGTTAGTTTATGCGACGCACGATTGAATGTCAATGATTTGAAGACGTGGCAAAATCGTGGAGTGATAAAGGCGTGGATCGCGCGGTTGTCAGGAAGGTATGATTGTTTAATTGATTTTGTCGGGAGGGAGCAGTTGAGTTGAAAACTCGGGCATGGGATGAGTCGGTGACTCGGTGGGGTGTATTAGACAGCGGGCGAACCGGAGAACGTGTTTTCTGATGCACTGCACGTGATCTGCCAGACCAAACGGGCCCACTTTAAACCCATTTCTGGAAGGCTCAAATGCGGAGCATTTGCGAACATAATACGCTATTTAGTTATTTTCATAGTTATATAAGAATTTATTTGTATACTCCCTCCGTTTCGAAACTTACTTCACAAACACTGTTTGCACTGATTTTAAGGAGGGAGTATTATATTGAAAGTGTTGTGAGTGTGAAAATAAAATAGGAGAGAGAATGAGTGGAGAGAATAGTAAATTATAATGGTATTGTGAGTATTAAAATAATGTAGGAGAGAGAATGAGTGGAGGGAATAGTAAAGATTCCTTTCCATTTTAGGTAAGTTTTAAATGTGTGAAGTAAGTTTTGGGACGCCCAAAAGGGAAAGTGTGAAGATTGTTCCGGGACGGAGGGAGTATAAATATATGCAAATTTATATGTTTAGGTAAACATATACTCCCTCCTCCCACCTTATTACAAACCATTTTTTCGGGCACAATAATTAAGAAATATTATTAAGATAATGAAAATGTGTGGTAGGAAATGAAGAGAGAGAATGAGTGGAGTTGGTTGAATAAATTGTGTGGTAGAAAATGAAGAGAGAGAATGAGTGGGTGAATATAAAATAATAAATTTATTTTCATTTTGGACAGTTTGTATTCAAGTGGGACGGACCAAAAAAGAAATAAGTTTGTATTCACGTAGGACGGAGTAGGACGGAGGGAGTATAACACACATGAAATTGAATAGATTTAAATTTCATGGTAAATGAGATAATTATAGAAATAAAAGTTAATTTAATTGTATTTTAATTTGATTTTAGTCTTTTACTTTAATTAGTCAAATTATCACTACCAATGCATGTGCAAATATTTTGTTGTTATATTTTATTCGTATTCCCTTCATACAATCTCGTAAGAAAGAAAACTTCATTTTTTGTTGTTCAATTTAATTGTATTTTAATCATAATTTTATTAAAATTTCAATATTTTATTAAGGGTTAAAATTGTTATTAATGCAATATAAATATAAATAAAATTATCAATTGTAATCTCAAAAATTAAATAAAATAATATATTAATTATAATTGAATTGAATTAATTACTAAAATTAATATAAGATACTCCCTCCGCCCCAATTCACTTGATACCAAATATTTGGACACATAAATTAAAAAAAGTTGGAAAGAGAATTTGTAATAAAACGTTGTGAATATAAAAAGTGAAATATAAAAGAGAACGAATAAGAATAATACTCCCTCCTCCCAATCTAAAAGTCTCAAAATGAGTTCGGCGCGGGAATTAAGGAAAGTGATGTAAGAAAGAGAAAAAATTTAAATGTTGTGAGTATGAAAAATTAAATATGAGAGAAAATGAGTGGGAGAAATAGTTAGGAGAGAGAATGTTGTGAGTGTAAAAGTAAAGTAGGAGAGAGAATGAGTGGGTGGAATAGTAAAAAAAACTTTCCTTGTTTGGGTTGAGACATTTTAAATGAGACGTCCAAAAAGAAAAGTTGAGACATTTAGATTGGGACGGAGGTTGTAGTAAACTGATTTATAATGTGAATGTAAAAGCTTGTCATTTTGAAGAATATCGAGTGAAATGAGATGAATCAAAATGAAAATTAATATCTACTCCCTCCGTTCCGCTCGAAAGAAAGGGCAATTTTGCTTTCTAGCACGAAAATTAAGAAATGAATAAGAAAAGTGATGTAAGAAAGAGAAAAATGTTAAATGGTGAGTATGAAAAATTAAATAGGAGAGAAAATGAGTGGGAGAAATAGTTAGGAGAGAGAATGTTGTGAGTGTGAAAATAAAGTAGGAGAGAGAATGAGTGAGATAGAAAGAGTATAAAAATAATAAAAACTTTCCTTTTTGGGGTTGTGCCTTTTTAAATGACACGCCCAAAAAGAAAATTTGTGATCTTTCGAACGAGACGAAGGAAGTATTGAGGAGAGTAATATTTATTCTATATATTATTTTTGACTTTATATTAAGCCAGAAGAAATCGAGAAGATGAATCGAACCCCTAATTGCTCTTCTTAGAACACAAAAAACTACTCCGGAAACAGTAAGTTATGACTCTTGCCCTTTTGCCGGTACTTGTCGATCAGTATAGAAAATGGAAAATTATTTTAAGTACTCTTAATTACAAATGGTCTTTAAAATTGTCTCCTAAATTAAATAAATAAAAATAAAATAAAAAAGTGCTTTAGGGGCGTGCCAACACGTTTACGTATCAAGTCATGATGGATAGTTGTGTGCCATTACTAATTATAGTCAAATAAATTAGTAATACTCACGTATTGGCATGCATGAGATACACTACAGTATTTTGGCCTTTGGATAGCATCAAAAGTAGTAACTAGAATTATTTCACGCCCCCGCCACGTGCAATTTTATCTACAAGAATTTGGGTTCCACTGCTTTAGAAATACAAAATAAAAAAATAAAAAAAAAATTAAATTTCCTTTACGTAACTTCGACTTTAAGAAAACCTACTACCATGTACTTACCTCAATGGATTGTTCTAGCTTAATTTTAAGTTTTGAGTTTCAGTCTAGAAAATGCGGTTGCAATCGGTAATAATAAATATATCAAACTTGTAATTTTGTTTAACTTGAGTTCAGATTAATTATTTTAATTATATTCGACTTGAGTTAAGATTAGTCATACACTCGATCGAATATGGATTGAACTATTTTGGGATATACTACCTCCGTTCAATTACTTACTTCACACTTTCTATTTGGGCGTCCAAATACATACTTCACACTTTATTTTTTTACCTAAAATGAAAACTTTATATTATTAAAATATTAACCCTATCCCACTCATTCTCTCTTCTACATTATTTTAATACTCACAACACCATTATAATTTACTATTCCCTCCACTAATTCTCTCTTCTATTTTACTTTCACACTCACAACACTTTCAATATAATAGTCTCTCCTTAATAACCGTGTAAACAGTATCTGTGAAGCAAGTAAATGGACGGAGGGAGTATATCAAAATAAAAAATATGATATTTTTCTGAACAAGTAATTAAATCTATAGTATAAATGCAACCCCCCCCCCCATGAACAGTTTTTTGAACAGTTTCAAGGGGGGAATTCCCCATTTTGCCCTCACTTTTTTTGTCTCTTTTCCATTTTGCTCTTAAAAAAAAAATTAAAAAAAAACACAAAAAACGTGGCCTTGGACACGGGCTTAGGCTAGTTCTATATATGTGCAAGTGAATCATAAACGTAAAATAGCCCAATCATAAAGAAAACGAGTTATATTCAGTGAACACATAAAGAAGGTAAATCTCAACTCAATCTGCAGAAATTAAGTTAGTGATCGTTTTCCATTTCTAATTTTTAACTGGATATTGTCAGTTAATAAAAAAAATATGCAATATCAAGAACATTAAAAATTTTGAATATTAAGTTCGTGATCGTTTTCCATTTTGGACAAATAAAAAAAAATTAAACTTTTTGTAAAATTTAATAACAAAGAGGCATAAAATATTTGTCATCTGCATTTTATTTTTTTAGCTTTGCAATTATATAATGAATAATAAATTATATTGATAATTATATATTTGTGGTCAATTATTTTTTCTCGAAAAAATTATATATTTTGGAATAAATTTTTTCTAAATATTTCCAAAGAAATGTTATTAATTTTAGAGAGAATAGGAATATCTGAGCAAGAAAAATGAAATAAAAAATTTCGTGGATTGCAACGAACCAACGTACATATAGAAGTACTCGATTAATGCAAGAAAAACCGGCCCAGTATCTTGACACCGAAAAAGCCGATTTCAGCGGTGCCTGTCACGTGCGTACGTCATAATTTCGGTCGGCAGATCTCAACTTAATTCAATTAATTAAGCGACCGGAAATTATTTCAAATTTTACTGTGTGGGCCCAAAATGCCAGATGGCAGGATCCCTTTGCGTTAATTGCGAACGAACACCACCAACTGAAAACTACCCTAGTCTGGAGTCCAAGGCAAGCAAAGCACATTATTATGCCTCCTCAGCAAACGTGGCGTCCGATCTGGAAATGGTAACTGCCACATAGGACCCCACTGGACGGGTGTCTTTAGTGTTGGTTGACTTAATGGGAAAGAATAATAAACCGGTTCAGACCGGCCAGCGCTAGTCACGCCACATGCGCGCCTGCCCGCTCCAACCTTTGCGTAGAGGCGTGGTCCTGAAAAAAAATAAAAAATTCTCAATACTAAAATATTTTTTCTATATTTTCTTTTGTTAATATGAAATTATTTTAAATAATAATTTAGATTAATTTAATTATTTGAATAAATATTTAAAATTTGTAATTGATAATATTTGTAATAATGTATCAATAACATATTTTGAATTTTCATTAAAATAATTAAATCAGCCTAAGCATAATACTATCATTAAAAAACCTTTCATATAAATTTAAAAAATTGAAAATATTATTTCGAGATAGAGAAAATATTGAACAAATCAAGGGACATGCAATCGGACCATATATTAGTTCTGATCACATTCGATTTTCCTTTTATTTCAATCCCGATTATCTAAATTAAAAAAAATAAAAATATTTTAGACATTTTACTCGATCAACAAATCTTGTCCCTTTTTTATGTTTTCGTGTGATTTCGATCATCGATACATCCGGCTTCTCTATCACTACCATTTGCAAAATTCCAATATTTTTAATTTCTTTTTTGAGAAATCTAAAATCCCAATTAAAATAAAAAATAAAAAAATTGAGGATATAAATATAAGGAGAGTGAAGGGTTAAAAGAAAGTGAGTCAATAGCAAGGCGTGGTTTCCGCTGGATTTTGGAGAGTCCTTTTTCATTCTAGAGAGAGAAAGTGTGGTGTTTTCTCGGTAACGCCTTTTAAGAGGAAACGCATAGTCTGATATTCAAGAATTTCTTCGAGTTTGTTGAAGGAGAAGAAGAAGAATGACGCAGATGGAGTGGCCGCCATGTTTGGATGAATTCGAAAAGCTTATTATTCGAATGAATACACCCAGGTTTGTTGTTTTTCGGATCAAGCGTTTCATTATCTCCCTTTCTCTCTCTAGAGTGATTTTCCACTTTGTGTTGTTTTTCCTCTGTTAGATGTGTTTTAGAGCTTCTCTCTCTCTCTCTCTCTCTCTCTAAAATGATTTTCCTGTATTTCATCCTCTCCATCAAGCACATATACAAACACTCACAAAGTTCACAGTGATTTGTTTCTTGTTTCTGTTTCAATTACTTTTGCGATTCTTAACTGTGTAATGCTTGATAAATAATCAACAATTTCTGCAAATTGTCTAAAAAAAATTGCTCAATATTAGCTTCAAGCATCCTTTCTCTTGATTTTACTTGGATTTTGGTCTTAGATAGTTCTTCTCTCTGATTTACAAAGCTAATTCGTAAACTATGATGATTTTCTTCTAAATTTCTCTTTGATTTTTGGTGTTTAGCAGTGGTCTCTGTTCACATAATTCCCTAAACCTCTTTCTCTAAGTTACCATAAGTGCACTTTCCTAATTTTTTATAATTTCCTTTTTTATTTTACAGAAAATATTCATGAATTTCTTTTGCCTATTTACTTCCTTATTTTCCTATCATCTTAATTATTCAGCATCTCTTAGAATTTTCATCTGATTCAGTTTCTAACTTGTACTTCATAGCTTCAATTTACCAATTTAAAAAATCAATTTCAAGTTAAATACTATTCTTCTTAATTAATTAATACTTATTTTGATTTTTTCATCCCTAAATTCAACATATTACTTTTCCACGACTTTATTTTCTTCCTCTTTTCCCCAATCTAAGTAATTTTTTTCAACTTTTGAAATTGGAATTGTCAACTATGGGTGCAGGGTCATGGTCGATAATGCTGGTTGCGCTAACGCGACGCGGGTAATGGTTGACAGTGCGAGAAAACACGGAATTCTTCTAGAAGCTGTTCAAGTTCTCACCGATCTGAATCTTTCAATTAAGAAAGCTTACATTTCTTCTGATGGAAGATGGTTCATGGATGGTAAACACCATCTCTTTCTTTCTCTCTCTCTCTCTCTCTCTCTCTGTGTGTGTGTGTGTGTGTGTGTGTGTGTGTTTGAGTGCTTATTTACTGATTGTAACTGATAATAATTCTTGAGTGGAGTAATTTATTAGACTGATTTAATTTTTGATCTGCAGTTTTTCATGTAACGGATTTGGATGGCAACAAATTAACGGACGAAAGTGTCATCAATTACATTGAACAGGTAATTACTGCCGTTTAATTTAGTTTGATTTTCTTGACATTGAAGTAATTTCTGCTTCTATGGTTCTCTTACAATGTTTTATTTTACAGTCACTCGAAACGGCTCATTACTATGCAAAATCGAAGCCTATTGATGGTATGACGGCTCTTGAACTCACCGGAACAGACAGATTAGGCCTTCTATCAGAGGTTTTCGCGGTTTTATCAGATTTAAAGTGCAACATAGTTGAATCTAAAGTATGGACACACAATGGAAGAATTGCAGCTCTGATTTATTTAAAAGATTGCGATTCTGATTCCCCAATTAAAGATGCTCACAAGATTGACAACATCGAAGCTAGATTAAGGAATGTTCTTAAAGGGGATAATGATATTAGGAGTGCGAAAACCTCTGTTTCAATGGCAGTGACACATACAGAGAGAAGGCTTCATCAAATGATGTTTGCTGATAGAGATTATGAAAGAAAGCCGATTATTAAGACCAATAGCGAATCGCCAAGTGTCTCGGTACAGAATTGCTTGGAGAAGGGTTATTCGGTGGTTAACATTCAGTGCAAGGATCGAACGAAGCTTTTATTTGATGTCGTTTGCACGTTGACTGACATGGATTATATCGTCTTCCATGCTACCATTACAACCACTGGAGATAGAGCTTATCTGGTATGAATTCTTTCTTATCAACATTAATTAAATGTGATTAATTGTTAATGGGTTTTGTTTATTTATTAAATTTTGGTTATTTATTCTTCAGGAATTCTTCATTAGACATATGGATGGAACCCCAATTAGTTCAGAAGCTGAAAAACAAAGGGTGATTCTCTGTTTACAAGCATCAATCGAAAGAAGGGCATCCGAGGTAATTATTATTCTTCGTTAACTTACCAATTACCATTAATTATCATGTAATTTCATTTACTTTGTGAATTCTGATATCTAATTTTTTTCTTAATTTGATGGCACAGGGAGTAAGATTGGAGTTATGTACTGAAGACAAGCCAGGGCTACTGGCAGAAGTAATGAGAACATTCAGAGAAAACGGACTTAACGTAACAAGAGCGGAGATCTCAACGACAATGGGAACGGCGTTAAATATATTCTACGTGACGGATGCAATTGGAAACATGGTAGATTCGAAGATCATAGAATCGGTTAGGGAAAGAATCGGATTGAGTAACTTGAAAGTGAAGGAGCTACCATTGATATATCATGGAAAGGCAGAATGTGAAGAACACACAGTAGGACTAGGTGGGACTGTGTTGCTATCACTTGGAAGCTTAGTAAAGAGGAATCTGTACAATTTGGGATTAATCAGATCATATTCTTGATTGAAAAAGGTGAAGGGAATGGAATTATACTTTGCTTGAGAGGATGGAGTATTATGTGTAAATATAAAAGGTTGAGTAGGTGGAAAGTAGGTTTGTGATAGTTGGGGGGTTAGATAGATTTGATACACATTGTAGTCGGTGTCATTACATGGGGACCACTGGGGTGGATTTGAAAATATTGGAGGGAGGGAGGTGAGTGGAGGGGGGTTACTGCCTACTGGGCTGTTTTATTGCTGGAGGGGACAGAGAAAGATTTGGTAGGGGATTTAGAAATTCGTTACACATTGGCATCTTTTGTACATAACGACTTGGTCTTAAGGGTAATATTAGTTTATGGTTGACTTAATTTTATTTTATAAGCCTTCTAAGTACCTTATTAATGATTCTAGCACCGTGATAGTATTTCTAATGTTTGGCAATATATTGCTCTATGAACGGAATAAAAATAACGGGTTAGGTTTAACATACGAAACCCAACTATTCAGGCGTTATTACTGCAGCGTTATCAAGTAGATCGGCCCAGTTATTATAGGGCCTATAACTCAGCAATAAAGATTAGTCGACCTAGCTCATTGTCCAACAATTATTGATCCCGATCTAGCTTAGTCCGACATATGATCAGCTCCTTGTACAAATCCTATCTGGCTATAATACGAAGTCAGGTCGACCTTGACCTACTCAGGCGACCTCGACCTACAGAGACGTACGTCAACCAAAGACTTTTCATAACCGTCTCCTACAATTTCGGAGTCAGTTACGTCCATGACTCTCTCCATGATTTTAGGGATTCTACGCAATCCTACTATGCAATCCATGACTCTCTTCATCGTTTACAGGTAATACCTTATTTGCTGTTCAATTGATCTCAATACAGTTTATAAGCTATACACGTGATAGTTACTCTCACGTCGGAAAGTCTTAGCCGAAGACTATTCTAACTAGTCGTGTGCTCATTATTTCAGGTCAAATAAGACCAGAGGATCAACCTAATTGATAAACTTAGGCTGATCAACACGTTACTTGCAGCATCACTATAAATTTAATTGGATAATAAATTATTAAATTTGTAGTCAATTACTATAGTTTTACCACGATCAATGTAAGAAAAAAATCGGGTCTAGACATGAAAAGGGAGGGAAGAAAGTAAAGAGTGCCATGGCGGCCGTACAAATGATAGTGTGATGTGGATCATTTTCAACTATGCATAAGGCGTATCTTATTAGTGAGTGACATTATCACCGACTTAGGAGGCATCGGTTCTCGACCGGCGGCACTAAAAAAAGAGCGACTTGTTCCTAAAATTATCCCCCACGCCTTCCAACTCTCATCCAATCAATTCCACTGCCGTAATTCCAATGGTTGGCTCCGTTCTTTAATGGCAATTGCACCACGTAACTACTTTTGAATCAATATTAAACCAAAATAATAATATGTATTCCTCCATTTCAATGAAAATTTAAATTTTATTTTGGATATAATGATTAAATATATAAGTCGTGTAATTGTTATCAATATAAATATAAAAGTAAAAGAAGGTGTATGTATAATTTTTAGTGTGACAACCTTTGAGTAAAAAAATACTCCTAACTTTTAATGGGCAGAATTCTTCTCCAACAACAACAATATGCTAATTACCAAAAAAAAAAAAAACAAAAAAAAGTTTTTTTTTTTTTTTAATTTTACAAAAAAACACGTAAGATAAGTACAATTTTTTTTTAAAAAAATTGACATTTGTCGGTTGTTTATCACTGGAAAATGACATTTGCTAGTTAAACAACTGATAAATGCATTTGTCAATTTTTTTTAAAAAAAATTGTGCTTGATATTTGGTTAAAGAACTGATAAATGTTATTTATTTGTTATTTAACTAATAAATGCATTTATCTGTTAAACAACAGATAAATATGAAGGTTTTGCCCATTCAAAAAAAAATATAAAAAAAATTAAAAAAAGGATATTCATTTTTATAATATTCAACTTGTGTGATTTGTTTTTTTTTTTTTTTTTGTAATATTCATTTTTTTAAAATATTTTTTTGTAAATGCCTCTTAAAATTACCACTTCCTTTTTTTTTTTTTTTTTTTTTTTTTTTTTTTTATCTTAATGAAACTGAATTTACTACTTGCTCCATCCTAGAATGAGTAACCAATTATTAAAATAAATTAATTTTGAATAATTTGAACATTTATTTTGGGAGTAGTTTTGAAAATTGTTTTGACGGTAATTGCTTGTGAAATTTGGATCAATAACCAACATTTCCTCGAGCCAAGGTTGATTAGAATCATATCCGGAATTGTTTTCGTAATTATCCATAATCAAAAACTCAAAAGCTTTTTTTTTTTTTTTTTTTTAACTTAAGCTGAAAGAGAGAAAGTAGGAAAGAAGAGGTGTGAATACAATAACAACAACAACAACAAGAACAAAGTCTTAGTCCCAAAATAATTTGGGGTCGGCTAACATGAATCCTCATATGTCATCGTGAGAAAAGGTTGTTGAAAAAAAATAAAAAATAAAAATAAAAATAAATTAAAAAAAAAAATAATAAAAAAAAAAATAATAATAAATAAATAAATAAATCAGCCCCCTACATGGATTTTTGCCCTCCACTCAGGCCTCTTCAACACCATACTTTCATCCACTTCAAGTAAACTCATATCATTCTCAATCACTCTAATCCAAGTTTGTTTGGGTCTTTCCCTACCCCTCACCATTTTATCATTTCTCCACTGTTCCGACCTCCTAACCGGTGCATCACTCGGGCTCCTTCTCACATGTCCAAACTGTTGGTGTAATGCCCTAGGCTTTAGTTATGTTTAATTGAAAACCGTTATGTATCATCTTTATCGTTTAAGTTTATTTGATTATTATATAGTTTGCATATTTATTGTAATAATCTTCGTCCCTAATTATTAAGAGAATAATTAGTGTAATTGTCAATGGATAACCATATGATGATTATATGCATAGAGATGCACATTGAAATTATGGGTACTTGTTAGAGAACAAGTGACTGGACTTGACCCGTATGAGATTTATGTCATGGTCAAATGTCATAATTAAATCTCATATGTTCACTTCATTTAGTCCCTAGACCTGAGATTATCATGACCTTACATATGATGAAAGTCATGTTTGATTTTAGTCAAACGATATCTTAACACGATATTTATAAAGGCTATCTTTGACATGATCGAATTCATGATGGGAAGGATGATAAGTCAAGATGGAATTTGTCCTTCGAAAGAGAGATGTTTTGCTTGGGCCCCTCGATGACTGATAATGATGTAAGCGTGTGGCCACACCCCAATATGATTGAACTATCATTATACTCAAAGATCGAGAAAGCATTGAACAAATACAAGTTGACGTGGACCATGACTTGTGTTCAATATAACATCGTGAGACAAAGGGAGAAATGGAAATGTACCATTGGAAACGTGAACTCTTACGTTATATTATTTGGGTAGACATAATGGCTTGCTAGAGTCCGCTTATGTCTTATGAGGGTCGATATGATCAAGCTCATTGTCAACATAATATAATCCTATTGGGTCACACACAACTAGAATGAATTGGTTAAATCAAAGAAAGAATGATTGAGATTCCTGCATATGGCTTTGCTTGGTCGTGCGACTAATCTTGCCATATGATGTTCTGGGTCGTGCGACACAACATGCCCATGGGCTGCTTGTGGTCGTGCGACACATTAAAGCCTGAGGCGTTTGACAGACTTTCCTAATACGATTAGGAAACTAATACATATACTAATGTAGTATAAATATAAGAGTTTGTAAACCCTAAAGAGGCCTAGCCGAAATTTTCCAAGGGAAAAATCACACTAAAAGGTTTCTCAAATTTCTTCCAAGGGTTTAAGGATCTAGCAATCCTCAAGAATCGTTCTTGGTTCATTCTTACGTGTGGATACAACAATAGAGGGTCTTCGCTCGTTTGACGATCAAGGCCTAGAGTTCCAATCCGAAGATTGAAAGGTTTTTGAAGATCGAAGATTGTGATTCAAAATCACACCAATAAACTGTTCGATAGCTCAAGACCGGAAAGCAATTAAGGTTGGTAAATTCTATCTCATAGGAATTCAATTTAATTGTATAGAACGGATCTTAGGGCTTGAGTTTTGTGTTATTTAGATGCTAATTCCGTTGCGCTTGGACCCATAAAACCCAACAGTGGTATCAGAGCCCCGTTCGTATGGTTAAGTTTGAATTAACATGATAGAATTAAGATATAAATCGTTTATATGCTTATTGCATGTTTTGTATGCGGTAGAATTTTGATTGTTTATATGAAACAATATGTATATCATTTTCTGATTATGTTGAATTAAATCTGTTAAAAAAGATTGTTTTATATGATTTAATTGCTTTATGATTGGAATTGATTGAAGTTTGGAAATCTGCAAACTGGCAACTCGTGTCACGCGACAGAGTTGGTCATGGGCCGTCAGATGACCTCGTTAGGTCGTGCGACATTGTAGTCCTCTGTCACGCGACAATCATTGTCTGATCTGGACAGAACCAGTTTGTTAATTTTTCTTACTGATCTGTGATTATGTTGATAATCTGTTATGTTACTGTCTTAATCTGGATGCTATAAATTTTTGGAAATTGAATTTATAGGGCTATGCTAGATTAATTCATTGTTTATGCATGCTTAATTAATTTAAATGTGCTTTATTAATTGTTGCGATGCATGAATTATTTGTTCTTAAGTGTTGAAAATTTTATTAGATGTTTAGTTGAAACATTGAATTGTGATTTTCTAAATATTTAGTTGAAACATTAAATTTTGGTTTTCTGATTGTTTATGAGAAACAAGTCAGTTTACGCAAAAATTTGAAGGAATCTGATTGTTTATGAGAAACAAATCAGTTTATGAGTCTGATTGTTTAAGAGAAACAAATCAGTATGCAAAGTATTAATTATGTTGCATTCAAATTGGTATTATAATTGTGCATGACTAGGAGAGTTCTGTCGAAGGAAGATTTGGTACTTAAGCAGTCCTTATGGCTCATGCACCTATTTTCTTGGAAACTTACCTGGTGTACATTATGATTATCTTTGTTGATATGCTTATAATCAGATACTTAAGCAGTCCTTGTGGCTCACCTATTTTCTTGGGAACTTACCTGGTGTACATTATGATTATCTTTGTTGATATGCTTATAATCTACTTTAAAGAACCTTCATTTAACTTTTAAGTTCTTTATGCCAATCCATGATTAAAACACTTGAGACCACTCAGATAGTTTTGGGTGGGCTTGCCATAGCAAGGTGCTTTGATTCTATTCCGTTTGCGAGCAAGATGAGGAAATGGTGGTTCCTATACGTTTAAAGTGGATGAACTTAATTGGGTTATCAAAATGATTTTGGACCCAAGGCATAAGATGAGATTAAAATATGCTTAGACATATGATGTCTTAAATAAATCTCATAAATGATCTAAGAGTCATATACGATATGGTTGATGTTTTCTACCTAATTAATTTAATCTTGAGCGGTGCACCATAGCGTACTTGAAATTAAATTAAAGTTGAATCTTAGCCCATTAAATGCATATTATGCTTATTTGCATTGGAAGGTGTATGATTTAGTGGGAGTATTTGTAAAATATATTATTTGCTCTTAGATGATAAATGTGTTGGTATTGATATGTGTTCATACAATTTGTATATTTTGTTGTAGAAGCAGCATTACATAATGATAATTGCGATTCGTCCTTATGAAGGACAAAGTTCGAGAGGAACGATACAAATAATTTTGATTGGATCAGAAGCCTAAAGAATGATTCTTGGGTAAATGTGTATGTTCTTGACGAATTCATTCCTATTGAATCTAGTGCAAATGTTGCATATGGCAAATAAGGAAGCAACATTAGAAACATGCTGATGATTATGACAATATTGCTTGCCTTGTAATTGTCACCGTGTTTAAAGGCTCTTATAAAGAACCTTGAGCACATGATAACTATTCTTTTGTTCTAGCACACCGCACAAAAGGAAATGTTCCAAGTGCAAGCTAGGCAAAAGATATATGTTGTGGTGAAAGCTCTTAATTCATATGTTGAAAGAAGGAGCGATCTGCAAATTGTCTTAATGGTTAACACAAGAAAGGGTTCACAAAGGAAGGGAAAAGAAGGTAAAGCAAAGGTTGCTAAACCTAAGGCAAAAGTTGCAAAAGCTAAAGAGGCTAAACCCAAAAGTGTCTCAAAAGGATGCAGTTTGCTATCATTGCAATAAGATTGTCATTGGAAGCAAAGTTTCAAGGCTTATTAGGAAGGCCTAAAAGGTGAAGAAGGGCAATGTGATTGCTACTACTTCAACTATCTATATGATAGATATTTTCTCTTCGACTTCTTGTTCTTGGGTATATGATACCGGATTGGATCCCACATTTGTTTAAATGTGCAAGGAACAAAGAATAGAAAGCTACTCAAAGAAGGTAAGTTAAACTTATGCATAAGAATGGAGCAAGGGTTGCTACATTAGCCATAGGGACTTATGAAGTCACTTTACCTTGTGAAGTAGTACTTGTTTTGAACAAGTATGACTACGTTTCGAATTTGAGTAGGAGTATTATTTCCGTTTCTTAAATGGGTGATGAAGGATATAATTTTCTTATTTTCAGTAAGAAGTTTTATATTTATTTAATGATATGCCTTATTGTATTGCATATGTCATTGAATGGTCTTCATATCCTTGAAGATGAGAAACAAAATAATGTTGAAGATATCTATAATATAAATGGAATTCTGAACCGAATAATATGAACAACGCGTTCATATGGCATTGCCGGCTTGGTCAAATAAATAAGAAACATATATCTAAACTTCATTAACATGGACTTTTAGACTCATATGACCATGAATCATTTGAGAAATGTGGATCTTATTTATTGGGATTATTGACCAAACCACCCTATACTAAGAGTAGTGGGATGGCTAGTGACTTATTGGTCATTATACATGAGATGTATGTGGACCATTAAGCAGCATTGCTAGGGGAAGATTTTGGTATTTCATCACATTTCACTAAAAGACTTATCTAGATATGACTATGTCTATCTGATGAAGTCCAAAGGTGAATCGTTTGAGATGTTTCGAACATTTCAAGATGAAATACAAAGCAATTTGGCAAAACTATTAAGTACTTCGATTAGATCGAGGTGATGGATATTTGAGCCAAGAGTTTGACAATCATCTCAAAACTATGAAATCGTTTCAAAGTTGACTCCACCCGGAACACCACATTGTATGGTGTATCTGAAAAAGGAGGAATTGAACCTTGTAGGACATGGTTCATTCGATGATGTGTCGAGTTGACTTTCCTAATTCCTTTTGAGGATAAGCATTAAAAATAACGCGGTTACACTGAATTGTGTCCTTACTAAATCGGTTCCTTAGTCCCCATATGAGATGTGGCATGAAAGAAAATTTAGTTTGTCTTTCATGAAAATTTGGGATTGCGAGTCTTATGTAAAGAGACTTGTCTCTTATAAGTTAGCATCAAATTTGACAAAGTTATTTTCGGAAATTAATCTTACAACCGCAAAGAGAACAAAACGTTTGTTGCTCTACACGATTTGTTTCTTGAGAAATAGTTTCTCAATAAAGAATCTAGTGGGAGTAAAATTAAATCTTGATGAAGTTCAAGAACCCGAAAATAATATGGAACCAAGAGTAGAGACGGAACCAAGTTCACAAGAAATTGTGGAACCGGTTCAATATGCACAAGTCTATCGTAGATCGGATAGGTTACAATCCGAAACCAAGAAATATTGATTTCTCGTATCGAAAAGTAATGAAGTGGAAGTCATTGAAAATGACAATCCTACTTCCTATCTAGAAGCGATGTCCACTCCTAATTTGGATAAATGGTTAGGAACCATGGAGTCCAAATTACAATCCATGTTTGACAATCAAGTTTGAAACTTGATTGGGCTACCTTAAGGTGTAAAAACTAAAGGGTGCAAGTAGGTCTTCAAGACCGACATGGATGGGAATGTGTATACTTTCATGACTAAGGATTGTAGCAAAGGGATTTAGGTTAATTCATGGTATTGACTATGATGGAACCCTTTTCGCCAGTTACAATGTCGAAGTCTATTAGAATCTCAAATTGCCATGATCACATATTATGACTATGTGATATGACAAATGGATGTCAAACGACTTTCTTAAGGATGTGTATAGTACACAACCCGAGAGTCTTGTCGATCCAAGAAATTCTAATAAAGTATGCATGTTGCGAAGATCCATAAGATGGGTTGAAGCAAGCTTCAAGGAATTGAAATCTTCATTTTGATGAATCGATCAAAAGTTTGGCTTCATCAAGTACGAAGATGAATCTTGTGTATGCATGAAATTCAGTGGGAGCATAGTATTATTTCTATTGTCTTATTACAATGATATCTTACTCATTGGAAAACGAAGTTCCGACACTTAAGATTGTCAAGTCTTGATCAAGGAAAGATTTTCTCAATGAAAGGTATGGGTGAAGCCGCTTACATTCTTGGCATCAAGATCTATAGAGATAGATCTAAAGGATAAATTGGTTTGAGTCAAAATACTCACATTGATAAGGTTCTTAGAAGAGTCTAAGAAAAGTAGCTTGTCAATGGGTCATGATATTTCTCTTAGCAATACTCATTGTCTTATGACAACTGATGAGCAAAAAGGGAATGAATGAAGCTCTACATGCTCCGACATTTGGATCTGTCATGTATGCCATGATTTGTACTTGACCCGACGTCTCATATGCTCTAAGCATGATGAGTCGATACCAATCTGATCCTGATGTAAACCATTGGATGGCAGTCAAGATGATCATTAAGTACTTAAGAAGAACTAAGGATACGTTCTTGGTATTTAAAAGATTGGAAGTTAATCTTGTTGTAAGGGTTACATAGATGCTAACTTCCAAACTGACAAAGTTAATTAAAAATCGCAATTAGAATTTGTGTTTATGCTTATTAAAGGTGCAGTTTTGATTGAAAGAATTCCAAGCAGAAAATTGTAGTCGATTCTATGACTAAGGCCAAATTTTAGCAACATATGATGTAGCTTAAAGGAGGCAGTTTGGATCAAAAGTTCATTAGTGTTTTGGAAATGTTCCAAGTATCGCTAATCGGTGAAACTTTTGTTATGACAATAGTGGTGTCACTTGTGCAAACAATGGAACCAAGGTCACAACAGCGATCCAAACACTCACTTAGACGTTCTTCGAGTAATTCATAAAGAATGAGAAGACGTTAAGATATACAAAGTATCAACCGATGATGACATAAGGGATTCACTAACAAAGACCCTCGCACAGGCAGAAGCATGATGGCCATGATAGATCCATGAGTATTCGATACATAAATGAAGCCTAGTGCAAGTGAGAGATTGTTGGTGTAATGCCCTAGGCTTTAGTTATGTTTAATTGAAAACCGTTATGTATCATCTTTATCATTTAAGTTTATTTGATTATTATATAGTTTTCATATTTATTGTAATAATCTCCGTCCCTCATTATTAAGAGAATAATTAGTATAATTGTCAATGGATAATCATATGATGATTATATGCATAGAGATGCACATTGAAATTATGGGTACTTGTTAGAGAACAAGTGACTGGACTTGACCCGTATGAGATTTATGTCATGGTCAAATGTCATAATTAAATCTCATATGGTCACTTCATTTAGTCCCTAGACCTGAGATTATAATGACCTTACATATGATGAAAGTCATGTTTGATTTTAGTCAAACGATATCTTAACACGATATTTATAAAGGCTATCTTTGGCATGATCGGATTCATGATGGAAATGATGATAAGTCAAGATGGAATTTGTCCCTCGAAAGAGAGATGTTTTGCTTGGGCCCCTCGATGAGTGATAATGATGTAAGCGTGTGGCCACACCCCAATATGATTGAACTATCATTATACTCAAAGATCGAGAAAGCATTAAACAAATACAAGTTGACATGGATCATGACATGTGTTCAATATAACATCGTGAGACAAAGGGAGAAATGGAAGTGTACCATTGAAAACGTGAACTCTTATGTTATATTATTTGGGTAGACATAATGGCTTGCTAGAGTCCGCTTATGTCTTATGAGGGTCGATATGATCGAGCTCATTGCCAACATAATATAATCCTATTGGGTCACACACAACTAGAATGAATTGGTTAAACCAAAGGAAGAATGATTGAGATTCCTGCATATGGCTTTGCTTGGTCGTGCGACTAATCTTGCCATATGATGTTCTGGGTCGTGCGACACAACATGCCCATGGGCTACTTGTGGTCGTGCGACACATTAAAGCCTGAGGCGTTTGACAGACTTTCCTAATACGATTAGGAAACTAATACCTATACTAATGTAGTATAAATATTAGAGTCTGTAAACCCTAAAGAGGCCTAGCCGAAATTTTCCAAGGGAAAAATCACACTAAAAGATTTCTCAAATTTCTTTCAAGGGTTTAAGGATCTAGCAATCCTCAAGAATCGTTCTTGGTTCATTCTTACGTGTGGATACAACAATAGAGGATCTTTGCTCGTTTGATGATCAAGGCATAGAGTTCCAATCCGAAGATTGAAAGGTTTTTGAAGATCGAAGATTGTGATTCAAAATCACACCAATAAACTGTTAGATAGCTAAAGACCGGAAAGCAATTAAGGTTGGTAAATTCTATCTCATAGGAATTCAATTTAATCGTATAGAACGGATCTTAGGGCTTGGGTTTTGTGTTATTTAGATGCTAATTTCGCTGCGCATGGACCCATAAAACCCAACACAAACCACCTCAGGCGATTTTTCCTCATTTTATCCTCAATGGACGCAACTCCTATTTTACCTCTGATCACCTCATTCCCCAATCGATCATTTCTTGTATGACCGCACATCCATCGAAGGATACACATCTCCGCCACATTCATCTTATGCACGTGACACTGTTTCACGGCCCAACATTCGGTGCCATAAAGTAATGCCGGCCTAATTGCCGTGCGGTAGAATTTTTCTTTTAATCTATTGGGCATGCCGTGATCACATAGAAACCCTGTGGCACTCTTCCTCTTCAACCAACCTGTTTTAATCATATGAGCCACATCACCATCTAATTCTCCATCCTTTTGGATAATGGATCCAAGATAGCGAAAAAACTCAGAAGCTTGGACAATATTTCCATCAAATGTGACCGCCCCTGCGTCCCTACTTTCAACTCTGCTAAACTTACACTCCAAATATTCAGTCTTGCTTCTACTTAGTAAAAAATCTCGAGATTTCAAAGTGTGTCTCCACAACTCCAGTTTACTTTCAATACCCTCTCTTGTATCATCAATCAGCATAATATCATCTGCGAACAACATACACCTTGGTATATCATCTTGGACTGACCTCGTCAATTCGTCCATTATCAAAGCAAAAAGAAAGGGGCTAAGTGCGAAACCTTGATGCACTCCAATCTTTATAGGAAACTCTTCAGTCTTTCCAACACTAGTCTGTACACAAGTACTAACTCCATTATACATGTCCTTGATAATATCAATATATTTCTTTGAAACACCCTTCTTTGTTAATGCACACCAAAATGCATTTTTTGGCACTTTATCATACGCATTCTCCTAATCAATGAAAATCATATGCAAATCTTTTTTTTGATCCCGATATTTCTTCATAGTTTGTCTCATAAGATATATTGCCTCCATAGTCGATCTTCCCGGCATAAACCCAAATTGGTTATCCGAAATATCCACAATTTTTCTCAGCCTTTGTGTAATCACTCTTTTGCTCACGATTTCGCTCAAACTTTGAGCAAAACAGTTTCGCTCAAGGGTCTGAGCGAAAATTCGCTCACCATTGCATACTAATTTATGATTTAATGGCTTAATATCTTTTACTTCTTTTGCTCAAAAAGTTTGTTTTGTTTTGACCTATAATCAACTTAATTGAATTTTGATCTTTATATAATTCTAAAAAAAATTATTGTTAATAATTTTTAAAATTATATAAAAATGGGTAGGTCTAGTAGGATATTAATTCAATATTGATGCTCAAAGAGTTCACAGTTGTCTTCCAATCAAGCTTCTCCCCTATTCGCCTTATTTCCATTTTATTAGGCTGTATGTTTAGTTATCGGAGCTTCCGTCAGATTCTTTAAGGATTTATGCTTAACTTTGTCGTCTTGTTCCATTACATTTGGAATTTAGCTTAAGCATATTCTACAATTCTTATTAACCATATCCAATATATAATCCAAACTACAATTTGGAGGACGGATTATTAATTATTATGTTCAGAAAATTATTTTAGTGCCCTTTGACTTAACACAATTTTTATTTTCTTTTTTCTTTTTAGTTGTGTTCACTTTTTTATTTATTTATTTATTTTTAATCTCATCTGTATTCACCTAATTTTATTTAGATGTGATCAAATATATTCCTCCATGTATCATACTACTAGTAAAGAGTAGGTCTGCTGAGAAACGCGTTTCTCCATAACTATGGAGAAACGTGTTTTTAATAGCCAGAAGCTTTGCATTTGATATCCAGAAAAAAAAAACCCAAGGCCAAACCAAAGCTTCTGGATATCCAGAAACTTTGAGTTTGATATCCAGAAACTGTTAGGTGCATATCCAGAAGTATGTGAAATGTATATCCATAAACTGTTAGGTGCATATCCAGAAACTGTTAGGTGCATATCCAGAAATGTGTTAGGACATATCCAGAAATTGCTATTGAAGGTTTCTGGATATCCAGAAACCTTCAAACGTATATCCAGAAATCATCAAATGAATATCCAGAAACATTTTGAAGATTTCTGGATATTCATTTGAAGGTTTCTGGATATCACTTTCATAAGGTTCTGGATATCTAGTTCATTGTCGCGCGACAAGTCGGGACCCGTTTCTCCATAACTTATGGAGAAACGCGTTTCTCCCTAGATTTTGGCACTAGTAAAAGCCCGTGTTCAAAGACACGTGTTTTTTTTTTTAAATTTAATTTTTTTTTTAAGGGCAAAATGAGAAAGAAACAACTTAGTGAGGGCAAAATGAGAAATTTGACAGATGAAACTGTTCATTCAACTGTTCATCCTTTGTCATTTATACTATAGATTACCAAATACCTTCTGATCAAGCGATATCTAAAATTTCGATAAAGGATTTTTCATAGCGAAAGTCTAGGGTTTGAAACCTACAAACCCCACACGGGCAAATTGTATCTCTGATATTTTTGTGATATACTCCCTCCGCCCCATAGAACATTACCTCTTTTGTTATTTTGGGCGTCCCTCTTTAAAGTCTCACTTTCCTAAAAAGGAAACCTTAAATCACTATTCTCTCCACTCATTCTCTCTCCTACATTATTTTAATACTCACAACACCATTATAATCTACTATTCTCTCCACTCATTTTCTCTCCTCCCACTCACAACACCTACTTTAATAACATTATTCCTTATTTTCCGTTCTCAATAGTAAACGTGTAATGTTCTATGAGACGGAGGGAGTACTAGGTAGTATTATCAAAGATACTTAAAATGTCAATTTTATAATAGTTTAAGACATTTATTAATTAAAAAAAAACAGTAACACACAGTGAAGAAGTAATTTAAAAGGATAATTTTTTTTTGGGTCCATTACGAAAGAAAGAAAGTACTAAAAATTAAAAGGTAAAAAAAAAAAAGAGTAAAAAATTATGCCAAAAAATGAAAAGTTAAGCATAAAAACATTTTTCATGATAACTGTTAACATTGTATAATCTGATGCAGCACAATTAGGTATTTCTGTAATGACAGAAGAGAGAGAAATCACAAAGCTTTAATTCATTCAACTGCTCAATCTGTTTCAATATGATTTCTACTTATAGCAAAGCAATAACAACCTTCTAACAAACAAACTAGCTAACAAATTTACTTAGCTGCACTAACCATTGAAACTTACGTGGACTTGTGTGATAGAAGATGAAAGTTAAAGATATTTATTGAAAAAAAAAATAGAGCTTTTAGTGAAATTTATGTGTGTGTGCTAAAATGAACATAACTTTGATTCCAGATGAACCACGGAACGCATCGCATATCAAATCGAAACTCTTTTCGAGACGGACAAAAGTCATCGGACATAGCCCCATGACACAGGTTTTTGTAAATAAATATTAAAATTTTTACAAATAAATATTAAATTTTTTTAATATTATTTAAATAAAATAAAATTATTTTCTAGTTCTGAATAATAACCATAAAACCTGTTTAGACATTTATAACTGTCTGATAGTTATGTCTGAAAGGTTGTAACTTTTCAAAATTGAAATTGAAAGGTTGTGATTGGCCGGATTGAAAAAAGTTGTCCTATATAAACAAGACCCTGATTATATACAAAGATACAGAAAAATTCATCTTCTTCCTTCCTCCCTTCTCTCTCTAAAGAAAACATTTTTATACATTTGTCAGGGACAAGTTCTTCTGCAAGAACTTGTTCCAAAGTGTTTTATCCTCAAGCCAGACGTCCTAAACTGCAACAGAAGCGGGGACGAATTTCTGACTTAGGACACTGCCAAGCAGACCTCACTTTGAAGAATTTGTAGCGTTTTCAGGTTTATATTTATTTTATAATCTGATTTTGATTTAAATATTATTGTAATTACTATTATTGATATTTCTATTTATAGAATATTAGATTGGTCATAACACTAACTACAATATACACATTTACTGAATTAACCCTTGCATAGATGTCATCCCCATTCATCACTTTCACTCGTCTTTGATCCTGTTATGTAGTTCCAACATTTCACCCGTTGGTGATTATACTCTGTGGCCATATTCGTGGTTGCTGCAGCACAAACCTTTGGTGTTGTAGCATGAGAGTCTTTACTCTCAATAATAACGTTAAAATGAAAAATATTTTTAATGAAATTATACTGACAAAATTGAGTTGAAAGTGGTCAAAGACAAAAGGACAAAGAGAAAACGACTAGCTTTAGTTTAGGTTTATCTCGGATGGTGTTATGATAGCTACAATTACTTAATGTTTGTTGATAAATGATTTTCTTTTGTTTAACAACAAGCATTACGTGCTTATTAGTGCTTATTGTTATCAAACACCACTTCAATATCTCTCAACGCTATCCAATGGAAAATGCCACAGTTTAGGAGTAGCTCCTTTTGGATTTTCCCCCTATCCCCTCTTGCCTTTTGTACGAATGGAGTACTATATTATAATTTTGGCTCAATTTGAACTAAATTTAGATATTACATCTGCTGAATTGAAAGCTTTGATTTGAAATTTACATGTATGTATTATTGATATTGAATTGTCCTATATATACAAAGTATGAGGAAGTAAATATAGAAATAAGAATTCTAACTATACAAGGATTCCTTCATGAACTTGGAAAGCTAGAATAAGGAAACAAAGATCTCAGTCGAACTCCTGTGAGGCGGCCGCCTGGAGAGAATGAGGCGCCAGCCTCACCGGCAGTAACTTCGCCGAAGGAAAAACCAAGTGAGGCGGCCGCCTGGGAGGGCATGAGGCGCCAGCCTCACTTGCAGTTGCTGAAGCTGTTGCTGAAGTCGTGCGAGGCTCCCGCCTGGGAGAGAATGAGGCGCCAGCCTCACTTGCTGATGCTGAAATGAGAGCTGAAGCTGAGTTGCTGATGTGAGGATCATGAGTACTTCCAATAGGCACCCGCAAGATGGACGACCGGAGGGAAAGACCAATCTTGGACATGAGTTCTTGATGTCTTAGACGGGCAAGCGGTTTAGTAAGAGCATCCGCAAGTTGATCATTGCCCGAGATATGTGACACACGTAGCTGATGGGCTTGAACTTGTTTGCGAACAAAGTTGTAATCAAGGGCAAGATGTTTCATTCTTGAATGGAATTTGGGATTTGCTGCAACATAGGTGGCACCGAGGTTGTCACAATAGATAACCGGAATGGTGGTGAGCGTAACCTGAAGTTCACGCAATAAGTTATGATCAATCCATACAATTTCGGCAGTGGCGGCAGCAACAGACCTGTATTCTGCCTCAGTGGAGGATCTAGCAAGCGTTTTCTATTTTCGAGAGCTCCAAGAAAGCAAGTTAGACCCAAGATAAATCAAGTAACCGGTCGTTGACACATATGTGTCTTTATACCCTGCCCAATCTGTGTTGGAGAAAGCATGAAGTGTAGATGGGGAGTTGGAACGCAGAAGTAACCCATGAGAACTAGTACCAACCAAGTAACGAAGTAATCTCTTAAGAGCAGTCTAATGAACATCCGTTGGGTGGTGCATAAACTGAGCTAGCCGATTAACCACAAATGAAACATCAACCCGAGTGAGCGATAGGTATTGAAGAGAACCTACAATGGATATGTATTCACTAGGATTCGGCAGAGGTGTCCCATTACCAACTGAAAGTGTCAAGCCTGGTGTCATAGGAGTCGGTAGAGGATTGGCATCCAACATCTTGGTACGAGATAGAAGATCTTGGATATACTTGTGTTGGCTAAGGAAGAGTCCCTTGGGGTTTGAAATGACCTCTACACCAAGAAAGTAATTACTATTATTGATATTTCTATTTATAGAATATTAGATTGGTCATAACACTAACTACAATATACACATTTACTGAAATAACCCTTGCATAGCTGTCATCCCCATTCATCACTTTCACTCGTCTTTGATCCTGCTATGTAGTTCCAACATTTCACCCGTTGGTGATTATACTCTGCGGCCATATTTGTGGTTGCTGCATCACAAACCTTTGGTGTTGTAGCATGAGAGTCTTTACTCTCAATAATAACGTTAAAATGAAAAAGATTTTTAATGAAATTATATCGACAAAATTGAGTTGAAAATGGTCAAAGACAAAAGGACAAAGAGAAAACGGCTAGCTTTAGTTTAGGTTTATCTCATATGGTGTTTGATAGCAACAATTACTTAATGTTTGTTGTTAAATGAATTTCTTTTGTTTATCAACAAGCATTATGTGCTTATTAGTGCTTATTGTTATCAAACATCACTTAAATCTCTCTCAACGCTATCCAATCCAATGGAAAATGCCACAGTTTAGGAGTAGCTCCTTCCGAATTTTCCCCCTATCCCCTCTTGCCTTTTGTACGAATGGAGTACTATATTATAATTTTGGCTTAATTTGAACTAAATTTAGATATTACATCAAAGTTTTCTAAGATAAAAATAAACATGAGTTTGCTTAAAAAAATTCAGGCTCCGCCACTGAATTACACGACGACAACATTATCCAAAGTATTCTTTTTTTTTTTTTTTTTTCCCATGAATATTTATGCTCTGCAAAAGAGAAATATTCAAAACTGAGACTTGTTCATTCAATTCACATGTTAGGTATTTGTTTTTGTAATCATTTTAGTGCGTTGATCATTAATTTGTCACCATAATATTTCTGTTAATAATTAAATGACTTAACATAAAAACAATGCAAGTATACTTATAAAGACAGAAGATAAGAGTGTCTTAATTAGTTATAATTAATAATTTAATACAATTAAAATTAACAAAGAAATTACTCTATGTTCGGACTGGGTTGGCGGCTGGCGCAATACTTTTTCTGCTTTCTTAATTTTTTATCTTTTTCTTTGTTTTCATACAACTTTGGTTATATGCGGCTTGTGCTCCAAGTAAGTGTCTTCCAATAATTCTCATTTAAGAATATTATGTAGTCCCTTCGCCCCACATTAGGTTATTCGTTTATTATTGATTATTGAGAACAAAAAATAAGGAGTAAATAGAGTATAATGTTATTAAAGTAGGTGTTGTAAGTGGGTAGGAAAGAAAAAGTGGGGTAGACAATAGTAAGTGAATAATTGTTGTGAGTATAACAAGTGGGTCTCATGAATAAAGAAGTATTAAAAAGTTTTATTTTTAGAAAAGTGGACTTTAAAGTGGGACACTCAAAATAACAAAATGGATAAGGTTTTATGGGACGGAGGGAGTTTCATATAATTCTAACTTTTTCTTCTTGCAAGTGGAATCTCGATCTAACACGCCTGCAATTTGAAAGTTTAATTTTATATTTAGTTGCACAAAAATATTACTATTTATTCCAATCCAATGGGAACTCGGAGTTCATTTTGTCTGTCGTATTTATCATATAGTACATCTTCATATTATAATAAACAGGTTTGTAATATTAAAATTATCATAATTGGCCTTGATTAATATTGTAATTTTTGTTTCAAAGCTCCCGCATGAAAATGATTGGACTTCTTTGACCGGGGAGTCGAGTTAATTATATATAGATATTCATTTTTCAAGTTCATGTTAAATAATAATTGATCACAATTTAATATATTCATTTGTCGAGGAGGCGGCAAAGATCAATATATAAAAGACAGTAGAAAAAACAAATAAATGGGAGACGATATTCAAAAAATGGGATGCGAAAATGTTAAACTTGACGTTCGGATTCAATTTCATAAAAAATGGCATAAAGACCGCTTGGCATAACTCATTTCAGAAAAAGAATCTCATCTCAATCAATCTCTTCGGAATTCTTGGAATTGCTGGAGGAAAAGGCTCTATCCAAAACTCAGCATTTGGATTCTCCTTCAAAGAGTTATCGTTCAAATAGCTATGTATCCCAGGCATTAAATCGGGTCCAAAAATGTTTAAAGTTTTCGACTCTAAAGGATCCGTTCCCGGTCGCATACCTAATATACAAATGGAAGCTAACTATACATGGCCTCCGATTATATCTTCCAAATCGACGATTACAGGTTGGATGTCTAATTATCCATGCGGTAATGGTAATGATAGTATCTTGTACCTGAACTGGTGGCTCACTTTTTCTAAGTAATGGGGAAGAGTATCGAAACATGCCACTGAAAGACTCTACTGAGACAAAGATGAGATGTCAAGAGCATCAAAAACGTAGAGGAGGTAGGATGGGCAGTTGATCAGATCTAGTATGGATCGTACATGGACGTTAGTTGGAGTCGGCGGCTCTAAGGGGTTTCCCTCAAAGAAAGATTGTGAAAATGAAAGACAGTAGTCTCAATGAAAAAGCTAATTTCTGGAAGTATTACAAACAAGACCAATAACACATTCTCTCTCTCTCCCAAAAAAATTGTTATTTCTATTTATTTTTCGTTACTACAAATGAACTTTAAGCAATAATTTAGAGTGATTTTATTATTATAATGAAAATTTAAAACTTGTTATTGATTATATTGTTAATGGTGTATCAATAACAAGTTTTAAATTTGTATTTTTATAATTAATTTAATCTAAAATTATTGTTTATAGTTTCATAATAATGACAAAAAAAATAGAAAAATCATTTTGCGTTGATGGAGTATTCTTCTGGATTGATTCTTAGTAACACCTTGAGTAATTTGGTGGCCGGGAATAAAAGTAGAAAAGTCGATTTTGTTCATTGATGCTTGCGTCCAGCATCTATGGAATGGAAGCTTAATATGGAAACTCGACAAAAGAATAAGAAATAGTCCACCATATTATTATTCTCATAACTCAACTGCAACTCGATTCGCAAATTTTCGCATCATTATATACTAGGGTGAAACCCGTGCTACGCATGGGAGCGTTGGTCATTCAAGTATGATCTAATTCAATAATTTGACAAAAGTTTATATGCAATGTGTGACGGTAATACATTTATTCTTTGAAAGTGTTTCATTTTTAAAATATATCACTTTTGAAAGTCTTATGTAACATTTTTTATCTCTTGTTGCTCCTTTCATTTTTATTGCATAACATGGAACAAAAAAATTGAACTTTAGACTCTTTTTACCTCTTTCTTTCACTTTTCTCCTGTAATTCATATGAAAAAAACTATTGAATTATAAATGATCTTTCAATTAAAATTAAAACAACAAAGAAAATTATAAAGCATACAGTAGTACTCTCTTTGTTCCAAAAATAAATGTCGGGAAAAATTTCAAATTCATTTTAAAATGAAGGGAGTATTTAATTTGATTTTTCATGATCTATTAACATAATTTTTTATGACGTAAAGCAAATATTTTACGAAACATACAATAGACATTACCTGCGTGTAGAAGCAAAAATTGATCCATAACGTTGAACATGATAAGAAGCTTGCTATTAATTGATAACTTTCTAGACAACATAAAAAAATGTCAAAACTTTGACTAATTTACATTCAACCAAATATATAAATCAATATCTAAAGCAAATACTTTAAATATGTGAAAAATCAAAATACAGGAAATTATCTAAATAAATTAAAAATTCAAATAATCATAATAATCAAAGCCAAGAGAGCAATCAAAATCATGTAGTTATAATAAAAGAAAAATGAAGACAAAAGTAAAAATAAAATAATTTATCAAAGTTAACTATACCAACAACACCAAAAATAAACATAAATTATCTAAACACAACATTAATTTGACCTTTTTAGTGATTCGACCACTAATCGGCTGCAAAAATATTACAAATGATGTGAGAAAGAAAATTTTAAGTAACTTCAAAACATTATAATTAATTATATTCAATTGGAAGAAAATTAATTACAAAAATCATTTTTTTTATTCTTTTTAATCCTTGACATATGCGTTTGTGACTCACCTTCGCAGTTAAATTATAAACTTGAGCGAAGCTTATTCTTCTAGTTATAAATAGCCGCTGCTAATCTGATTTATAATTCTTGAGATCTTACCTACATAAAAAAAACAAAGAAATAAAATAAGCTAAACGTAAAGGAATCATAAAATTCATGCAAAAAAAGAGAAATGGTTGGGCCAGGTTGAGTTGTTGGGTTGGGTTGGGAAGAGGATAATCTAGCAAACGTATTTATTTTGTGTTTATTAATATTCACAACTTCTTATCTTGTGTGACTCTTTATTTATCGAGTTCTTACGTTTTCATTTCACATATATACTAAGAGAAGATCATGAGTTTCACGCTTTCATTGCTTGATGAATGTGTGGACTGTTCAGTACATTTGGGAGGTTTTAGGATCACCTATATTAGAATAAAGTAATAAGAGATTAAAAATTTATTTGTTATTATTATTGTAATATAAAATAATTAGATACATGTATATGTTTCTTTTAAATAAATCTTTCATACTTTTAACTACTGTGCATATTTCTTTTCGATTAATTTAATTATAACATGTATTATTCAATGAATTGATCTTTCACTTGCTTAAACATATGGTATTACATTGATAATTATAAATAATTAATAGATGACATGCGAAGAGTCACCCAAAATTAAAGAGTCAAGTGATATGGAGGCATGAGAGTGCAAGAAATTCCTAAGGAGCCGAAAAGTTGGATAATGATGTATCAATTTATTGACCTTTTGAAATGAAAAGCCTACCAAGTCTACACTTCTAGTCTATATATATCTAATCTTCTTCTCTAGTATATTCAGTTAATAAACTTTGTATAGTCCTTTCAAAATGTATAGTCACCATATAAATTCATTCAAAATGTATAGTCACCATATAAATTCATGGTATATGTAGTCTATTTTTTAGAACAATACTTTCACCTAATACCATACCTAATATTATTGTCTAATATACTCAACTAAGAGTCGAAATTTGAACAACCTCGGCACATCAATAGCTAGGATGATGTGGCTTCATAGAATGCAAGATAATCTCATTTCTTGATGAGGTGTCACAACCATGTTCATTTTCGCCTACTTTAATATACTATAGTATAGATTTAAAACATTTGATTATGTGCAAAATAAGATAATTGTGATCGCTTGTCCTTTCGGATGGCCATGTTATATATTTAAAGTTGTTTTTAAGCAAACAACACACATTTTTATTAATAAATGTAAAGAAGATGACACACCACAATAGTCAGAAACTCATCCAAATATTCAAAATTTCTATAAAGACGTGTAATCATTGACAAATTATTCGGCAAATGCCTAACTCATTTTGAATATGGAAGTCTAACTCCTGAGCCATATCTTCATTGAACTCCTTGTCGAATAATGACTTGTGATACTCAAATGTTTCTCCAATCATAACTTGGACACGGCTCAACATGGTTTTTGGAAAACCCTACATGGAAATATTTTGGCGTTAATAACAAAAATACGTGACGCAATTGGATTGACAATAAATGTCAAACCAAACATCCAAGCATTGCAACAGAAAGAATTGAAGAAATATTAACATCTCACAAAGGCTCTCACAACGGAGAGAAGACGAAGTCTCCCAACTAATGAGAGAAGGCAAAACCTCTCGATAAAGAAGATAAATCATACAATATAACGAGAAAGACAAGATAGTGATTTTGTTAGAGATAAACCCATAAAATTACAGATTAAATACAAATAAAATCAAAAAATACAATTGTTTATAATTTCTACACGTTGAAATTACAAAAAAAACTGTCTTGCTAGATAATTAAGAAAGACGTGTTGGGGATTTGGGGGGGGGGGGGTCTCACACCCACTATCCATACTAGCAATCATAACTTCATGGAGAAACAATCAAACACACACGCAAATAATAGGATGAAAGAAACAACACAATAATTTGTTAACCCAGTTCATCAACACATGGCTACATCTGGGGGCGATAACAAGCCAAGATATTCACTATGATCAATATGTGATGGTGTTTACAATTCGCACATGCAATCAATAAGATCTAAACATGGCTACACAATGTAAATTGTTGTCCTCTCTCCTATCTCCCCCCGTTAGAAGAACTTACACAACTTGGTCATGGCTAGGGTTATAGGTTTGCCCCCATGGCTATCCTAGGCCCCCTTGACTCTCTCTTGTGATTTTCCCTCGTGTATCCTAGATCTCTTCATCAAACAATCCAAATTATGGTCAAAACTATGTTTATATAAGTGTACAAGAAACCCTAAACCTTGTCCAAGAAGAAACCGAGCGTAGCTTCAACATAGCAACAACAAATTTCCCAATGTTCTGGATCACCTCCACTTAAGATTCCCCCGTGTACATCCTTGTTCATCTTCTTTATTCAAACCCACTTTTCTCGCAATGTCTCTTCTTGAAGCATGGCTCCTTCCTTGCTTCTTGCATTCTCTTCAAGTGGTTCTCATTCGCTCTCTATTAAGTGAATATGAATTCATCTTCTCCTTGTCGGACGGCTTTGAGAACCTCCCACCTAACTGCCATTCATTGATGAAGCTCCTATCATCAAGTGGCCCTTCGGCTAGTCACATTTTCCTACGTAGTTTCTCTGCCGTTCATTGATGTTTCCATCAAGTGGTCCTTCGCCTAACCACATACTCCTATGCATGTGTCAATGTCGTTCTTTGATAAAGCTATCTCTATCAAGTGGCCTATCGATAAGCTACATATTTTATGCCTTTTTCAAAAGAATCTGATTTGTGTTCTGATTCACTCGACTCCCTCCTTGCGATAATCACTCTTGAAACGGTCTAGAGCACTTGAATCTAACACCCTTGAACCATCTGACTGCTATCCACACATGATCCACGACCTCCGTAGCTATGCGTGTCAATCTCCTTGTCAATCTGCAAGAGAATTCATTCTCAAGCATGGCCATATCGACTATGCCACTTTTTTGCATCATTTGTTTGCCTCTGCAGTTCCTAATGCCGTTCAAATCTTTCATCTTTCATATCTCTTTATCAATCGCCTAAATTCACACTTAGCAAATTTTCCCACCGATGATCTTCTCCAATCTAAGTTGATTACCCCACAATCCCACGAACACTACGATCCATGTGAATCTTTACAACCTTATCCCGCATGGATTTCTGCAGATCTGATCCTGAATTTGTGCCACTCCAGACTGAATCTCTAAATTGCTAACCCTGGATTTCTGCAACCTGAACCATCTGAATCAGCTCTCACATGCATCAATACATCTGAATCTTTCGGATCTACGAAAACCCACCATCAATCAATCTAGGGTTATAGGATTTCTCCCATGGCTATCATAGGCCCGCTATCCCCCTTCACTCACTCTTGTGATTCTCTCTTGTGTATCCTAGCTCTCTCCATCAATCACTCCAAGTTATGGATGAAACTATTTTTATATAGGTATACAAGAAGCTCTAAACCAAACCCGTCCAAATAAGGAAATCAAGTCTGGCCTGAAATTGCGTTGCATGGCCGAGATCCTATTTGTTGCATGGCGTGCGAAGTGAAAAATCCGATCTGCTCATTTTTGACTTTCTTTGCATAGCCACGTGAACTCCAAAGCGTAGTCATGCCAAATCTCCAGATGCAATTTGGCTTCTTTTTCTCCTCTTTGAACACTCCAATTTCAACTCAAATTCCTTCAATGATTTAGACTCCTTCTTGTCCTCCATGTCCATGTTGCTTTAGACTCCATAACCCAATAAGACGATGTTTAATTATTGTGAAAAATAAGGGTGCATGGAAGAGCGATGGATAATAGAGTAATTAATAATAATTCATGACGATCGTTGATAGTTGATATGATCTTGAAAATGGGAAATAATAAAGTTACAAAAAAGTGTTACAAAATTTGGTTTATAAAGTGATGTGTCAAGATTTTGTTGGTGCTTTTAATTAGAGTGTGGCGGGTTCACAATCAATGCAACCAATAAAATAGTATCATCTCATTTTGTATCCATCTTGAAAAGAAGTGAATTGAATTGAATTTGTTATATTCCATTGATAATGAAAAGTAGTAAATATATACAATGCTATATCTAATTTAGCTCCTAAACTAAAGCATTATAATATATTCTCTAATATACACCCATATATAAATGGAGACAATTCAACACCCAAATTAGGTAGTATATCCCATGATATGTACAATCATTTGACCACGTTTTCTTTACACTCCCCCTCAAGTTTGGAATGGATATTTATAATTCCTAACTTGCTGAGTAATATCCAGAAATGGGAAGAACTTAATGGTTTCGTAAAGATGTCAGCTGGTTGCTTTGAAGTAGAAATGTGAGTCATCTTGATCATTCCTTCTAGAACTTTCTCTCTCACAAGATGACAGTCAATTTCTATATGATTTATTCGTTCATAGTAGACGAGGTTTGAGGCAATGTGTAGGGCAGCTTGATTATCACAATATAGGAAAACGGGATGTGAATGCTCTGTTGGAAAAATTTGTTGTTTGTGAAGGAAATTGTGTATTTTCCTTAATTGAATCGTTTGTCGTTCGACAAAGATTATTGTGGGTTTATGTTCCATTTAGTGAGAACATTAAAATGGTATATCTAGATGTCCAATTTATTATTGGATGTGAAGGATATGATAGCTCAAAATTGATGAGTTTAAATTATAAATTATGTTTTAAATTTAACCCAATATTGAAGTAACGGTAAAAAGATTAATTGGGATCATTACTTGCAATAAGAGTTACAAAATGTGGAGAGACTCCCCATGATTGCAAGTATAATTGCTCCCATAATAATCAAGTTTAATTGGGGACTTTTGGTGGAGCTATAAGTGTGTAACCCACAAATGAAAGAAATAATTTTTCCTTCAATCTTCCTCCTTCCTCTTGAAATTTGTTTATCTTTTTCTTTGGCCTCCTAGATTAGTTTTGAGTGGTGATTTTGTTTAAGCATAGTAAGATTCGCCAGAAAACTTTAAGTGCAAAGTTGTTTCGGTTCATCCGTTTTATCCTGGGAGACTAACGTCCATTGAAGACCTCGAGCACTCGTAGTGAGGGGGCGAATTAGTCTTAAGGAGAGTGTGTCACACACGACTCGGATTCAAGCAAATTCAAGATGACGATTCAAGGAGGTTATGGCACGGATTCAAGCAAACTCAAGACAATGAATTTACGGTTTTCTTTTTATTATTTTTATGTTGTATATTATATTTCAATTCATTGTAATTCTTTTCTCATTTGTGCTCGATTGTATAGATTTTGTCTAACAATCTTAAGACTAACTCTCCTATTTGAGAAAGAATTACAGATTTGAAAAATCCGGTGGATCAATGACCACAAGAGAAAAGATGTAAAGAGATGGCAAAAAGAGACGGAAAATTGATGGAAAAGAAGTAAATTTCCAGCAGATTTTCTATGACCATCTGTGGAAAAACTTCATTTCCCGGTTCGTTAACCGTTGGATCGAGCTCAAATTTGGTGGTCATGTTCCTGACTTATAGAAGAATATTCTGGACGGTGGGATCGGAAAGTTATTAAGTGAAGATGGAGATAAAAATTCCAGAACAGAACAGTTTTTAAGGCTAAATTAATTACTTGAACTTATAGTGAATTAACGGATGAACATCGAGGATGTTGAAACGATTGTGTAAAATAGTTGTGGTGATGCCACTTCTAGTATTTATACAATGGATGATAGATCTCTTATGGTTCATGAAAATCATAGTGAGAAAAAAAAATTTTGAAAGTTCGTTTGAACTAAATTGAGGAAATGAACGGTTAAAGATGTCATCTTTAACGTTCTTATGGTTCACAAGAATCATATTGTGAAATGAATAGTTCATTGGAACTATGTTGAGAAAATGAACGGGTAAAGATTTAGTCTTTAACGTTGCATTTTATAAATGAAAAGTTCGTTGGAACTAAGTTGAGAAAATTAACGGGTAAAGAAGTAATCTTTAACGTTAACGAAAAGTTCGTTGAACTAAGTTGAGAAGATGAACGTTGAAAGATGTATTTCTTTAACGTTGCATATTTTCAATAATCTATTGACAAAGATGATAGGGCTTCTTGAACGGAGTTGTTAAATCCTATTAGTGTCAATAGTGATAAAAGTCACAAAAATAAAAATGGAGCTTCTTGAAAGAAGTTGTTAAATTCCATTGTTGTGAAAATTGAAAAATGTTACAAGAACAAAAATCATAGGGCTTCTTGAAAGAAGTTCTTAAAATCTATTGGGAGAATATGTGACTAATGTCATAAAGATAAAAACAATAAGACTTCTTGAAGAAAGTTGTTAAATCTTATTGTTGGTGATGATGACAAATAACACAAAATATTTAGAATGAAAACTTCTAAAAGAAATTGTGTATTTTGTAAATGAGAATGTGTTTTTTCTCTAATTTAGAGGTTCTCCAAGATGAGACCTTTAAAGTTTTGGAATAATTAACCTTCAATTATAATTCCATTAAGGAATTTAGAGGTTTATAAATATGAGTGGTTATAAGAAATAAATTGTGTTAATTCTCCTATTGAATTAGCAATTTATTCTTAAAGTGAATTCTCTAATTAAGTTAGAGAGTTATATTTGTAACAACAAAGTGATAATTGTTGAAAATTAAAGGCTCTTTGTGTGGAGACAAATCTCTAATGGAATGTGGTTGTTTCAAATATATCGGATCACCATAGTGAGAAGTTAGAAAATTTTGTTGGCCTTGACTTTAAGTGATGGCAACAAAATATGTTCTACTTGACCACCTTGAACTTAGAGAGATTTCTTTTGGAAAATCTTACAAAGTTGGGTGAAAATGAGACGGATGTTTTCAAGCCATGGGTATGGTTGAAAAATGCAAATCTCTTTTACCGAAACTATATAATTAATGAATTGTCGAATTCATTATGTAATAGTAATAAGAAAACGGCAAAGGAATGATGAGAGTCTTTGGACTATTAATATAAAATCGAGAATGTTGGTGCAAAGAAATTCTTTGTAGGTCGTTTTCTTGATTTTAAAATAATGGACTCCATGAAACAGAAAAGGTTAATGGAAGAATTGAAAATATTTTTCTTGAAAACCATGTCGATGAATGGTGTTGAGTGAAATTTCCAAGTGACGGAAATAATTGAGAAATCGCTTCCTACTTGGAAAGATTTCAAGAATCACCATAAACATTAATGAGTAAAATGAATGTTAAGGTGCTTGCTATTCGTATTGTGTTGGAAAAGAGAATAGAGATTCGGAGAAGAACTTTCTAACACTTTTGTCGCGAAAGCAAAATGTGATGGAGCATATTGAAATGCTCAAGACAAAGACAAAGTTGGTCAAACTTGTTTGAAAAGTCAAACATATACCTTGTGGATTAAGAGACAATCTTTTGTAGATGTCATCAATCATAATATTCATTATGTGAATGAATAAAATGGAAATTGAATTAATCGGTGAGTTGAGGTAGTAATCAATAATGAGAATAAGTCTCGTTAATTGGATTATATGCCCTCATTCAAAAAGAAATTCAATTAAGATGTAAAATGTGTTTTGAATTAAATAATCATAGTGATGGTTATAATGTGAAGATGATTCAAACAAATGGTGGTAATATGTAATCTATTACCTTTATCATTGCTTGTTAAAAAGCAAAATGATGAGTCTTATCTCTTTAAAAGGAAAAGTTAACTTAATAAAGAGATAGTGATAAAACACAAATAAGTGGAGTTTGTGTATAAATTGGACTAAAGACTACTGGTGGCATATTTGTAGAGTATGCATAAAATAGTAGTACTTCTTATAGAATTCGTGTGTATGAATCCAAGATTCAATGTATGCGCACAAAATACTATAATGGAATCATGAAACGTCTCTTTCTTTGAGAATATGTTTCCGTGTACATCAAGAGATGAGGCAAACTCATCTAAACGGATACATGATTCAATAGAAGAAGAAGAAACTCATCATGATGAAATAGCGAAGAAGAGGTTGGACCTCAACATAGCAAAAGAGGTAGGATGAGAAAATTTTATGGCCCAAATTTTCTAACCTACATTCTAGAATGTAAATCACAAAGTTATAAATAGGTATTGAACTCTTTTGAATGATCTTTGTGAAAAGAGGCTATTATATGTGAGATTGATTCCATCTTGGAAAATCACACTTGAAAACTGGTAGATTTATCTCCGTGTAGTAAATCACTAGCATATAAGTGAATTTTCAAAAAGTAAATGAAGACCGATGGAAAAACAATCAATGAGTACAAGGCTAGACTTGTAATTGAGGATTACAAGAAAAATGAAGACCTTGATTATTTTTATACTTATTCTCTCATCACGAGAATAAAGAGTTGTATTTGCAATTGCTGCATAACAAAATTTGAAATACATTAAATGAATGTAAATAACCTTCTAAATGTCGATTTAGAAGAGAAAATTTACATAGAACAACCCGAGGGGTTTGTTGTACATGAGCAATGAAACAAAGTGTCCACAATGTACATCATGATCAAATGGTGTTAATAATGAAAATTGGCATTATTGCTAATTTTGGGACTACTCCGAAAATGTGGGGGTGGGTATACTTTGAAAAATAATTACCTTTTGGAGAGGTTTCCCCGAGAAAACAATGAGATGTCCATATGAAGTATGGAAACGTAGGCCTACGTACACTTGTGAATGTGGGGGTGTTTTTTGCAAAGTAGCAAGTCCAATTAGTAAAGAAAATTGTGGATTATGTTTCAAGAGTTATGTTCATAACAATTGTGCATATTGGTTTGTTATATATGATTCAATAAGTTTGAATATATATAAAAATCAAAAGAAGATAAAATCAATGGAAACCAAGTATTGATGTCAAATTCATGGAAGAGAATGAGTGATACTTTGAGTGAAATAGATCAAAGTGTTGAAACGGTTCAAGAAATGGAACCTAGAAGAAAATGTGCTAGTTTGTAAAGTCATTGTATGACTTGAGACAAGTACAAAGATAATGACATCAAAGGTTCGATTGTGTGGATTTAAACAAGAGTGACTACGTCACTTTGTTAATTAAATTCAAAAACGATATGTTAACTAAGGAAAATTCTAGTCAACTTGATCTGTTGATTCAAATTCAAGGAAAACTAATAGACTTATTGTTAAACAAGTCATTAGGTGGATATTCTTGAAATTTTTGAAATGATCAATTTGGAATATCTGGAATTTAAATGAATTTGAGTTAACAATTATCAAATGGATAAAGCTTGTGTTAGCAAGATGGTATATTGCTAAAGTCAATTTATGATTGAAAAGACATATAGCAATGTGTGTAATGGTAGTCTAGACATTTATGTCTAAGACATAATACCATTAAACAACTACTCTCAACTAATTTGACAATGTGATGTCAAATGAAAAACGGATCCGTTAACCAAAGGGTTAAATAGAGAGTTAGTTGAAAGTTCGATGAGGGGAATGAGACGTAAGCCTCTTAAAAGTTAAACACAATGAAAACCCAATCTAGATGACTGGAGATCCCAAGAACTAGATTCAATGGGACAACCTAACTGTTAAAAGACTTGCAGCGTCACTGTGGGGGAACCAACCCCAAGTCCATTCCTGTTAGTGACATCCCGAAAGGACAAGGATAAGCTTATGGCTTTTAATGATTCTTACGCGTCGAAATTTTGAGCGGGATAATACGGGTTACCTTTAAGAAATCACCTATGTGAGAGAGAAGTGGGGCCGCTTCGAGGAGAATTGTGTGAGGCTCAATTCTTAGACCCTCTCACAGAACCAGGCGTATGTTCAGGGCCATGAATGAACATAGCTATGAGAATTGAACTATGTTAGGACGTTACTTGTGTCAAGCATATGATCGGCTACACAAAAAGCATAACGATTCAAGGACATCACGTCTATCGATTTGCGAGTAGAGTAAATATGCTTGTACGAGCGAAGGTTCAATGGGCTTTTTCCCACACCTATCGTATGCAAGTTTTCGTCTGCCGAACTCTATCACCAAACTCGTCATCAATTTCCTTCATGTGGGGGATTGTTGGAAAAATTTGTTGTTTGTGAAGGAAATTGTGTATTTTCCTTAATTGAATCGTTTGTCGTTCGACAAAGATTATTGTGGGTTTATGTTCCATTTAGTGAGAACATTAAAATGGTATATCTAGATGTCCAATTTATTATTGGATGTGAAGGATATGATAGCTCAAAATTGATGAGTTTAAATTATAAATTATGTTTTAAATTTAACCCAATATTGAAGTAACGATAAAAAGATTAATTGGGATCATTACTTGCAATAAGAGTTACAAAATGTGGAGAGACTCCCCATGATTGCAAGTATAATTGCTCCCATAATAATCAAGTTTAATTGGGGACTTTTGGTGGAGCTATAAGTGTGTAACCCACAAATGAAAGAAATAATTTTTCCTTCAATCTTCCTCCTTCCTCTTGAAATTTGTTTATCTTTTTCTTTGGCCTCCTAGATTAGTTTTGAGTGGTGATTTTGTTTAAGCATAGTAAGATTCGCCAGAAAACTTTAAGTGCAAAGTTGTTTCGGTTCATCCGTTTTATCCTGGGAGACTAACGTCCATTGAAGACCTCGAGCACTCGTAGTGAGGGGGCGAATTAGTCTTAAGGAGAGTGTGTCACACACGACTCGGATTCAAGCAAATTCAAGATGACGATTCAAGGAGGTTATGGCACGGATTCAAGCAAACTCAAGACAATGAATTTACGGTTTTCTTTTTATTATTTTTATGTTGTATATTATATTTCAATTCATTGTAATTCTTTTCTCATTTGTGCTCGATTGTATAGATTTTGTCTAACATGCTCAATCCCTAAATCTTCCAGAACTGCTTTCAACCATGTAATTTCACAACAAGTTGAGGCCATCGATCGATATTCAACTTCTGCACTAGATCGAGATATTGTTGTTTGCTTCTGGGTCTTCCAGGAAATTAACGAATTGCCAAGGAATATGCAATATCCAGTAACAGACCTTTGAGTATCGCGACACCTTGCCCAATATGCGTCACAAAATGCATTTAGTTGAACTGAGCTTGCTTTGGGAAAGAATATTCCTTGCCCCACAGTTTGTTAAACATATCGTAGGACGCGATGAGTTGCTTCTAAATGTGGTACCCGTGGCTTGTCCATAAACTGACTTAAAACATGAACTGCATATGCCAAGTTAGGTCGTGTAATGGTCAAATAGATTAATCGACCAACAAGTCTTCGATATGAAGATGGATCATCTATTTGGTCACCCTCAAATCTGCTTAGAGAAATATTTTGCTCTATTGGAAATGTAGTTTTAGATCCAAGGTATACCCCACATCTTCAAGAATTTCCAGGGCATACTATCTTTGTGAAAGAGATATTCCCTTATTGCACCTTGCGACTTCAATGCCCAAGAAATATTTTAATTGCCCAAGGTCTTTCAGTTTGAAACGGTTGTTCAAAAATGATTTGGTTTCTTCGATATCTTCCAAATTGTTTCCTGTCAGTATCACATCATCAACATAAACCAGAATAGCAGTAAATTTACCATTCTGGGATCGGATGAACATGGAATAATCTGCCTTGGATTGTTTAAAATTGGCTTCCTTAAGGGCACCCGTTAGTTTAATGAACCACTGGCGTGAGGTTTGCTTCAAACCGTATAATGATTTATGAAGTTTGCAAACTCGTGTCTCCCCCTTTCGTCCGAAAATTGGAGGTAAAGTCATGTAAACATCCTTATTAGGTTCCCCATTTAAAAATGTGTTATTAACTTCGAGTTGATAGAGATGCCAATTGTTGGTTGAAGCCAAGGCAAGGAGCAGGCGAACTGTGACAAGTTTTGCAACAGGTGCAAAGGTCTCTTGATAATCTAGGCCTTCGATTTGATTATATCCCTTTGCAACTACCAAGCCTTATACCGTTCAATGGTTCCATCTGACTGGTGCTTTATCTTATAAACCCATTTACATCCAATTGATTTCTTTTCATGGGGTAATGGCTACAAGGACCACGTTCCATTAGCCTTCAGAGCATCAAGTTCTTGTTGCATGGCAAGACGCCATTTAGGATCACAATTGGCTTCTGCAAAAGATGATGGTTCCTTTTCTGTCGAAATCGAAGCAGTAAAAGCATGATGTTTGGGAGATAATCTTGTGCAAAAGATGATGGTCATTGCATCGTTTACATTATTTACATAAGGCGGCGGAAGTATGTGGTGGCTGTTTTATGATTCCATCAATGAAACCCACTTTATTCTTGATGTTTAGAGCCATAAGAATTGCACGACTCCAAGTGCTATAATTATCTTCATTGAGTTGTTGTGTCATGTGTGATGAGCATTGCAAATGATGTCATGCTAAAGTATCTTAATTGCACGGATTTTCTTTGTTAAAAGCTCCGCTAAAGCGAAATATTCAAAATTAAAACTTTGCACATTCACTTTTAGGCAGGCACCGGGGTTTATTTTGCAGAATAATTTTAGTGCCTTTTTTGTCACCAATTATTTTTTACACATCCTTCTCTTTCAAGTTTTCCGCTTTGCCTAAAATTCGGCTTTTCTTTTTTGTGGAATAAACCTAAAGTACTCCCATTATTATCCATTTAAGTACGTAATGAGTACCATAATTTACCAAAAATATAGGTTTACGAATTAATAATTCCCCATATTAAACTTTTTAAGAAGGTTCTCATGCAACTTAACAAATCTTTACATGAAACAAAAGTCTAATCTAATGATCTTCGTGACTTGAGTAGATAATATGTACTCCATCCGTTTTACTTCAAATCAGATAAATTTTTTTAACACTTTTTTTTTTAAGTGAGGTAGGAAAGACCGAAAGAGATGTCATGAGAAAGAGATGTCATGAGTATGAAAATTAGAGTAGGAGAGAGAATGAGTGAGAGAAATAGTAAGTTAATTGATATTTTAAGTATAAAAGTGAAGTAGAAGATAGAATAAGTGAAACGAATAATGAAGATTATTTGTCATTTTGGGTAGTAATAGAATTACTCAAGATCCGAACTTCAGAAGAACTTTGGAAATAAAGAAAGTATAGAAAATATTATGGAATTGAAATCTCTTTATTTATATGAATGAGAACCATATTTATACACAAGGAATAGTAATCATCTTAGGAAAGTAAATCTAGACTTTGAATGAAAAATAATTACTTAAAGTAAATAACAAGATTAAGACTTAGATTGCAAGTCAAGCAGAGAACTCCGGATCTTGAGTAACTCTATTAGGTACTTCGGTTTGAGTTGATAAAAACTAAAAAAGAAGGAAGTTCAATTTGAAGTGGGACGGAGGAGTATTTATTTCTCACTTCTTTTTAGGGTTTTTCAAATATCATAAGACTAAGATTTAACTTCTTCCATTTAATAAGCTACAATGGCTAGGTTGATCCGTAGGACTTCTTGACAAAATATTTAAACATAATTTTTTTTTCAAAATATTGTTCCGCACTTCTACCGCCACAAACAAACTTACCTATAACCACCGTAAAGGGAACAATGAAAACGATAGAGTAAGAAACTACTCCCTCCGTCCCAAAAAAATCGTCTTATTTTCACACTTTCATTGTAAATTCAATCAAATTAAAAAATTAAAGTGAGACGATTTTTTCGGGATGTACGGAGTGTATAAATACAAATGAGAAGAGACCAATGCTGAAGTTAATTTTGTTTGCACTTGGTTGTTATTTCTTGATTTAGTTAATTTTGATGTGAATTGTTGTAAAATCTAGCAGCATTGTTGGCACATTACTACAAAATGGGGAACAAGGGTTGGAAACTTTTAATTGTAGATAGTAACAATGTTGGGAAATAGAGTTGAGACAAACATTTTATCAAAATCAACTTTTTAAGATAATTAAGAAAGTTGGATTTAAGAATTTTTAGTAGTATAATTACTTATAAATCTTTAATTATCTTATTATGTTGCGAATGAATTAGAATTTATTGTTTGATGATATTTAATCAAATCTTTTTTTTAGAAGGACTTTTTAAAGCTTTTAAAAAAATATTTGCAAAATCTTTAAGAAAAATAAACACTTATTTTGGAACTGAGACTTGATAAAGTTTTTTTTTTTTTTTTAGCAAACGATAGATTCATTTTCATTAAGAATATGAAAAAAGATGACACTTCACAAAGGTCAGAAACTCACCCAAATGACAATAGTAGTTCTATCTATTAACCTACAACAACAAAGATATTTTATATCTAAATATTGAGACGTTCGAATTACACTACAAGTAAAACTTGAAAAATTCCTCAACCTGGCATTAAAGAAATTCCCCCTATGGTAATATTTTGCGTTGAGCACTTGATATGAAGAATCCGGAATGACGAGAAAACGTTCACCAGATATCTCAAAATCCACGAACCATTATTGTACAGTAAGAAATTGGCATCCACTTCATTGTGAAAAAATTTAAATATCGTCGCCATTACAAGATGATAAAAACAACAAACAACAAAACAAACAAACATAGACTCTCACGGAACGGAAGAGAGAAAACAAACAAATATAGACTTAATAAAGTTTGAAAAATATAGAATTGAGAAAAGGATTAATAGAGTTGGTTTCAACTATAAGTTAAACTTGCAGATAATTTTTCAAAAAAAAAAAAAAATCTGGGCTGGACTAGGCTAGGCTAGGCTGGGCTGGGCTGGGCTTATCCCTACTTGGCATAGCTCTATAACACAAACTATGTTATTTGAGACAATTTTTTGTAATATTTGAGAGATATTTTTGGGTTAAGGGTATGTTTGGCAACCTCAATTTCAAGACTTGAATTTGGAATTGGAAGAACGAAATGAATTTCGTAAAATTAATTTAACTCTTTCAATTCCAATTCAATTGACGTAATCGAGCCGCTAAACATACCCTAAAGGTATTTTCTATAGGATAGAAGAAAAGTAGTTTTTACTTGCTTTCCAATCTCCAAGCACAAACCGTGAAAAGGTTTGTGTTATCCTGTAATAAAGGGCCCCATGTACTACTTGGCACAAGAGGCCCTTTCAAAAGCCTACTCAGAAGTGAAGGCACAAAAGAAAGGCCAGGCCCGTGTTAATAACGGGTTTTCTAAGGGGCGATGGTTGCGTACTCACGATGATTTTAGTCCCCTATTAAATAGATCCAATACAAACAAACCACCGTAGATGACTCCTTCCTCATATTTTTTTTTTCAACGTGTGCAACTTCTACTTTCTCGCTAATCATCTCATTATTCAACTGACTCTTTCTTGTTGCTCACATATCCATCGTATCATATACATCTCTGTCACAATCATCTTATAAACAAACGTGAAACAATTTCACGATCTAATTGTCATTCGATAGAATTTTGAGGCATTTACAAAAAATTACTTTAAAAAGATGAAAATTACAAAAAAAAAAACACATAAGTTCGAAATTACATTTTTTTTTAATCAGTTTTGATCAAACAACTGATAATTTCAGTTATCAGTTGTTCAAATAACTGATAATTTCAGTTATCACTTGTTTACAACCGATAACTGAAATTATCAGTTCTTTGAAGCACAAATTACTCTTCAAACAAGTGATAATTTCAGTTATCAGTTGTTTCAGTTATCAGTTGTAAACAAGTGATAACTGAAATTATCAGTTGTTTGACCAAAACTGATTAAAAAAAAAAACCAAAAAAAAAAGTTTTTTTGTAAAAAAAGAAAAAAAATAGTTTTTTGTAATTCCCATCTTACATTTTTTTTTTTTTTTTGTAAATGTCATCTTTTTGAGTGAATTTTTTTATAATAAACCCTAAAAATTTTTCTTTAATCTATGGATATACCCGAATCAAATAGAAACTTTGTGGCAATCTTCCGGTTTAACCAACATATTTTGTAAATGCCATCTTTTTGCAATTTTTTATAGTACGGATTGAATTATTTATTTTTTTTAAAAAAAATGGGTTGGAACTTGTATTAAGTTTGGGTGATGCATTCAACCAAACCTTTTATTTTTTGAGATGGAATAGATTGCAAAATTTTGATTTATTTAATAAATGAATAAATTAAACAAAGAGAACTTAATGGTTGGCAAGGCAAGTGGTAGTTGTTTATCCTGAAAAGTAAGGAAATCATATTTACATATATACTCTTGTCCCCTCGGAGAACCTAACACTTACCATATACTGATGTTTAACCCAAATAAATTTTAATCAAATATTAATATTAATTTAATATTTATAATAAAATTTTAAAAATTATTATCGATAAATTACTTAATGATTAATCAATAATAATTTAAAATTTTTATTATGATGATTAAATTGACATAAGTATTTGGCTAAAGTTTATTAATATTGACCTTCAAGAATCAAAGTGGGTAAGGCTCTTCGAACAGAGCTTTAAAGCTATTTCGTGACAAAAATAAAAATTCAATAGGCCAAACTGCTCTGTTGCTCACCTAGTTTTCACCTTTTTTTCTAATGTGCTCACTTATATAATTTTTGGTTCAATGTCCTCACCCAAGTACGTAATTTTTTCAATGCTCTCACTCTCTTAACGAAGTCGTTAGTTTTTTAACTGAGTTAGGTCAAGTGTAGTCACGTGACTAGCCCCAGTTAAAAACTTAACGAACCAAATCTAAAAATTAACTTGATCCTAACTTTATTTTGTTAAGGTCAATAATTCAACTTAATTAAGCATGTGCGTGGCACGTATGTGTCATTAATCCTCAATATATAATCCTCAATATATACGTAAATTCTCATAATAGAATCGATTGAAAATTTGGGGGATGATTTCTAGGGTTTTCAAACGTTTCAAATTGTGGTCATGTTAATTTTTAGGTTTGGTTCGTTAAGTTTTTATCTGGAGTTAGTCACGTAACTGCACATGACCTAACTCAGTTAAAAAATTAATGACTTCGTCAAGGGAGTGAGAACATTGAAAAAATTACGTACTTGGGTGAGGACATTAGATAAAAAATTATATAAGTGAACACATTGGAAAAATGTGAAAACTTAGGTGAGCAAATGAACAGTTTGACCAAATTCAATACTTATACTATTTTGCGTTTCAACTTACATTGGACACTTGTCAAAAAACTCGTGTTAAAGCGACATCTCAAGCAGGTTTAAGTCTCTCATATATCGGGCTCATCAAACTTAAGTTGATAAATGTTTAATCCATTAAAATAAGTATATTGTTCTAATCTAGACAATTTATTTATTTATTTAGTTTTTGTTTTTTCCTGGCGACTTTTATTGGAATTAATCAGATTTAAAGTGAATCATGCATGCTCTTGGCTGTTTATACTTGATCTCGTATTTTGGTTCCATTTGCTTGGTCAAAGCTTTGTGTTCCCAAGAAATTCATATATTAATTCTATTTTTTATTTCACATTTATTTTGAAAACAACTTTTATTAGTATTTAATTGTATTAATATTTATGTTTAAACTATCAAAGATTCTTTGCCCCTAAGCATTTTTTTTTAATAAAAAAAGGGCAATTGCCTTCACTTACTTACTCTTTAAAGTGTATTAAATTAATATTAATAACATTTGGAATACTTTCTCGATAAAAAAATAATTGTCACTTTTGAACTTTTCACGTATTTTAAAAAAGACAGTTATTACCGCTAGTTAATAATGAATGTGACAAAATAATCCTTATTTATTATTTCTTTCGCATACATCTATAGTATAAATCACACCTCCACTATCTACAGTACAATGAATAGTTACAATGGTCAAATTTTCCATTTTGCCCTCACTAAGTTGTCTCTTTCCCATTTTGCCCTTAAATTTTTTTTTAATTAAAAAAAAATTAATTTCAAACACAACAAAACAAAAAAAAAAACACACGTGACCTTGGACACGGGTTTGCTCTAGTTATTTCATAAAAGAAACCAATAAATAGTTGAAACAAGTTCCAATGTGTGGGTATAATAGGAATTTAAATGTTTTTTTTTTAATCACAAAACGACAATTATTTTGGACCAAATATTTTATCCAAAAGTGACAATTATTTTGGATCGGATTAGTATTTAATTTTCACTAAAAAAATTGTATTTTACCTCAATTAATTTAATTTTTTTGCCCCAACTAAAACTAAATTTAAGTTTTACTCCCTCCGTTTCTAAAACATTGTCATTTAAAAAGAAAAAAAATTATTCATAAATATTGTCATTCTACATCAACATTTTAGTTATGTTTTTTATATTTATCACTAGTCTTTATTCACTTGATCTTTAATATTTTTTTACAATAAACTTCAATAATCATTAAATATATGAGTAATTACTTTTAATATATTTCTTAATAAGTGTGTAATAAACTTCAGTAGCATTGTTTTAGAAACGAATGAAATATATCATCGTATTCTATAATCATTAAATGAAGAATCTCAATTTTTTGAGGGGGTCTAATATCACTAAATTTCTTATTAATTTATCAAGATGTCCTTTGATAATTTGTGGAGTAAATGAAATAATATATTTTACCAAAAATATCAACCTTGTGGTGACGCTGCCATAAGAAATGGTTGCACAGGGACTGATCGGGATAGCAACGGTGGCCGGACCAGAAATACACGCTCCACGAGGTCCTAAATAAGGTGGGACCTACAAGAGAAAACACCGTTAGGGTGGGGGGATTTTCCCCCCAAAAACCCTCCGACGTGAGAATCATTAATCCGATTCATAACATATATTGACATAATATTTAACTTTTAGAGAGAGAAAGAGAGGAGAGAGAAGCTCCTTAATAAAATATGGGACATACCTCTCAAATGGAAATGGGGGGAGTATTTATATTCCAAGGGTGATGTCATCAATGACATCATCATCCACATTATTTTCCTTTGCCACGTGTCACGCCTGCAATGGAGGGAAGTCTAACAAAAGACTTATCATTCAACATTTAACATAAATCATACACTATAAATTATGCGCCATACTACACATAACATACGAAAACCAAGCCATATGCGGGAATCAAGCCATAACCGCATAACATAAATCCTTGGCTAAAACCATCACCATAACACTAATATGCGACATACAATATACGGCATGTAACAATCGTAATATCTGTCATGCGGGAACCGCCACCCTAAGCTCGGGAACGATACCCGTCATACGGGAACCAATATTCGATATACAATATATAATATGCGAGGGCCAAGCCATTGGCGAGAACCAGGACTAGAACCATAACGATACGCATAACTTTGGCTAGAATCATAATCATAAGCACACAACATGCGGCATATAACGTACCAGATATAATACGCGGCATACGAAATATAACATATAATATGCGACATATATCAAATAATACAGGGGAACCAAATCATAATTATAACTTTGGCAATATTCTCATAAAATGTGGACCCCCTTATAGACCATAAAATAGGGCCCCCTATCCTCATAAAATAGGGCTCCCCAAAGACCATATACTCGGGCCGGGTAACCATTTAACGGGAATAATATTTTGTCGTGGCGCATCAGAAGCCCCCGACTCCTTAGCTCGATTATTCATGATCGAGTTGAGGAGTAAAATAATATAAACAACAAAATATAACTTATCACATCGAGTCAATTCCCTGGCTCATAACATAGGTCCATTTCCTTGATCTTTCCAACACTTTCCTTACTAACTTCTCATTGAGTAGGTCTGCTGAGAAACGCGTTTCTCCATAACTATGGAGAAACGTGTTTTTAATAGCCAGAAGCTATGCGTTTGATAACCAGAAAAAAACTTCTGGATATCAGTCTCAAAGGGTTCTGGATATCCAGAAGCTTTGGAACGGATATCCAGAAGCCTTTGGGTGGATATCCAGAAAAAAATAGATTTGAAGCCAAATCCAAGGCCAAGACCAGAAATTGCTTATTGAAGGTTTCTGGATATCCAGAAGCCTTGTCGCGCGACAAGTCGGTCCCCGTTTCTCCATAAGTTACGGAGAAACGCGTTTCTCCCCAGATTTTGTGCTTCTCATTTTACTTCAACTTTTTGCACTTTCTCTTTCCCATTTCAATCATTTCTGTAAATTTTTGGCTAGTAAAATGTGCGAAAACCAATCATACGGGAGCCAACATTATACGGCTCAGATCCATGAATGCCAGCAACACGAACCCTGATCGCTGGACTTTCGAATAACTCTCCTTCCCTACAATTTGTTTCGATAATTCTGCCAAAAACCTTTCGATTCCTCTGACTTTTGGCGCCATTTCAACAATTCAATCTGATCTGGGTCTACACTAAAACGATTTACTTTTTCTATCTTTTAACTTCACTTTTCATACTTTGGTTGTCGCGGGTTGCGACTTAATCTTAACTTTATTTTCCGCCTCTATGCCTGCTTTCTTTAACCTTTGCTCTACTATAATTCAGATGCCGCGATTGGCACCTTGCCTTGACTTTAATTTTCTTTCATAAATTCTTCTTTGATGCCTATCTCGGTTATTTGAACAAAGGGCGGTGCGACTTCAACTCTATACTTTAAAAGTCATTACTCTGCTTACTGCAATTTGCTTTAAATTCTACCTTTAATATGTCGCCATTTTTGCTTCGACAGTTATCTTTTTTGCTTCGATAGTTACCTTTTTTGCTTCGATAGTTTATCGAAGACTCCTTTCTCATAACTTACCTATATACATACTACTCCCTTCAAAAGAGTGAGGCTTGTCTTTAGGCAGCCTCACTCCCTAACTATGCTTCTCGCCCTTCAGCTCTACTCAGCTTCGGGGCGATTTACTATTCCTTATCCATCTGTGCCTGACACCTTTAAGCTAGGTCTTTCTCGACCCAACTCTAAAACAAAAATACGCCTAGGCCACAGCCTCATCTGGGCTAAACCTCGCGGCCAAACCCACTTGGCCACACTAGGCCACACCACACTGATCAAAGCACAAAAATGCGCCAATCACAAACGCGCAAACTAAAAAAAAACGCGACAATCACAAACGCGCTAACTAAAACGCGACAATCAAAACCTCACTGATCAGAACCGCGCTGATTAAAACCTTACTAATCAAACCGCGCGAATCAAAACCTTACTAATAAAACCGCGCGAATCAAAACCTTACTAATAAAACCGCGCGAATCAAAACCTTACTAATAAAACCGCGCGAATCAAAACCGCGCTGATCAGAACCGCGCTGATCAAAAACTTACTTGATGCTAAACCGCATCACTAACAAACCGCATTCAATCATGTCGAATAAAACTTAAACCGCCTTAAATTCAATCTTGCGCTTCTAGACGACTTTGGTCAAACTGTCTAGTTTACATCTTGCTCCACTTTTGCCTGACACCTTTAAGCCAGGTCTTTCTATGCATGTTAAAAAATCGGGACTTTTTGGACGCCTGGAACCACTATCTCCAGGTCGTCGCGCCTGGAACCAATATCTCCAGGTCACAGGAGCTTCGCCACTCAGGCTAGGCTAAGAGCTTCGCCACTCAGGCTAGGCTAGTGTTGGTGTTATGCCCTAGGCCTATGATTGATAGACTTATGTGTTGACATTATTTATTATTATATGAGATGTTTATTATTTGATTATTATATATTTTGTATATTTGTTTATAATAATCTCTGTCCCTAATTATTAAGAGAATAGATTAGTATAATTGTCAATGGATAATCATGTGATGATTATATGCATAAGAGATGCACATTGAAATTATGGGTACTTGTTAGAGAACAAGTGACTGGACATGACCCGCATGAGATTTATGTAATGGTCAAATGTTATACTTAAATCTCATACGGTTACTTCATTTATTTCCTAGACCTGAGACTATCATAACCTTACATATGATGAAAGCCATGTTTGATTTTAGTCAAACGATATCTTAACACGATATCTATAAAGGCTATCATTGGCATGATCGGATTCATGATGGGAAGGATGATAAGTCAAGAAGGAGTTTGTCCCTCGGAAGAGAGATGTTATGCAAGGGCCCCTCGATGAGTGATAATGATGAAAGTGTATGGCCGTACCCCAATATGATTGGAATTATCATTATACTCAAGAATCGAGAAAGCATTGAACAATAACAAGTCGACAAGGACCATGACTTGTGTTCAATATAACATCGTGAGACAAAAGGGATAAATGGAAGTACACCGTTGGAAACGTGAACTCTTACGTTACATCATTTGGGTAGACATAATGGCTTGCTAGAGTCCGCTTATGTCTTATGAGGTTCGATATGATCGATCTCATTGCCAACATGATGTAATCCTATTGGGTCACACACAACTAGAATGAATTGGTTAAACCGGAGGAAGAATGATTGAGAGGCACGTAAGCTGGCTACTTATGTCACGCGACATATCAAGCCAATGGCTTGATATACCGCGCGACATAATAAGCCAATACGTGGTATTGATGACTGTCTCTCCTAATTTGATTAGAAGAGGTATTTACACTATTTGTAGTATAAATACGGGGTTGTCGAGACCTAAAAACCCTAGCCGAAATTTTAAAGCAAAATTCACAATCAAATTCTCTCAATATTCTTCAAGGTTTAGATCTAGCAATCAACAAGAAATTGTTCTTGGATTCATTCGAAGGTGTGGATACCAAAAGAGGGTCTTCGCTCGTTCATCGATCAAGACCTAGAGTTCAAGCAAGTTGAAGAACGAAGTTTGTGATTCAATATCACATAATCAAATCGTTCGATAGCTCAAGACCGGAAAGCGTTTCAAGGTTGGTTTAATTCTATTTCATTGATATTCAAATTAATTGTATAGAACGGATCCTAGGGCTTCTTGGGTTTTATGTTTTTAATGCTTAATTCCGCTGCGCATGGACCCGTAAAACCCAACAGTGGTATCAGAGCCTGGTTCGTATGATTAAGTTTGAATTAACATGCTAGGTTTAAGATATAAATTGTTTATATGCTTATTGCATGTTTTATATGTGATAGAATTTTAATTGTTTATGTGAAACAATGTGAAAATCGTTTTCAATTTATGCTGAATTAAATCTGTAAAAAGGCTGTTTTATGTGATTTAATTGGCTGTAATCTGTATTGGTTCGAATCTGGAAATCCTGTTACTTGGCTGCTTTAGTCGCGCGACATGATGAGCCATGAGGAATTCAGGTTATCTGGCCTGTTAGGTCGCGCGACATATTAAGCCTATGGCTGATGTTGTCACGCGACATAACAAGCCAAAACTGGGCAGAATCTGTTTGTTCAAATTTTCTGCTATTCTGTGATTGTGTTTACAATCTGATATGTTAATATGAAAATCTGGATGTTATAAAATTGAGTTTATAAGTCCGCGATAGATTGATTCATTGATATACATGATTAATTGATTAAAATATGATTTTAATAATTATTGCAATGTGTATGAAAAACTGGATGTTATAAAATTGAGTTTATAAGTCCATGCTAGATTGATTCATTGTTTATGCATGCTTAATTAATTTAAATGTGTTTTATTAATTGTTGCGATGCATGAATTATTTGTTCTTAATTGTTAAGAATTATTAAATTAGATGTTTAGTTGAAACATGATATTTAGTTTCCTAATATGTTTAGATTTAGACATTGTAAATTTTGGATCTTATGATTGTTTATGGAAACAAGTCATAAATATGCGAAATTTAAAAGGAAACTGATTGTTTATAAAAGGTAAGGATTATGTTGCCTAATCGTAGTTGATTTCTAATTATGCATGTCTAGGAGAGTTCGTCTAAGGAAGAGTTGGTACTTAAGAAGTCCTTGCGGCTCACCTATCTTCCTGGGAACTTACAGTGCATGATTTTGACTATCTTTACGATATGCTTATAATTTACCTTTAAAGAACCTTCATTTAACTTTTAAGTTCTTTATGCCAATTCATGATTAAAAACACTTGAGACCATTCGGATAGTTTTGGGTGGGCTTGCCATAGCAAGGTGCTTTGATTCTATTCGAATGCGAGCAAGATGAGGAAATGGTGGTTCCTATACGTTTTAAAGTGAATGAACTTAATTGGGTTATCAAAATGGTTTTGGACCCAAGGCATAAGATGAGATTAAAATATGCCTAGACATATGATGTCTTGAATTGATCTCATAAAAGATCTAAGAGTCATATATGTGATATGATTGATGTTTTCTACCTAATTAATTTAATTTTGAGCGGTTTGCCATAGCAAACTTGAAATTGAATTAAAGTTGGATCTTAGCCCATTAAATGTATATTATGCTTATTTGCATTTGAAGGTGTATAATTTAGTGGGAGCATTTATTTAAATGCACTATACTTCTCATATGATATGTTTACTTATATGTGTTCATATTTTATGTATATCTTTTTGTAGAATAAATGGCATCAAACAATAATCACTTTTATTGCGATCCGTCCTTGAGAAGGAAAAGTTGGAAGAGAATGGTACAAACTATATGGATTGGATCCGTAGTTTGAGAATTGTTCTCAAACAAGAGGAGAAAGCGTACGTTCTCATTGAACCTATTCCACCCGAACCCTCGCCAATCTTTGCTAGGGCAATAAGGGAACAATATACGAAGCACAAGCGTGACTCTACAGATGTTAGTTGCCTCATGCTCTCCGCCATGTGCAAGAGTCTTGAGAAGAATCTTGAGCACTTGGGGACGGTCGACTTAAACAATCGGGTGATGGAAATGTTCCAAATTCAAGCTAGGCAAGAAAGGTACAACACGGTTGCATCCTTGACCTCATGCAAGATGAGTGAAGGACAAGCTGTTGGTCCCCATGCTCTCAAGCTAAAGGGCCACATTGAGCATCTTGAAAGGCTCGGTTTTCCAATTAGCCAAGAGTTGGCTACCGACATATCTTGAATTCATTACCTAAAAGTTTTAGTCATTTCATAATGCACTATAACATGGGTGGAATGAATAGAAATCTTTCCGAGTTAGTTCAAATGTTGACTACTGCGGAAACCGGTATTGTCGAGAAGAAGACCGATCAAGTGCTAATGGTTAACAAGGAAAGGGTTCAAGGGTAAAGGAAAAGCAAAGGTTGCTAATCCTAAGGCAAAAGTTGCCAAGCCCAAAGAGGCCTCCAAGCCTAAAGAGGCTAAGCCTAAGTCCCAAGAGGACGCAATCTGCTTCCATTGCAAATGAGATTGGACATTGGAGGAGAAATTGCGCAAAATACAAGGAAGCACCGAAGAAGAGCAAAGGAGTTGCTTCAACTTGAGGTATCTTTGTTATAGATATATTCCTATCTACTTCTAGTTCTTGGGTATTGGATACCGGATGTGGAACTCACATTTGTTTAAATGTGCGGTGGTCTAAAGAAACGAGAAGGATGCTTAAGGAAGGTGAAGTGGACCTACGTGTGGGGAATGGAGCAAGAGTTCTTTGCATTAGCCGTAGGAACTTATGAAGTTACTTTACCTAGTGGACTAATACTTGTTTTGAACAATTGTTATTACGTTCCGGCTTTAAGTAGGAATATTATTTCGATTTCATGTTTGGATAATGAAGGTTTTAATTTTCTTATATGTGATAAGAAATTTTCTATTTACAAGAGTGATATGCATTATTGTCTTCTTTGTTTCATTCAATGGCCTTTATATTCTTGATGTTGAAAATCGCGATAATGATGTCTATAACATTAACAAGAAATCTAAACCCAATGATGTAAACCACACTTACTTATGGCATTATCGTCTTGGCCATATAAACGAGAAACGCATTTCTAAACTCCACAAAGATGGATTTTGGACTCACATGATTATGAATCATATGAGACATGTGAATCTTGTTTACTTGGCAAGATGACCAAGGACCCATTTACCAAAACCGGTGAAAGGGCGGGCGACTTGTTAGGACTCATACATACCGATGTATGTGGGCCTATGAGTAAGCGATGCTAGGGGAGGATTTCGGTACTTCATAACATTCACCGATGATTATAGTAGATTTGGATATGTTTATCTAATGAAACATAAGAGTGAATCGTTTGAGATATTTCGAATATTTCATAATGAGGTACAAAATCAACTTGGCAAAACTATTAAGGTACTTCGATCCGATCGAGGTGGTGAATATTTGAGCCAAGAATTTGTGATCATCTTAAGAGTTGTGGAATCGTTTGAACTCTCTCCACCCGAACACCACAATGGAATGGTGTGTCTGAAAGGAGGAATAGAAATTTGTTGGACATGGTTCGTTCTATGATGAGTCAAGTTGAGCTTCCTTTATCCTTTTGGGGACATGCACTAGAAGCCGCTTTCACTATAAACAGAGTTCCTACCAAATCGGTTCAAAAGACCCCATATGAGATGTGGCATGGAAGAAAACCTAGTTTGTCTTTCATGAAGATTTGGGGTTGTGATGCATATGTCAAGAAGTTAACTTCGACAAGCTAGCACCTAAATGCGATAAATGTGTTTTTGTGGGATATCCTAAGGAAACCAAAGGATACTATTTCTACAACCGAAACGAGAACAAAGTGTTTGTTGCTCGAAATGGTACTTTCTTAGAAAAGGAGTTTCTTCGCAAAGGAACCAGTGGGAGTAAAATAGATCTCGAAGAAGTTCGAGAACCCAAAAACAACATTGAACCAATGGTAGAAACTGAACCAAGTTCACAAACCGTTGTGGAACCGGTTCAAGATGCACAAGTTCCTCGCCGAAGTGGTAGATCACGATCCGAACCCGAGAGATATGGATTTCTCGTTACGGAAAGTGATGAAGTGGAGTTAATCGAAAATGATGAACCCACTTGCTATCAAGAAGCGATGTCCGCTCCGGATTCGGAAAAATGGCAAGAAGCCATGAAGTCCGAATTACAATCCATGGCGATAATCAAGTTTGGAACTTGATTGATCCACCCGAAGGTGTAAAAACCATAGGGTGCAAATGGGTTTTCAAGAAGAAGACCGACATGGATGGGAAGGTGCACACCTATAAGGCTAAGAAATTATTAGCTAGGGATATAGTGCGATTCATGGCATAGACTATGATGAAACCTTTTCGCACGTAGCTATGCTTAAGTCTATTAGAATTTTACTTGCCATAGCCGCATATTATGACTATGAGATATGGCAAATGGATGTCAAAACGGCTTTCCTTAATGGGAAGTTACTTCGAGGATGTATACATGATACAACCCGAAGGTTTTGTCGATCCCGTAAAATTCTAACAAGGTGTGTAAGTTGCGAAATCCATTTATGGATTGAAGCAAGCTTCAAGGAGTTGGAATCTACGTTTTGATGAAGCAATCAAGGAATTTGGCTTTATCAAGAACGAAGATGAACCTTGTGTATACAAGAAAATTAGTGGGAGCGTAGCACTATTTTTAGTGTTGTATGTCGACGATATCTTACTCATTGGAAATGACGTTCGCACTAGAGACCTGTCAAGTCTTGGTTGGGAAAGTGCTTTTCAATGAAAGATATGGGCGAAGCCGCATATATCCTTGGTATCAAGATCTATAGAGATAGATCCAAGAGGATGATTGGTTTAAGTCAAAGTACTTACATTGACAAAGTCCTTAGAAGATTCCAAATGGAAAATTCTAAAAGAGGGAATTTGCCAATGTTGCATGGTATATCTCTTAGCAAGAATCAATGTCCAAAGACTAATGATGAGCGAAAGAGAATGAATGGTATTCCATATGCTTCGGCAATTGGGTCTATCATGTATGCTATGTTATGTACTAGACCCGATGTCTCGTGTGCTCTAAGCATGACGAGTAGGTACCAATCGATCCAGGTGAACCACATTGGATAGCGATCAAGAATATCCTTAAGTACTTACGAAGAACTAAGGATGCATTCTTGGTCTTTGGAGGAATGGAAGAAAATCTTGTAGTCAAAGGCTACACGGATGCTAGCTTCCAAACCGACAAAGATGATTTTAGATCCTTGATCTGGATTTTTGTTTATGCTTAATGGAGGCACTGTGAGTTGGAAAAGTTCCAAGCAAAGTACCGTCGGCGATTCTACAACCGAAGCCGAGTACATAGCGGCATCCGATGCGCCTAAGGAAGCGATTTGGATCAAGAAGTTCATTAGTGATTTGGAAGTCGTTCCAAGCATCGGAGATCCTATTGAACTTTCTTGTGATAACAATGGGGCCATTGCACAAGCAAAGGAACCAAGATCACACCAGAGATCCAAACACATACTTCGACGTTTCCACATTATCCGTGAGATATGTGAAAGGGAAGACGTTAAGATATGCGAGTAGACACCGATGACAACGTGGCGGACCCACTAACTAAGGCTCTCTCACAAGCTAAACATGATGGTCATGTTAGGTCCATGGGTATTCGATACATGGTAGATTGGGCCTAGTGCAAGTGGGAGACTGTTGGTGTTATGCCCTAGGCCTATGATTGATAGACTTATGTGTTGACATTATTTATTATTATATGAGATGTTTATTATTTGATTATTATATATTTTGTATATTTGTTTATAATAATCTCTGTCCCTAATTATTAAGAGAATAGATTAGTATAATTGTCAATGGATAATCATGTGATGATTATATGCATAAGAGATGCACATTGAAATTATGGGTACTTGTTAGAGAACAAGTATTTGGACATGACCCGCATGAGATTTATGTAATGGTCAAATGTTATACTTAAATCTCATACGGTTACTTCATTTATTTCCTAGACTCGAGACTATCATAACCTTACATATGATGAAAGCCATGTTTGATTTTAGTCAAACGATATCTTAACACGATATCTATAAAGGCTATCATTGGCATGATCGGATTCATGATGGGAAGGATGATAAGTCAAGAAGGAGTTTGTCCTCGGAAGAGAGATGTTATGCAAGGGCCCCTCGATGAGTGATAATGATGAAAGTGTATGGCCGTACCCCAATATGATTGGAATTATCATTATACTCAAGAATCGACAAAGCATTGAACAATAACAAGTCGACAAGGACCATGACTTGTGTTCAATATAACATCGTGAGACAAAAGGGATAAATGGAAGTACACCGTTGGAAACGTGAACTCTTACGTTACATCATTTGGGTAGACATAATGGCTTGCTAGAGTCCGCTTATGTCTTATGAGGTTCGATATGATCGATCTCATTGCCAACATGATGTAATCCTATTGGGTCACACACAACTAGAATGAATTGGTTAAACCGAGGAAGAATGATTGAGAGGCACGTAAGCGGCTACTTATGTCACGCGACATATCAAGCCAATGGCTTGATATACCGCGCGACATAATAAGCCAATACGTGGTATTGACACTGTCTCTCCTAATTTGATTAGAAGAGGTATTTACACTATTTGTAGTATAAATACGGGGTTACATCGAGACCTAAAAACCCTAGCCGAAATTTTAAAGCAAAATTCACAATCAAATTCTCTCAATATTCTTCAAGGTTTAGATCTAGCAATCAACAAGAAATTGTTCTTGGATTCATTCGAAGGTGTGGATACCAAAAGAGGGTCTTCGCTCGTTCATCGATCAAGACCTAGAGTTCAAGCAAGTTGAAGAACGAAGTTTGTGATTCAATATCACATAATCAAATCGTTCGATAGCTCAAGACCGGAAAGCGTTTCAAGGTTGGTTTAATTCTATTTCATTGATATTCAAATTAATTGTATAGAACGGATCCTAGGGCTTCTTGGGTTTTATGTTTTTAATGCTTAATTCCGCTGCGCATGGACCCGTAAAACCCAACAGCTAGATCACACAAGCTTCGCCACTCAGGCTAGGCTGGAAGCTTCGCCACTCAGGCTAGGCTAGGAGCTGAGTCAGGCCTCTGCCAGGACTCCCGAGTTCGCAAGCGCAGATCCCGTTGTGCCTGGCTTTTAAACCAGGACTTTTCTGAGCCTTGGCCTTTTTGCCAAGACTCCCGAGTCTGCCAACGCAGATCCCGTTGTGCCTGGCTTTTAAACCAAGACTTTTCTGAGCCTTGGCCTTTTTGCCAAGACTCCTGAGTCTGCCAACGCAGATCCCGTTGTGCCTGGGTTTTAAACCAGGACTTTTCTGAGCCTTGGCCTTTTTGCCAAGACTCCCGAGTCTGCCAACGCAGATCCCGTTGTGCCTGGCTTTTAAACCAGGACTTTTCTGACAACTTCATCAATTTTGTCGCAGCTTTATCAACTTTGGGGCCGCTTTATCAACTTTGTCGCAGCTTTATCAACTTTGGGGTCGCTTTATCAACTTTGTCGCAGCTTTATCAACTTTGGGGCCACTTTATCAACTTGGGCACATGAGCAGTTCGGGATGCGAGCCCAACAGCATGGGATGTCAGCCCAACAGTTCGGGATGTCAGCCCATTATATACTTTATTATGCTCTTTTCTCAAAACTTTTCAAAACATTTTCCTCGCCAAAAAATTCAAACATGGCGTCCCACCAAACTTTAAATTTTCAAAACTTTTGAAACATGCGGCATCCTGCCAAACTTTTAACTTTTCAAAAACTTTTTCAAAACTTTTCAAAACCTTTAAAACATTTCAAGATGCGGCATCCCGCCAACTTTAACTTTTCAAAAACTTTTCAAAACTTTTCAAATGGTGGCATCTCGCCAAACTTTCATTTTTCAAAAACTTTTCAAAACCGTGGCATCTCGCCACACTTTAACTTTTCAAATTCTTTTTAAAACTTTCTGTGCCCATAAAAAAGCCGGGACTTTTCTAGGCACCTAGCATTTCGCTCTTCTAGGTCGCCGCGCCTGGCATTTCACTCTTCCAGGTCGCAAGGTTTGGTGCCTAGAATTTCGCTCTTCTAGGTCACCTCCCCTTTTATCTCGCCCATAAAAAAGTTGGGACTTTTCTAGGCGCCTAGCATTTCGCTCTTCTAGGTCGCCACGCCTGGCATTTCACTCTTCCAGGTCGCAAGGTTTCGTGCCTAGTATTTCGCTCTTCTAGGTCACCGCCCCTTTTATCTCGCCCATAAAAAAGATGGGACTTTTCTAGGCGCCTAGCATTTCGCTCTTCTAGGTCGCCGCGCTTGGCATTTCACTCTTCCAGGTCGCAAGGTTTGGTGCCTAGCATTTCGCTCTTCTAGGTCACCGCCCCTTTTATCTCGCCCATAAAAAAGCCGGGACTTTTCTAGGCGCCTAGCATTTCGCTCTTCTAGGTCGCCGCGCCTGGCATTTCACTCTGTCAGGTCGCAAGGTTTGGTGCCTAGCATTTCGCTCTTCTAGGTCACCGCCCTTTTATCTCGCCCATAAAAAGCCGGGACTTTTCTAGGCGCCTAGCATTTCGCTCTTCTAGGTCGCCGCGCCTGGCATTTCACTCTTCCAGGTCGCAAGGTTTGGTGCCTAGCATTTCGCTCTTCTAGGTCACCGCCCCTTTTATCTCGCCCATAAAAAAGCTGGGACTTTTCTAGGCGCCTAGCATTTCGCTCTTCTAGGTCGCCGCGCCTGGCATTTCACTCTTCCAGGTCGCAAGGTTTGGTGCCTAGCATTTCGCTCTTCTAGGTCACCGCCCCTTTTATCTCGCCCATAAAAAGCTGGGACTTTTCTAGGCGCCTAGCATTTCGCTCTTCTAGGTCGCCGCGCCTGGCATTTCACTCTTCCAGGTCGCAAGGTTTGGTGCCTAGCATTTCGCTCTTCTAGGTCACCGCCCCTTTTATCTCGCCCATAAAAAAGCTGGGACTTTTCTAGGCGCCTGGAACCACTATCTCCAGACGCCGCGCCTGGGCCTCAATGTCCCCAGGTCGCACTCCATCTTCAAGCTTTATCAATCCATCTTTAAGCTTTATCAATCCATCTTTAACCTTTATCAATCCATCTTTAAGCTTCATCAATCCATCTTTAAGCTTTATCAATCCATCTTTAAGCTTTATCAATCCATCTTTAAGCTTTATCAACTTGGTCGCAGCTTTAGCAGCAAAGCGGCAACAACCTTTATCAACTTTGTCGCAGCTTTAGCGGCAACAACCTTTATCAACTTTGTCGCAGCTTTAGCGGCAACAACCTTTATCAACTTTGTCGCAGCTTTAGCGGCAACAATCTTTATCAACTTTGTCGCCTGTGACAGAGTCCCTACAAAAGACACGAGGTACTCATTTGCAAATCCAGTAAACGCTTTCTTTATATTTGACACAATAAGCAAATATCACGCAACTTTTATACAAATGAGAGAAATAACGATCCACCACTATCTTTCGCATTTTACTGAGCATGCTATAATTTCAAACATATTATTACGACTGCCATTTTTCACTATTCATCATTTCAAGATCTCAAAAATGTAGCGGGTCAAAGTACCCATATATCATGACACTTTCATTTTCATTCGATATAGCATATCTTTTCACAATTCTGACGCAATTTTGCACATAGACACATATCATAAAACTCACATATTTTACTTTATGAAATATCATTTTTCTTGCGCCATACCTCTTTTACATTAAATTCGATCAAGATCCATATTTTGCTAACTTGACGACTTTCATAATTAAACAAACAAGTTAGGTTACTGTCTAAAGATTGGTGTGAACATGCTGCAACAAGATAATACTAATGCATATGCATTCATTTTTAGCAAATAGCAACAAGTGCTCTCACATCATATTACACGTTCTGAGGGGCATATATTAGAAATCCTTATGTGAATCATTTACTTGAGCATTACTTTATTTATCTTACATCTTCATATTTATAAGGCACGCTCCACACTAGCGGCCAAGCATATCTCTCATCATAACAGCAACATTTTGCAACATAATATCACACAATCAATTTCATAAAGCGCAGACTCCATATATTCTCATTCATATAAAAATTACAATTACTTTCTTTCTTAAGCAACGTCGACACTAGCATTTTCACGCATACATCATTACCTATGTTTTAATCCATTTATAAAAAGTCGTCATACTCAAATATTTTTCATATCTGCAGTTTGACTCACAGGTTCAATTAACCAATTTCCTTCTACAAGAATTTATTTTCACAACCCCATTCTAAAAGATGATTGCTAATTCAAATAATTCTTATTTTAAAAAATTAATCATTCATATCCCCAGAATTAAACAAAGTCCCAAACAATCTTATAGGAATTTCATATTCTAGTCATCTTTAACATACTTTCCGTTTTCGTCTAAGGGATTCATCGTATAATTAATTCATTCTATCAAGCAAGCATAGTAAACAGAGAACACTTTCCTTAACTTTGTCAGATATTCATTAGCCATTTTCATTTTCTGGCATGCATATTTCTGATCAACAAAACTTTAGTCACTCATTATCTCTTTTTAATGACTTAGGGAGGCAAGCAAGTTAGGCCAATCCATTAAATATAGGAGCACATAACACATTTAATTTTGCTATGTAACAACATTTCTGAGCATGCATTCATATTCCCATATAACAAATTCATATAAACATAATTTAACATGAATGGAAAAGATGGGAGGAGACGACCTGACGAAGGTTAACGATATTCCGGATGGATTCAACACCAAGGTCGTCCCACGCTTGTCTTTCCCATTAACTTTTAACTTTATTCATCCACTTTTCCTGTCTCAAATACTTTGCCCAACAAATAACAATACCATTTTTTCTACTTTTCATTTTATCAAAGTAAAAGCCACAATGAAAAAGGAAAGAGTTGACCTGACTCATTTGGCCGGCCATTTTTATCTCTTGCGGCTTCCCTTTTCCCGAACCAAATTCACGGCCCTACAGATAACAAAGACTCCCAAGAAGGCATGCAATTCGCTATTTTTTAACTAAGAATACATCATTTAAAAAACATAAGGGTAATACTGGCAAACTATCTTGAATATAGAACTAAACATAAATTTTCATATGTCTCCAAGCACTTCTTTCTATTCTTTTCATATGAAATTGCCAATTGTCAAAACATTATTTCAAAATATACTTTAATTATTTCAAGGAGCCTATCCCCGCTAGATTGTAACCATTCATATTCAAGTTTCTATATCCCATTATCTCTTGTTAGGAACAGGAAATAGGCAAGTAACACATTAAGCCTATTTATTCTATCAAGATAGCATAGTAAATAGAGAGCATTTTTTACTTTACTACGCACTAGAACTTCTAATCATATATTCATTTACACACTATTTTTCTCATGTTTCACTTTCCTTTCTTTTTCATCTAACAATAACTAGAGCAAGTAGCCCGAAATATTTTTCCACCTTACGACATTTAGAGAATTAAATGTGCATGCTTTAATATCGCTCAAGTGATATATCAAGTTAAAGCGTTAACTTAACATGATACACATATTCAAAATATATTCATATCTTTATTAAAAGCGCCTTTGCATATACTTGTTATCAATTTATTAAACATATAATGTTGAGCATTTATTCATTATATATGGTAAAGATGGAAAGAAGCGACCTGATGGGGGTTTGATGAATTTCGTTAGAACTTTAACGAGAACCGTAACGAGCGTCCGTTGATATGGCTTTCCAGAATAACGAAGCTATTGCACCCACAAAATGACCCACGCCTGCTCTTTCCTTCCCTGCAATTTGACTCCGTCCAAATGGATCTTGACTTCCTTTATCACACTCTTCCCTTTTTTCAACCCAAGAAAACAATTCCCATTTATTTCCTTTCTTTTTCCTTTCACTTTTCTTTCATTTTTCTTTCATTTTCCATTTACTCTCTCTCTCCCACCAGGAAACGACCCTTCTCCACCGGCGACCTCTACCAGGCGGCGGTCACTCAACGATCTCCTCCCAACGGCGGCTGCTCAGATCTGCGACAACTCCGAACAGCGACAATCCAACGCACGGCTCCCACCGGCGACAATCAACCTCGGCGACAAGCATTCATTCCGACGAAACCTACTCAGATCTTGCTCCTTCTCAGGCGACGATCTCCATTCCCGGCGAGATCCTCTCCCGGCGACCAAAACCCAACCGCAACCTTCTTCCCAAACGGCGACAATCAACCTCTCGCGCCTCACTTTTCGCGCCGAGGTATGCTCATAATCCTCTTCCTTTTTGAATCCTTTTGATTTCACTATCCTCCATTTCATTTCGGGACTTGATTTGCGACTCGGTTGCGATTTCATTTTGATTGCGCCTCTCCCCGAATCCGGCGAGATAACGACGGCGACCCTCTACGAGCCGACACGTGCCGATAACGTGGCTAGCTTATTGACACGCGTCGGGCAAGGCTATTCTCCCGCCGACACGCGTCTTCGGCACTGTTCACTTACCGTTCACTTTCTTTCTCTAATTTTCCGTTCAAATTACGGGCGAACGAACTCACCTTTTCGGTGAACTAGGCATCCCCGCATTTGCCCAAACCTCCTCCTTTCTAAAGCTCGTTGTCTCGACTTTAATTCACTAGTCTGCTCTTACCCACGCCGTAGACGGAGAAGATGGATCGGAAAGTACCGACTTCCGTTTGTCGCTTAAGAAAAACGAAACTTTTGACTCCCCATTCCGACTAACTCCGCCGCTCCGATCGACCATCCGGCTATCCCCCAAACCGCCGTAGTCGAACTTGATACCCATAGCTCCTCTAATCCGGCCTAATCTCGGAAAATGTCGGGCCCAACGGAACCCAACCAGATGCCGCCATAAGAAATGGTTGCACAGGGACTGACCGGGGTAGCAACGGTGGCCGGACCAGAAATACACGCTCCACGAGGTCCTAAATAATGTGGGACCTACAAGAGAAAACACCGTTAGGGTGGGGGGATTTTCCCCCCAAAAACCCTTCGACGTGAGAATCATTAATCCGATTCATAACATATATTGACATAATATTTAACTTTTAGAGAGAGAAAGAGAGGAGAGAGAAGCTCCTTAATAAAATATGGGACATACCTCTCAAATGGAAATGGGGGGAGTATTTATATTCCAAGGGTGATGTCATCAATGACATCATCATCCACATTATTTTCCTTTGCCACGTGTCACGCCTGCAATGGAGGGAAGTCTAACAAAAGACTTATCATTCAACATTTAACATAAATCATACACTATAAATTATGCGTCATACTACACATAACATACGAAAACCAAGCCATATGCGGGAATCAAGCCATAACCGCATAACATAAATCCTTGGCTAAAACCATCACCATAACACTAATATGCGACATACAATATACGACATGTAACAATCGTAATATCCGTCATGCGGGAACCGCCACCCTAAGCTCGGGAACGATACCCGTCATACGGGAACCAATATTCGATATACAATATATAATATGCGAGGTCAAGCCATTGGCGAGAACCATGACTAGAACCATAACGATACGCATAACTTTGGCTAGAATCATAATCATAAGCACACAACATGCGGCATATAACGTACCAGATATAATACGCGGCATACGAAATATAACATATAATATGCGACATATATCAAATAATACAGGGGAACCAAATCATAATTATAACTTTGGCAATATTCTCATAAAATGTGGACTCCCTTATAGACCATAAAATAGGGCCCCCTATCCTCATAAAATAGGGCTCCCCAAAGACCATATACTCGGGCCGGGTAATCATTTAACGGGAATAATATTTTGTCGTGGCGCATCATGTGGATTATCAGTACTTATCAGTGCAAGTTGGCCCTAAGTTTCTTCAGGTAGAAATTTAAAGATAATTTTTTTAAAAAAAATCTAATTAAATTATTTTTTAGAGGAACACTACAAATTAGATAGATTTAGGGAGTGTAAGTGACTTTTATGACTTATTTTTTAAGGGAGGAAAGTTTATATTGCTACAAAATTTCTTATACTCCCCTATGTCCCGAAATGAAATGAGATTCCTATTTTTTTTTTCGTTAATACAAAGATATTTTGAACACTAAATTTAATTCTGTTCAATTATCCTAGTAAAAATATAAAACTTGTTATTATTAGTATTTATATTTGTATATCAATAACAAATTTAAATTTTCTTTACTACCTTCACATTAATGATAAAATAAAAAAATCCTTTTGGGACGAAAGGAATACAAGGTTCTAAACGCAATTATAATTTGTATAAAGTTCATATTGCAAAGAGTAAACTTGTAAAAGATTTATTTTGAAATTATTTCTTATTCTTATATATATATATATATATATGTATATATATTACAAAAAAATGTTTTTTAATATTAAGTAATATGTATATATATTACAAAAAAATGTTTTTTAATATTAAGTAATGACTTATATATATACTCCCTTCGTCCCACTTCAATAGAGACCAACTTTTTGGGTGTGGGAATTAAGAAAAAGTGATGTAAGAAAGAGAAAAAGTTAAATGTTGTGAGTATGAAAAATTAAATAGGAGAGAGAATGAGTGGGAGGAATAGTTAGGAGAGAGAATGTTGTGAGTGAAAAAAGTAAAATAGGAGAGAGAATGAGTGGGTAAATAGTGAAGATTCCTTTCCATTTTGGGAAGTATCAATTGAAGTGGGACGGACCAAAAAGGAAATAGGAGTAAGTATCAATTGAAATGGGACAGAGGGAGTGTATATATATATATATATATATATATATATATATTTTACAAATATAAATTATTTCAAATATATGGATGTGTGTGAGCATTTCTAATAATATAGCTATCACTTTTTTCTTTGCAAATATATAAAATTCAAAATCTTATTGGACACAATTTGCCTAGAAGAAGGGGACATGTAGCCTTTTCATTATTTGTATTTATTTATTTTGTTATGTTTGTGGTCCTAAGAGTGACGAAACATCAATGTAAAATAACCCTAGTTTCAAGATTTAGGTAACATGCCTTCTACATAGAAAGAAAAACAAATATAATTATGTAACTCTTTTATAATCATAAAGCAACATCAAATCAATATAAACCCTTGAGCGCATGATAATACCCATAATGAGTCTTGCATTTTGTCTAGAAAAAGTGCATATTAATTATTATTAGTACCAATCTACTATTATATAAATAATAATAATAATAATAATAATAATAATAATAAAATTAGTAATTTAAATCAAAATCAGACTACAAATTCAATTAAAAACCTATAAAACGTTGCAAACTGTTTGAAGAGAGGCCTGCCTTTAGCAGTGTCCTAAGACAGAATTACGTTCCCGCCTGTGCTGCAGATTCGGACATCTATCTAGAGGATACAACTCTTCGTAACAAGTTCTTGCACAAGAACTTGTCCCTGACGAATGTCTGAATGCTTTCTTAAGAAATAGAAGAAAGGAAGAAGATGAAGAATGTTCTGTATATGAACACAATCTGAACCATTGTTTATATAGGAAGGTTTATTCAAATTTGACCAATCACAACTCTTAAAATTTGATTTTCAAATGACACATCTTTTCAGACAATAACTGTTATGGCAGTTAAAAACTATCTAAACAGTCATATTGTCTTCATCCAGAAAATAAAAAATAACAATTATAAATAATATTAAAAAAAATTAATATTAATTTATAAGAATTCAGTTGCTCGGTTGGTTGCCAAGATTCGAGCTTTATGACTACAAAAACCTATGTCATGGGGCTATGCCCGATGACTTTAGTCCGTCTCGAAAATAGCTTCGATTTGATATGCGGTGCGTTCCGTGGTTCATCCGAAATCAAAAGTTATGCTCATTTTAGCGCACACACATAAATTTCACTAAAAGCTCTATATATATATTTTTTTCAATAAACACCTTTAACTTTCATCTTTTACCACTCAAGTTTCAACATTATTAGATTATTTTACTAAATAATAAAAATCATAGGAATTATTGTATTATCATGAATATTAATTATTATATTGTTAAATGAGATTGATGAGCCTATGGATCGGGCCTCGAATCGAATCGCTATATCCAAGCTGACCCACATGAGCTAAATAACTCGGTATGATCTCTTCTTCATTCGGGGAGCGGGTTGAGCCACCGTGTCAGCTCAGCCTTCAATCAGATCAACGAGGTCTCATTGTACCGGACTAGCGAGCAGCGGACTATCTTCCTCGGACGTTCCCATTTTTCCGATAATACCATTGACAAATCGTACTATGTTATGCTGACAGCTCTAACCCGTTTGTCTCCATCGCATTAAATGAACCACATACGCCCATCACGCGCGTTGTGGGCACCGTACCAACTATCACCTGCTTCTCTGATCATTGTCCTTTCAATGACATCCTATGCAATACGTTATTCGTATGACCTTATCAGAGCTGGCCACGTGGCATGAAGGAGACAGATACCACCAACGGTGGAGATCTCCCTCTAGGATCCTCTACTTGGACTACAAATACTCCCCATTGCCCCTTGGGCAAGTTATGTCACATTGTGTAAACTTAAACACACACACACATACACACACTCTATTGCATTCTAAATATTTAATATTCGGCATAGAGATGTGTGGGCAAATTCTCCTTATAAATTTGAAAAACTTGTGGTAACTAAATTGCAAGGAGTAAAGTGTCTTTTCTGCCCCTCGTATTATTGCCCTAACATCAATTTGACATTCGTACTACTGAAACAACCAATGTATGATGCGTACTTTAGTTTTATTAGGTAAACTAGCAGCAAACCAGTGCGATGCACGACGATTATATATAGTCATGCATGCACTGAAATAGTAAATCGAAAGATCAAAATGTTAATACTACTTAAACATTTCGAAATACTTCCTGAAACAAAACATTCGTAGTAGATTTAGCACTTGAAGAACTATCATCTCCACCGACAACAGTTTTTCACCAAATAGTGTTTCACTTCTACTCGAATCAATACTTTTCAAGATATCTTTCAATAAAAAATAAAGAAAATTCACATAGTAGGCTATTCTCTCCGAAAGTATGCATGCAAACCTTTTTAAATCTCTAAAATGAATGTTCAATAATTTTTCAAATTTGCTATTTAATTAAGAGAAAATCTAATTTTTTTATATTTATTTTAAAATAGAGAGAGTAAAAATAAAGTCTTGCTCGAAGAAATTGAAACTTATAAAATAGAATCACATATCACATTTTATAATTTTCTAAAATATTTTTTCACTTCTTTTTTAACCAACCTTTTTCTCTCTTCCCTATACTAATTGGGTAATAGTAAGGACACAAAATAATTACAAAAATTTGCTTACAAAATCGTAAATGTAATAATTTTATTATTGTTTTTAATTAGACACTACAAGGAAAACCGGATTTAGAGACGGAAATTTAGAGACGGACGGAATCCGTAGCTAATTTGGCGACAGATTAGAGACAGAACCAAAAATCAGAGACGGATTCGGATTCCGTCTCTAAATTAGAGACGGATTCAGATTCCGTCTCTAATTCAGAGACGGAATATGAATCTGTCTCTAATTCAGAGACGGAATGCGAATCCGAGTCTCTAAATCGAGACGGAATCCGAATCCGTCTCTAATTTAGTGACTAATCTGATTCCGTCTCTAATTTAGAGACGGATTCGCATTCCGTCTCTAAATTTTAGAGACGGGTTTTGTATCTGTCTCTAAAATAGAGACAGATTCAGAATCCGTCTCTAAATTAGAGATGATTAAGAATCCGTGCCTTCAAATTAGAGGCATTCGTAATCCGGTCTCTAAATTAGAGACAAATTCGAATCCGTCTCTAAACTTTAGAGACAGATTTTTAACCCGTCTCTAATTTAGAGGCAGATTTTGAATTCGTCTCTAATTTAGTGACGCATTCAACATCTGTCTCTAAAATTTAGAGACAGATTTAGTATCCGTCTCTAAATTTGACTTTTCTTCTATATACTTTCATTTGTTTAGTTTTTTTCTATCTTTTTCTATAACTTTTTCTAAAAAAAACCACTGATTAACAAAGGCTAAAATATTGTTTTCTAGTCAATAAAAAAATTTTAAAAAATAAAAAATAAATATAGGGTAGTCCGTCCCTCTTTTGACTTTTCTTCTATATACTTTCATTTATTTAGTTTTTCTATCTTTTTTCTATAACTTTTTCTAAAAAAACCACTGATTAACAAAGGCTAAAATATTGTTTTCTAGTCAATAAAAATTTTTAAAAAATAAAAAATAAATATAGGGTAGTCCGTCCCTCTTTTGACTTTTCTTCTATATACTTTCATTTGTTTAGTTTTTTTCTATCTTTTTTCTATAACTTTTTCTAAAAAAAACCACTGATTAACAAAGGCTAAAATATTGTTTTCTAGTCAATAAAAATTTTTTTAAAAAATAAAAAATAAATATAGGGTAGTCCGTCCCTCTTTTGACTTTTCTTCTATATACTTTCATTTGTTTAGTTTTTTCTATCTTTTTTTCTATAACTTTTTCTAAAAAAACCACTGATTAACAAAGGCTAAAATATTGTTTTCTAGTCAATAAAATTTTTTAAAAAAATAAAAAATAAATATAGGGTAGCCGTATACCATTTTCACAAGATCGGGACACATTCCTTAAAACCCTACATAATGGCACATATTTGTAACTCGGTTTCCATTTGGATTTTGAGGAAAGTCATAAAGATGAAAAACACTTTAAATGTCATTTAGAATGTAGAAAAAAATTTAAAAAAATAAACGAGGTAGCCGTATACCATTTTCACAAGATCGGGACACATTCCTAAAACCTACATAATGGCACATATTTGTAACTCAATTTCCATTTGGATTTTGAGGAAAGTCATAAAGATGAAAAACACTTTAAATGTCATTTAGAATGTAGAAAAAAATTAAAAAAATAAACGAGGTAGCCGTATACCATTTTCACAAGATCGGGACACATTCCTTAAAACCCTACATAATGGCACATATTTGTAACTCAATTTCCATTTGGATTTTGAGGAAAGTCAAAAATATGAAAAACACTTTAAATGTCATTTAGAATGTAGAAAAAAATTAAAAAAAAATAAACGAGGTAGCCGTATACCATTTTCACAAGATCGGGACACATTCCTAAAAACCCTACATAATGGCACATATTTGTAACTCAATTTCCATTTGGATTTTGAGGAAAGTAATAAAGATGAAAAACACTTTAAATGTCATTTAGAATGTAGAAAAAAATTTAAAAAAATAAACGAGGTAGCCGTATACCATTTTCACAAGATCGGGACACATAAAACCCTAAAACCCCTAAATAATGGCACATATTTGTAACTCAATTTCCATTTGGATTTTGAGGAAAGTCATAAAGATGAAAAACACTTTAAATGTCATTTAGAATGTAGAAAAAAATAAAAAAAATAAACGAGGTAGCCGTATATCATTTTCACAAGAACGGGACACATTCCTTAAAACCCAAAATAATGGGACATATTTGTAACTCAATTTCCATTTGGATTTTGAGGAAAGTCATAAAGATGAAAAACATTTTAAATGTCATTTAGAATGTAGAAAAAAAAAAAACGAGGTAGCCGTATATCATTTTCACAAGAACGGGACACATTCCTTAAAACCCTAAATAATGGCACATATTTGTAACTCAATTTCCATTTGGATTTTGAGGAAAGTCATAAAGATGAAAAACACTTTAAATGTCATTTAGAATGTAGAAAAAAATTTTAAAAAAATAAACGAGGTAGCCGTATACCATTTTCACAAGATCGGGACACATTCCTTAAAACCCTACATAATGGCACATATTTGTAACTCAATTTCCATTTGGATTTTGAGGAAAGTCATAAAGATGAAAAACACTTTAAATGTCATTTAGAATGTATAAAAAAATTTAAAAAAAATAAAAGAGGTAGCCGTATACCATTTTCACAAGATCGGGACACATAAAACCCTAAAACCCCTAAATAATGGCACATATTTGTAACTCAATTTCCATTTGGATTTTGAGGAAAGTCATAGAGATGAAAAACACTTTAAATGTCATTTAGAATGTAGAAAAAAATAAAAATAAAAAATAAACGAGGTAGCCGTATATCATTTTCACAAGAACGGGACACATTCCTTAAAACCCAAAATAATGGGACATATTTGTAACTCAATTTCCATTTGGATTTTGAGGAAAGGCATAAAGATGAAAAACATTTTAAATGTCATTTAGAATGTAGAACAAAATAAAAAAAAAATAAACGAGGTAGCCGTATATCATTTTCACAAGAACGGGACACATTCCTTAAAACCCTAAATAATGGCATATATTTGTAACTCAATTTCCATTTGGATTTTGAGGAAAGTCATGTAAATATTTTAGATAACTTTTTGTAAATTTCAGTAATAAAAAAAATTTAAAATATTTTTTCCTTTTCAATAAAAAATAATAAAAATTACTAGTTATTATTAATACTAGTATTAATATTATTATTGTTTATATACTTTATATTAATATTAATTAATTAATCAATTATATAATTAATAATTTATTAATAAATATTATTAATAATAAATATTATTATTTTTAATATTAGGCATAAATATTTTAGTTAGTGTATAATATAGTGTGAAATAAATATAAGTATGAGATGTGGGATTGTTTGATTGGATTTAAAAATTTCACGGGGATTGAGAGCCAAGCAAGATCTGACCCTTCAATCCATTCAATCCAAAGGCCAAAAATAATTTAACCAAACCCACTTACTCCCTCCCTCTCTCTATTTCTCTCTTCATTTCTCACTCTCTCTCTTCATTTAGAAAACGTAAACTCCTCTGCAACACCGGCACCCTTTCCTCTCTCTCTCCGTCTCAGCCTCCGCCGTCTCCCTCACCGTCTCTTCAGCCTCCGTCGTCGTCCTCCGGCGCCACCACGCCACTGGTCATCTTCGCCCACCGTCACTCTCTCTCTTTCTCCATTTCCTTCGCCCTCCGTCACTCACAATACGCCTCCCTCTCTATTTTCCGGCCGGCGACATTATCAATCCGAACAGAGCATTTGAAGCAAAGGATTTCCGGCGAGGGCTATGGCTGTTCAATTCGTCAATGGTTGTAAACTCTCTCTCTCTCTCTCTCTCTCTCTCTCTCTCTCTCTCTTGATCTAAATCAAAACCTGGATCTGATTTGGGTTTGCTTGTGATTTATATACCCAGATTTTGGTGTTTTGATTTCGATTTTGCCTTGGAAACTCAGATTTCGGTTTGGTTGGATTTTGATTTTGAATTTTTTGGTGATTTTGTAAAGATTCAATATTTTGGAAACCTAGTATGATAATTTGTATTTTTTCAGATTCGTTGGTTGATTGGTCGCCGGTGGTTGTTGGTGGTTGTTGGTGGTGATTGGTGGTGATCGGTGGTTATCGGTGGTGGAAGTTGTGAGGACTATTTGAGTATAAAAGAAATTTAGGGGACTGATTTGATAATAATAAATGTTAAGTGACCGATATGAAAATAATAAAAGTTAAGGGACCGATTTGAAAAAAAAGGTAAGTGATCGATTTAATATATATTTAAGAATATATATTTATATATTTTAATATATATATATATATATATATATATATATATATATATATATATATATATATATATATATATATATATATATATATATATATATATATATATATATATATATATATATATATTTATATATTTAAAATATATTAATATATATTTTTAAATATATATTTAATTTTTTTTTTTTAAATATCAATTTAGCTACAGAAATATTCGTCGCTAAAATGGTTCGAAAATAAAACGAGAATTTAAATAGAGACGAAAAAATCTGTCGCTAATCCGTAGACGGTCATATCTGTAGCTAATTTAGACACAGACATATCTGTCTCTAATTTAGAGACGGACATATCTGTCTCTAATTTAGAGACGGCCATATCTGTCTCTAAATTAGAGACGAATATATCCGTCTCTAAAATAGCTACAAAATAGCGACGCCCAATTTAGCGACAAACCTGCACCCACGGAATAGCTACGGAACAAATCCGTAGCTAAACACGATTTAGCTACGGAATCTTCATTTTAGCTACGGAATTTGCCGTAGCTAAATTGAATTTTCCTTGTAGTGAGAGTGTATTGAGTCCATTACAGATGATATCATAAATATCGTCAATTAATTTCGTTAGCAAAATTTTGTGGACAACTTTCAATCTGCCACCCAAAAAATCCAAAATCAGCTTCAAATAAATTATCTTCACATTTAATGATACTTTTTACTTCCAACGCAAAGAGAAATTTAACTTCTTCCTCATAGTCAACCCATCACTCCTAAATTATGTCTATAAACTAAAAAATAGAGTCATGGCTCCATCCCCCATTTAGTTTTCTCGGTTTATCGATTTTCACATTAAAAAAATCAATTTTTACTTTAAAATATTATTTATATTAGTAACCATATAAAAAAATTAATGCACCATTTTAAAAATTATTATTCTATATGTTAAATTGTGACTCAACGATGGAAGAATTTTCTGTATTCATGGATGATTTACATGTTTACAATGAATATGTATATATACAGCTATTGCTACTATATACAACTATTGCTACTATTTTAGGACAGATATCCCGTCAATATTTGGGAGAAAATTAAGGAAAAGTTTGAGGTATTGAGATATCCACGAAGGTATAGAAAATACGGGCAAATCTCCTAGCTGATCATAGCAATCGTAATAACGGATTTCTACACTCCCCCTCAAGTTGGCGCATGAAGATTACGAATGCCCAACTTGCCAACAAGGAAACGAAAACGTGATATGCCTAATGCTTTTATGAACAAATCTGCAACTTGGTGTTCAGTGGATATTTGACGCGGAGAGACATCTTGTGATTCCATGCGTTCTCGAACAAAGTAGCAATCCATCTCCACATGTTTGTACGTTCGTGGAAGACTGGATTATTGGCTATATGTCGTGCCACCTGATTGTCACAGTATAGAGGATTTGCATGAGATTGAGGAGCCTCAATGTCTTTAAGAAGCCATCGAAGCCACATGAGCTCACTAACTGGAGTTGCCATGGCTCGGTATTCTGCCTCAGCTGATGAGCGAGAAATAACAGATTGTTTCTTGGAACGCCAAGAAACAGGAGCTCCTCCCAAAGATAAAAAATAACCTGTGCAAGACCGTCTTGTCATGAGACATCCACCCCAGTCAGCGTCGCAATAAGCTTCAAGTGATAAGTCTAAGCTAGATGGTAAGAACAATCCCTGGCCAGCAGTAGTTTTGAGGAAGCGCAAGATCCGTGTGGTAGCATACATATGAGTTCGTCGTGGTGCTTTGAGAAACTGAGTTAAGAGATTAACGGCGAACTGAATGTCTGGTCGTGTCACGGTAAGGTAGAGCAAACGACCAATAAGTCTGCGATATTGCTGCACATCAACACAAGGATTGTCATCATCAGCAACAAGGCGGATATTCTGCTCCATAGGGAAGCCACTCGGCCTGCTCCCTTGCAATCCACTCTCTTCCAAAATATCCAGCGTATACCACCTTTGGCTAAGCACAATTCCTTCTGAAGATCTTACAACTTCAATGGCCAAAAAGTACTTGAGTGGGCCGAGATCTTTAATGCTGAATAGTGCGTCCAAATAAGATTTCACGCTCCCAATTTTTGATTCTTTGTTGCCAACTAAAATGACATCAAGGGCAGCAACATAAATACCATTTTGTTTGAATATGAATAAGGAATGATCTGCTCGTGATTGATGAAACCCAACAACAAGCAAGGCACGAGTAAACTTATGATACCAGTTAAGTGATGCTTGGCGGAGACCATAAAGTAATTTGTGCAACTTGCATACCCTTGTGTCCCCGGTTTTAGCAAAACCTTGTGGTATCTTCATGTACACATCCTCTTCCAAGTCACCATGAAGAAATGCATTGTTCACATCCAACTGATGAATGGCCCAATTCTTCTTGGCTGCTATGGCAAGAAGGCTTCTCATTGTTACCAATTTAGCCACAGGTGCGAAAGTTTCATGGTAGTCGATGCCTTCAACTTGAGTAAAACCCTTCGCCACTAATCTTGCCTTATAACGTTCAATTTCGCCATTTGGCTTGTATTTGATCTTGTTAACCCATTTTGAATCAACTGCTTTCTTCCTCGGTGGTAGTTGTTCAAGGGTCCACGTGCCATTCTCTTCCAAGACTTGTACTCTCTTTTCATTGTGTCACGCCATTTCTCGCTTTTGACAGCCTGATAATAATACTTTGGCTCATCATGAGTAGTGATGGCCGCAAGAAAGGCTTTATGAGAAGGAGAAAATCTAGATTATGAAAGAAAATTAGATAAAGCGTGTACCGTCGAAGTCTCTGAATTGGTGGGTGACGGCGCATGGTCTATGGAACTTGGCAATTCAAGGACGTATGACTCAAGATGCTTAGTTTGTCATCGAGTCCGATCACTTCTGCGTACATTTTCCGAACCAATCTGAGCAGTGGGTTGAGGATCATTTTGGTTTACAGTCTGTCCCGTAGTTCCTGATGGTTCGGATATGTCAATGGTTACAGAAGGCATATTTAGTTCAGGTTTGCCCAAATCATGTGAAATCGCAGGTGCAATAATGTCTTCCTCCCAATCAACTTCCCTTTGGATGATCTCTTTTACCCCTTTAGTTTCTGGATTAAGATTTTTAAGAGGAAACATCTCTTCAACAAATTTAACGTCACGGGAAGTATATATTTGTCGTGTTTCGAGATCAAAAACTCGATACCCCTTTTGTGCATGGGGATATCCCACAAACACGCATGCTCTTCCTCGTACATCAAATTTGTCTCGTCCCCCTTTGTTGTCTTTGGCATATGCAAGGCAACCGAATGTTCACATGTGATCATAGCCATGCCTTTTGTTGAACATGATCTCATATGGTGTTTTGTTGTGAAGGACATTTGAAGGCAACCTATTAATGATGCATGCAGCTGTCAAAACACACTCCCCCCAGAATTTCTTTGGTAATCCCGCCTCGAATCGCAAGGCTCTAGCCACCTCTAAGATGTGCCTGTGTTTCTGTTCCACCACTCCATTCTGTTGTGGGGTATCAGTACACAACGTTTTAAGTAACATGTCGAGCTTGTAATAGTAATCAAGCATTTGCTGCGACTGAAACTCTAGGCCATTGTCACTTCAGATTCTTTTAACTCTCTGATCAAATTGCGTATGAATCATGTTACAAAAGGCAGTGAGATAATGGTAGAATTCAGATTTGTTAAAAGGATTTCTTGTTAATTTTTCTTTAAAACATGAATCACAATGTTCTTTATTACTTCTATCATTACCACAAATATCATTGAAATACTGAGACTTTGAAACAGATGAGTGCCCTAATCTTCTGTGCCAAATCCTTGGTGCGACAGTAGCTATTAGAGTCATACCTTCCTTTGCAACCGGTTCCATGTAGTATAGATTATCGCATCGCCTACCCGTCCCAATCAGAGTCCTCGAAGCTAAGTCTTGTAGTACACTGAAATTAAATTGCATTTAAAATTTGGTATATTTAAGACGCGATTCAATTTTAACCCATTTGGCATACTTGCGTTGCCAATGCCCTTCACTGGAATTGCATCTCCATTGGGAATTCTGACTGGGGTCTCTTTTCCAGATCTTTTCTGGTTCTCCAAGATATTTTCATCAAAGATGATGTGTTCACTTGCCCCGAAGTCAATTATCCAAGGTGAAATATGAGTTTGCTTACCAGCCATGTTAGCAGTGGGGAGTACACTTCCTTGATCACTATGCGTTGCATCAGAATTGATGTATGAGGGCTGCCCTCCCTTCACTCCCTCGCCGAGAGGCTTGGAATGGGACTGTCTTCCGTGTTTGCGAGATGGGCTGACTTCCCAGCAACCTTCTGTTTCCCGCAATAATCTCCCCCTTTCTCACCATCTCGGTTATTCTTCTTTCTACCTTCAGGAGAACCAATAATTTCAAAGCAAGTTTCAATTGTGTGATAAAACTTTCCACAATGGCTGCACTTGGGTTTTTCTCTCAAGCCGCTCTTTCCTTCCTCCTTCCGCTGTTGGATACTATGAGTCTGAAAAGCCGCTGCTTCAACACTTACCCTTCCTGCCGTGGCAATTTGTTTCTGTGTTTCATCCTCTGAAACAAGGTGATAAGCTGTCTCCAAAGTGACCACTGGTTTGGTACTCAAAATATGCGTCTTGATCGTCCCAAAACTCTCATCTAAACCCATGAGGAACTCGTACAAACGCTCCCTCTCCTTCATAGCCACCAAATGTTTGCTGATGTCGCAAGTGCAGCCTCCACACTTGCACTTTGGAGTGGGTGCAATGGCTTGTATCTCATCCCATAACCCTTTGAGTTTAGTATAGTAGGAGGATACCGAGAGCTTGTCTTGTCGAGTGAGCGTGATTTCCATTTTCAATTCATACGCCCTAGGTGCGCTCTCGCTGCCAAAACGTTCACGCAGATCTTCCCAAATTTCTTGTGTCGTTGTAGCATGCTTAATGCTGCTATGAATGTCCTTTTCCATAGAACTGTGCAACCACCCTTTCACCATGGCGTTGCATCTCTTCCATAATAACAAATTTGTTGTGCCTTCGGTGGGAGTTGGGATCGTTCCATCGACGAAGCCAAACTTGTTCTTTGCAAATAGGGCATTGCTCATCTCTTTCGCCCAATCTGCATAGTTCCCGTCTCGAAGGAGGTCGCTAACAAACACAATGTTCGGGCTATCCGAAGCCGCGATATAAAACAGAGACATCACATCTACCGTGACTCCACCGGTGGCTTTACCTTCCTGTTTGGCGCCACTGTCTTTAGTCATGGTAGTAAGGATGTCGGCGTAATAAAGAAAGAGGAAAGAAAAAAAATGTGCGGAAGCGTTCTAGAACGTTACCCGCTCTGATACCATGTTAAATTGTGACTCAACGATGGAAGAATTTTCTGTATTCGTGGATGATTTACACGGTTACAATGAATATATATATATATATATATATATATATATATATATAGCTATTACTACTATTTTAGGACAGAGATCCCAGTCAATATTTGAGAGAAATTAAGGAAAAGATTGAGGTATTGAGATATCCACAAAGGTATAGAAAATACGGGCAAATCTCCTAGCTGATCACAGCAATGATCACATCAATCGTAATAACGGATTTCTACACTATATTTAAATTTTATTTAATTTTATGATAACAAAACATTGAATGAAGTTACAAAATAAAAAAACGAAATACTCTATTTCTATAAAAAAAAATATGTCATCATAAATTAAAAGATAATGATCAAGTAATAAATAATTTTACTTTTTAAACAAAGTAGCTAAAAAATCGTTTAAAAAAAAAAACACAAAACAAAGTAGCTAAGTTCAAAGAATAAAAAAGTAGCTTCCAATTTTAAGCCTAGAAATTCGACAATTTTCAGAAATAAGTTCGTTTAATGAAATTTATAATTTTCAAAGTAAGAAGGTTTTGATTAAAAAAAATGTGAAGGAAAATCTCTTGATAATATTAGAAAATAGTTTTTTATTTCTTGAAAGATAATATTAGAAAACATTTAAGGCAGACACTTATTACCATTTTAGTTTTATTGAAAAGAGCAGTTATCTCTTTACCTTTTTTTCTCAATTAAATTATCTTCTTACTTCAAACAAATAAATAAATGAATAAATCTCAATCATCTTATTTGCTTAAATTTGAAATCATGAACATTTTTCTTTTATTTTTTCAATCATTCATATTTATTTTTTGAAAGTAAAAATTCATATACTTTTTTTTTTGAAAAAAAAAGGATTATTATTTATAGTAGTAGCGGTATTTTTTTAAAGCAAAATGAGATTTTCAACTATTAAGCCTAATAATCCGGATCTATAAGCCTACAAACATGCATTAATAGTAATTACTATATAACATAATTAATTTATTTTTTAAATAAAAATTACCCAATTTTTGCCTCCAAAACTTTCCTTACCCCCCCCCCTCGCCTCCTTATAGTCACCTAAATTATCTCCACATTCTTTAATTTTTTATTTTTTTTTAATAAAATATTCTTCTTTTTTTGACAAAAGTAAAATAAAAAAAATGTCTAACTAATGAGCATTTATCTCGAAAACTTATGAAAAGTAGTTATAATTGTGATGTACCCGATTTTTTTTGTGAAAATCAAAACGGAGTCGCCACGCCATTTTTATTTTGAGAGCCAAAACTTTGAAAAAAGCTCGAGATCAGAAATTTAGGTTCGGAGGTCACGTTACGCGTCGGGAAGGACGTTAGTGTGCACCCGGCGCGCCTCGCAAAACGAGTCTTCCAAACATTTGAAATCCTTTGTTGTGTGTGTGTGTGTGTGTGTGTGTGTTTTGACCAAAATGAGTTGAAACTGAGAAAAACAAAAATGGGGAACTCTTTATAAGACTTTGAACAATCCCCAAGATTTTTGGTATGATTTTTGGATTGAGTCTTGGCACTCAAAAGATTTTTGGATTTGAAAAGCAATTCTGCCAGAATGAAAGAAGGCAGTTGACCCTTGACTTTGAAATGGACTTAAAGGCTTCAAAACCTCAGAATCTGGGGAAAGTCCGAGAATAAAAGTTGCTTAAAACACCCTATATAGGGTTTCTGCAAAGGAAATTTCCATTTTTGAAGTAATTTGAGGGGTCAAAACCTTCTGGAAATCTCAGATGTGAAATCTGGATTTCCAGAAGCTGATGAACTGGCCTCTAAAATAAAAATTGAAAAAAGGATTTTTACTCACTCAAAAAATAAAATAAAAATATTTCTGGAAAGCTCTGGATGTTGGCTACAAAAAGTATCTTGTAGTCAATACCCAATTCCAAGTTTTACTGGGTCCAAAAAATAGGAAAATGGACTGAGGTCTCAGAACAATGCTACTGGACAGCAAGATGTTCTTGAGGGAAAATGTGATTTTTGGGGGATTTGCATCTATGTTCACCCCATTTTCATCCCTAGACTTGATACCACTACTTTTTGTTAAGTGGTTATCATATTCAAGTCATCCTTGGGGAATTTATGGGGTTAAACATGTCCTTTGCAAAGGAGAAGGGGATATTTTGTAAAGATGAATTTAAAGAGAAAAAACAACTAAAGATTTAAAATGTGGACCATTTGAGATGGTCATTCATGAAGATGAACTTCAAGATGACCATCTTGGGTCAAAACTTAAGTGAAACTAGACATCAAGTAGATCCAAGTAAGAAGAACAAGATGATCAAGAAGTTAAAAGAAGATTTTAGGGTTTTGAGAAGGAGGGTTTTACCAATGGTGACACCCTATCTTCCTAGGCTTGGAATTTGACTTGAGGAGTATCAAGATTTGGTGTTTGGCTTGAGGAGTATCAAGGTTTGGTGTTTGGAGTGAGATTGGAAAATATTCAAGAGAAAATGGTGGCAATCTAGGGATTCCCACTGTTTTCTCTCTATATTTCGCCAGAGTTTCGTTGCTGTGATCCAATTGTCTTTTGTAAACTGAGAGAGGAGGGTTCAATTTATAGGACACTGTGAGTGTCAATCATATCCACGCGGATAGGGTTCGACGCGTGCCTTGTTCATCCGCTACTGTGTAGTTTGTTGGACAGAGGAATATTTTCGAGAAAATTCAAACTGATTGCTGTTTTTCAACTTTCTTAATTCGGATTTTTCCAATTTCTTTTGCTTTTTGAGATTCTTTTCTTGGTTTAACTTTAAATGGCAATGCCCATTTTACCCTTACTTTGTTAGAAAAGTTAGGAATGTTAGGAATTGTTGGAATTGTTATAACTTTCGTTAATTTTCTAATGAAAATTCTAACAAGCTCAAATTGGAGCATTTACAAGAGCCCCTCGGCGACGGCGCTTTCGAAGGAAGCGGGGTCGTCGATAAGAGTAAGGCTCCATATTTGGCAGGATGATCGAGTGATCGGGTGGCTGAACCTAGCGATAGGCTACCTACGTATCTCGAATGGGAATCAAGCCGGCCGTAGTTCGGGTCTTTGACCCTGGAGATGATGGCGTTTTAGGTGCCTCGAACCTTGATGAGTTCTGCAGTCGGTTGCTGGAAGAAAACTCTGTTGGGGATAGGAGACGACCATTTTTGGTCAGGTGGCTAGAGTCGTATATTGGCTCTGCTGGGGATAGAAATGACCATTTTCGGTCTGGTGGCTAGAGTCGTACATTGGCTCTGCTGGGGATAGGTGACCATTTTCGGTCTGGTGGCTAGAGTCGTATATTGGATCTGCTGGGGATAGGAATGACCACTTTCGGTCTGGTGGCTAGAGTCGTATATTGGATCTGCTGGGGATAGGAATGACCACTTTCGCTCTGATGGCTGAACCTAATGATAGGCTACCTACGTATCCTTAAGAGGAATCAAGCCGGTCGTAGTTCGGGTTTTTCGACTATCTTCAGTCGTCGACCCTGGAGTGACTGTTTTAGGATGTCAACCTATGACTTGACTATTTTGGGGAAGTCTCCCTATGATTTTGACTATTTTGGGAAGTCGCCCTATGATTTGACTATTTTAGGGAAGTCGCCCTATGGTTTGACTATTTTGGGGAAGTCGCTCTATGATCTGACTATTTTTGGGAAGTCGCCCTATGATCTGACTGTTTTTGGGAAGTCACCCTATGATCTGACTATTTTTGGAAAGTCGCCCTATGGTTTGACTATTTTGGGGAAGTCGCCCTATGATCTGACTATTTTTGAGAAGTCACCCTATGGTTTGACTATTTTCGGGAAGTCGCCCTATGATCTGACTATTTTTGGGAAGTCACCCTAAGATCTGACTATTTTGGGGAGTCACCCTAAGATCTGACTATTTTTGGGAAGTCACCATGGTAATGATTTCGGTTTGTCGAATTAGGGGATGATTGCGATTTATCGCTTTCCTCGTGTTGTGTGTGATAGCGTTTTAGGTGCCTCAAACCTTAATGATGGAGTCTTAGGTGCCTTGAACCTTGATGATGGCATCTTAGGTGCCTCGAACCTTGATGATGGCGTCTTAGGTGCCTCGAACCTTGGTGATGGCGTCTTAGGTGCCTTGAACCTTGATGATGGCGTCTTAGGTGCCTCGAACTTTGGTGATGGCGTCTTAGGTGCCTCGAACCTCGATGATGGCGTCTTAGGTGCCTCAAACCTTGATGATGGCGTTTTAGGTGCCTCGAACCTTGGTAATGGCATTTTAGGTGCCTCAAACCTTGATGATGGCGTCTTAGGTGCCTCAAACCTTTGTGATGGCGTCTTAGGTGCCTCAAACCTTTGTGATGGCGTCTTAGGTGCCTCGAACCTTGATGATGGCGTCTTAGGTGCCTCGAACCTTGGTGATGGCGTTTTAGGTGCCTCGAACCTTGATGATGGCGTCTTAGGTACCTCGAACCTTGGTGATGGCGTCTTAGGTGCCTCAAACCTTGATGATGGCGTCTTAGGTGCCTCAAACCTTTGTGATGGCGTCTTAGGTGCCTCGAACCTTGATGATGGCGTCTTAGGTGCCTCGAACCTTGGTGATGGCGTTTTAGGTGCCTCGAACCTTGATGATGGCGTCTTAGGTACCTCGAACCTCGGTAATGGCATTTTAGGTGCCTCAAACCTTGATGATGGCGTCTTAGGTGCCTCAAACCTTTGTGATGGCGTCTTAGGTGCCTCAAACCTTTGTGATGGCGTCTTAGGTGCCTCGGAGCCTTGATGATGGCGTCTTAGGTGCCTCGAACCTTGGTGATGGCGTCTTAGGTGCCTCGAACCTTGATGATGGCGTCTTAGGTGCCTCGAACCTTGATGATGGCGTCTTAGGTGCCTCAAACCTTTGTGATGGCGTCTTAGGTGCCTCAAACCTTTGTGATGGCGTCTTAGGTGCCTCGAACCTTGATGATGGCGTCTTAGGTGCCTCGAACCTTGGTGATGGCGTTTTAGGTGCCTCGAACCTTGATGATGGCGTCTTAGGTACCTCGAACCTTGGTGATGGCGTCTTAGGTGCCTCAAACCTTGATGATGGCGTCTTAGGTGCCTCAAACCTTTGTGATGGCGTCTTAGGTGCCTCGAACCTTGATGATGGCGTCTTAGGTGCCTCGAACCTTGGTGATGGCGTTTAGGTGCCTCGAACCTTGATGATGGCGTCTTAGGTACCTCGAACCTTGGTGATGGCGTCTTAGGTGCCTCAAACCTTGATGATGGCGTCTTAGGTGCCTCAAACCTTTGTGATGGCGTCTTAGGTGCCTCGAACTCGATGATGATGGCGTCTTAGGTGCCTCGAACCTTGGTGATGGCGTTTTAGGTGCCTCGAACCTTGATGATGGCGTCTTAGGTGCCTCAAACCTTTGTGATGGCGTCTTAGGTGCCTCGAACCTTGATGATGGCGTCTTAGGTGCCTCGAACCTTGGTGATGGCGTTTTAGGTGCCTCGAACCTTGATGATGGCGTCTTAGGTACCTCGAACCTTGGTAATGGCATTTTAGGTGCCTCAAACCTTGATGATGGCGTCTTAGGTGCCTCAAACCTTTGTGATGGCGTCTTAGGTGCCTCAAACCTTTGTGATGGCGTCTTAGGTGCCTCGAACCTTGATGATGGCATCTTAGGTGCCTCGAACCTTGGTGATGGCGTTTTAGGTGCCTCGAACCTTGATGATGGCGTCTTAGGTGCCTCGAACCTTGATGATGGCGTCTTAGGTGCCTCAAACCTTTGTGATGGCGTCTTAGGTGCCTCAAACCTTTGTGATGGCGTCTTAGGTGCCTCGAACCTTGATGATGGCGTCTTAGGTGCCTCGAGCCTTGGTGATGGCGTTTTAGGTGCCTCGAACCTTGATGATGGCGTCTTAGGTGCCTCGAACCTTGGTGATGGCGTCTTAGGTGCCTCAAACCTTGATGATGGCGTCTTAGGTGCCTCAAACCTTTGTGATGGCGTCTTAGGTGCCTCAAACCTTTGTGATGGCGTCTTAGGTGCCTCGAACCTTGATGATGGCGTCTTAGGTGCCTCTCGAACCTTGGTGATGGCGTTTTAGGTGCCTCGAACCTTGATGATGGCGTCTTAGGTACCTCGAACCTTGGTGATGGCGTCTTAGGTGCCTCAAACCTTGATGATGGCGTCTTAGGTGCCTCAAACCTTTGTGATGGCGTCTTAGGTGCCTCGAACCTTGATGATGGCGTCTTAGGTGCCTCGAACCTTGGTGATGGCGTTTTAGGTGCCTCGAACCTTGATGATGGCGTCTTAGGTACCTCGAACCTTGGTAATGGCATTTTAGGTGCCTCAAACCTTGATGATGGCGTCTTAGGTGCCTCAAACCTTTGTGATGGCGTCTTAGGTGCCTCAAACCTTTGTGATGGCGTCTTAGGTGCCTCGAACCTTGATGATGGCATCTTAGGTGCCTCGAACCTTGGTGATGGCGTTTTAGGTGCCTCGAACCTTGATGATGGCGTCTTAGGTGCCTCGAACCTTGATGATGGCGTCTTAGGTGCCTCAAACCTTTGTGATGGCGTCTTAGGTGCCTCGAACCTTGTGTGATGGCGTCTTAGGTGCCTCGAACCTCGATGATGGCGTCTTAGGTGCCTCGAACCTTGGTGATGGCGTTTTAGGTGCCTCGAACCTTGATGATGGCGTCTTAGGTACCTCGAACCTCGTAATGGCATTTTAGGTGCCTCAAACCTCGATGATGGCGTCTTAGGTGCCTCAAACCTTTGTGATGGCGTCTTAGGTGCCTCAAACCTTTGTGATGGCGTCTTAGGTGCCTCGAACCTTGATGATGGCGTCTTAGGTGCCTCGAACCTTGGTGATGGCGTTTTAGGTGCCTCGAACCTTGATGATGGCGTCTTAGGTACCTCGAACCTTGGTAATGGCATTTTAGGTGCCTCAAACCTTGATGATGGCGTCTTAGGTGCCTCAAACCTTTGTGATGGCGTCTTAGGTGCCTCAAACCTTTGTGATGGCGTCTTAGGTGCCTCGAACCTTGATGATGGCGTCTTAGGTGCCTCGAACCTTGGTGATGGCGTTTTAGGTGCCTCGAACCTTGATGATGGCGTCTTAGGTGCCTCGAACCCTGGTGATGGCATTTTAGGTGCCTCAAACCTTGATGATGGCGTTTTAGGTGCCTCGAACCTTGATGATGGCGTTTTAGGTGCCTCGAACCTTGATGATGGCGTCTTAGGTGCCTCGAACCTTGGTGATGGCATTTTAGGTGCCTCAAACCTTGATGATGGCGTTTTAAGTGCCTCAAACCTTGATGATGGCGTCTTAGGTGCCTCAAACCTTTGTGATGGCGTCTTAGGTGCCTCGACCCTTGATGATTTTGGGATAGGTGGTCCTTTGGTGGACTTCATTGGAAGGGATTGGTCTTACGTCTACTGCCGAAGGAGAGGATGACCGTGGGAAAAGAAACGGGATTCCGTTAACTTCGCTGGGGATTTTGTTAGCCTTTGTTGGAGTTTAGGTCAGGAGTATGAACCTAAATGGGACTTAGTTCAGGAGTTTGATCCTAAGTTGAGGTTTAGTTCAGGGGTATGAACCTAAATGGGGACTTAGTTCAGGAGTATGATCCTAAGTCGAGGTTTAGTTCAGGAGTATGAACCTAAATGGGGACTTATTTCAGGAGTATGATTCTAAGTTGAGGTTTCAGTTCAGGAGTATGAACCTAAATGGGGACTTATTTCAGGAGTATGATTCTAAGTCGAGGTTTCAGTTCAGGAGTATGAACCTAAATGGGGACCTAGTTCAGGAGTATGATCCTAAGTCGGGGTTTCAGTTCAGGAGTATGAACCTAAATGGGGACTCGGTTCGTGAGTATGATCCTAAGTCGAGGTTTTGTACGAGGAGACTGCTTGAGGGCGTTCTCGCAGGGAAGATTAGAGCTTACGATGATCATCGGGGAAAAAAGGGTGACCGTGTTGGTCAAGTGGTGGCTGACCTAAGGTAGGCTACCTACGTATCCCGAGTGGGAATCAAGCCTGGACGTAGTTCGAAAACTGCTGGGGATGGTTTGACGGTATTTGGGAGTCACCCGAGGTTTGACTGTTTTTTGGGAAGTCACCCTAAGATTTGATGATAATGTTCTTTTTTAGAAAAGTAGTTGACTAAGATATGCTTTCATACCTGTGCTGTTTACTCGTAGCCGCAAGGATCTGAGGCTACGGCTGATGTTGATGAAGAGTTGTTAGGTTGCCTTTTCGTGGGACGGTTTCGCCGACGATTTGTCAGTCTTTTGGAGGCATTTTGACCTGAAGGAGGAGTTTGGTTGAGTCTGCATCTTGCTGGTGATCGTCAACCTTGTAGAGGTTGTTGAGCTTGTCTTCACATTGGGACTTCTTGCTTTTGAGAACTTGGTGTCTCTGACCGCATTGTATTTGAGAACTTGGCGTCCCTGACCGATTTGTATTTGAGAACTTGGCGTCCCTGACCGATTTGTATTGGAGAACTTGGCGTCCCTGACCGATTTGTATTTGAGAACTTGGCGTCCCTGACCGATTTGCATTTTGAGAACTTGGCGTCCTTGACCGATTTGCATTTGAGAACTTGGCGTCCCTGACCGATTTGTATTGGAGAACTTGGCGTCCCTGACCGATTTGTATTGGAGAACTTGGCGTCCCTGACCGATTTGTATTTGAGAACTTGGCGTCTCTGACCGATTTGTAGACACTGGAGGCTGTCTTCATCCATTTGTGGACATTGGAGGTCGTCTTTAGCAAGTTGCGAGACGCGGAGGTTGTCTTTGCCAAGCTATAGACATGGGGACTATCTTTGCCAAACTGTAGATGCTGGAGGCTGTCTTCATCCATTTGTGGACATTCGGAGGTCGACTTTGGTGAAGATCATCCTTGCTGAATTCCTGCATTCGTTATTGAAGAGGAAGATGCATATATGGCATTCATGATGACGGATGCATGCATAGAACCAAAAATGATTATGAGATGATGCATTTGCTTGCTTTCGAAGATGCACCTAGCCTAAGCTTTTGGCAGGAAATTACGATTTATGATTTTCAATCACCTAGGATTTTTCCTATTGATTCAAGGTTTGTGCATGCTACATGAGCCCTTGGGAGATTTTTGTGGGGATGCATGGTGATGTATGTGTCCTGGAGACTGTTTTGGGACGATTTTGAACAAGTGGGGGTGAGATCCCTCGACAGATCACATGAGATCGATTCGGATCCCGGGTCTTGGTTGGAATTTTCCCTCTCAATCTTGGTCATTTGAAGGCCGACAGCTCTAGGGCACGTTGATATGAGTGAAGCTTCTTTCATTTGGGGCGAGCCGTGACTTTGGCGTAAAACCTTGTTCGGGAATGATTTGATGGAATCGCTAATGCCGGGAGAAACCCTGATCTTGAATTCCGATGCTACGGGAAGCTGCCGTGTACCAAGTTCTGAAGCTGAAATTCTTTCTTGATAAAATTCGGGTCCAAAAGACCATCTTGACAAAGCCCCCGGATCCTGAGTAGGCAAAGTCCAGATTTTGAAGAAGCGACTTGGCGAGTCTATCTCTTAGTGAATAACCCAATGTGGACCCAAAGGTGGCTATAGAAGCCCCAGCTTGAAGAGCTGATCTGGGAGAACCGCTTAGCAAGCCCCAGCGTGAAGAAATTCAGAGCAGTCTTACTGTAGACAGAGTCGTCATGTGACCAGGGAGGCACCCATCTTTTCAGATCTTAGTCAACCAGCCAATGGACAAGACTCAGAAATGTTTACGTGCAGGGGCACATCTTTCGAAAAGTGGGAATGAATCCCGATTTTGTGTATACACACTCGCTTTAGGTTTGACTCTTTTGAGAGAGTATAAGCATCACAAGGTGTGGAAAAGTGTATGGAAGCCCCTGCTGACAGAAAGACAGTGTTTGGCTCTATTTTCCTATGATATAGAAAGAGAAGACTTGTCGAGACACTTGAAAACTTGTCTTATTCATGATGATCACAAGGTTGCTTAAAACCCTTTGTTAATGTTCGGGTTATTCAACTCCTAAATCTGATATGAACAAATATTTTGATTAATCACAAGGAGAAAACCAACTGATATCGAGGATCAAGCTCGGAAAGTGTATAGGGACGATCCTTGATGAGACCGGATTTTTTTTTTTTTGAGATTTGTTTGTGATTTCGACCGGACCATTTCTGGTTGCCTACGTTCCCTTCATTATGAAGAGCTCAGGTCGCCGTAGTTCGGGCCTATCCCGAATGAAAAGAGAACGAATGTTGAAATTCGAGGGTCTGAGGACCTTTGGGGATTTTGAGGATTTGGAGGATTGAATAACATATCCCCTTAGAGTGTCCATGAAAGACACGGATGCGAAGCCCCCAGTGGGACATCCACGGCAAGTGTTTGTGGAGGAGAAATGAAATATGCTCACATGAAATGTCGAATGAATCAGACTTGAATTTGCACAATCTTTGATCATTTGAGCCGAGATGGATTTGGCTCCAATTTAAGCAAGCAGTGAAGCATTAATTTGATTTAGCTCCTGAAATTACTATCCGGTAAGGACTGTAGCTGGGTTTCCGGGCTTCGATCGGCCATCGGGTGATTTGGAAAGTTGTGACCTCTTAAGATGAGAGGTCGGCTGGGCCTTTTGCTGACTGAACCTCTAAAGATAAGAGGTTGGCTTTTAGGGATGTGTTTGGGAAATCTATGGCGGGGAAGATTAATTGCCTCTAAGAATGAGAGGTCAAATTTTGACTTTGGCCGAAGGCGAGGGTAATGGGAGTATCCTCTAAAATCGAGAGGATGGCTTAGGATTGATTTAGGGTAATGGTGAGAGGAAGTCCGAGCTATCGACAACCTTTTGCGATCTTGCGAGAATTCAGACTCCTTTTGATCATTGGAGAGCTTCTTAAGAAGTCGGGGACTTTTGAGTTCTTCTTTTTTTTTGTTTTTTTTGGAAGGCTTCCTGAGGAGCTTGGAATTATATCCGAGATTGTGAGGATTTTAAAATCCTTCTTTTGAGAATTCGGAAGGCCTCTTTGAGGAGTTGAGAATTATCTTTCCTTCCTTCACAACGTGAACATTTTATGCATCGCCGACTCTTGAAGCTAACTTCTTTGGCGTTGCTTGAACTTCTCTCAATAAGGAGCAAAGGTGATGGCTAAACAGGGTTTCAAAACATGCCGATCTTGAAATGAAAGGGTAGTGTTTAGTGAGGGTGAGGTAATGGCTTTCCTATCGGTGAAAGGCTTCAACCGCAATCCCTACCGGATGACCTAAACGAGATTAAGTCTTCATTGCTTGCTTAAGCTTTAAATGAGAAAAGATCCATGCAAATTCATCGAGCAACGAGGGGATGATGATGAAAGGGATGTGAGCATATGAGATGCAAGATGGGGAGTTGGTAAGCCCCAATTTGGGAAGGATATCAATTGATTTTCTCACTTCGATTAATTTAAATATTAATCATTTCAAAGAATTAGTGGTTGAGCAGCACAAGTGATCATTTTGGATAAAACCATTTCAATTAAGTGTAACGTGGGTGCGCAAGTGATGTCTCGAGTCTAGCAAGAAGAGAAAAAGACTTATATTAAAAGTTAGGCATTTAACCACTATGTCCAAAATGGACTACAACGACAAATGTCCAGGAAGGACTTAGGTGAAAGAAAAGTACTAGACCCTACGAAGGTTGACTCAAAAGACTATTTTAAAGATAGGTAGTCCCCAGTCTAGCCGCTCTTTCTTTGTTGAACCATGTATCTATTCTTCGACGCCGGAGACGGGAGCTATTGCAGATCTTTCCATCGGGATTTCCTTGGCAATCTCTTTCTTAATCCAAACACTTTCATCGCTGCGATGGCTGATTCACCGACCTCACAAGGGGCGAGTCAAATTCCATTATGCCCACAAGGCTTGAACCACCAAACTCGATCATGTTGACACTCATGTTGTTAGGGAGCGGGTTATTGATAGTATTAGGCCCTTCAGGCATCTCTAACCTCCCTTGCTCAATCAACCCTTGAATGGCCTTTTTCAGGGGGACGCAATCATCCGTCAGGTGCCCATGGTACTGATGAAAGGCACAATGCTTGGAGGTATCCAAAGGAGCGTTGGGGTTTCTTGGCTGATAATTATCCAAAGGCCGGAGCAAACCTTCTTTTACCAATCCTCTAAAGATATCACTTAAAGGCATCCCAAGGTTTCTCAAGTCTTGAGCCGAGATCTGGATGCCTCAGGCTTCTTGGGAACAAAGGAAGTGGCATTGTTACAGTCCTGTCCCGCGTAGCCGATCGCCTCTTTGCCTTTAGCGAAAGCGAGAGTAGTGTTGGAGGGAGGAGCCCGATATCTGTAGGCGAGTGCGGCTGTCGGCTGCTGATTGTAAGCCTTTTCAAACTTAGCCCCGGAATTAACCATTGCACGCAAGTCGCCGTAGGAAGTGGCCGAGGGAAGCTCTCAAATGCGGCTTCAAGCATGACCGAAAGATGTCTAACTCGCTCCTCGTCGAGAGGGAGGAATGGCCATTTCACCGAGCTTTAAGTTCCACCTCTTATAGAAATCCCCAATATTCTCATTAGGTGGCGCCGCATCGTTGTTTGCAGTCAACTCGTTTGTCTCCCATTCCAAGTTGGCTTTATACTTATCTCGTGAAAGTACCGGTAACTGTTCCCAAGTAGCCCTAGCTTCAGCCGCAATCGGAAAAACCATTTCAAAGCCCCCGACTTCAAAGAGAGACTAAAGTAATCGGCCAAGGCTGGTTTGTGCATCCCTTAGCCTTCATTGCCAAAGTATAGGTGTCCAAGTGAGTTTTAGGGCATGCACTCCCGTCAAACAATTCCAGAGTGGGCATCACAAACTTGTGAGGCAGGGGGACAATCGAGTCGGGATCTGTAGGCCGAAGAGCGGTGTTCTTTTGGCGGTCAATTCAGCAATCCGTGCTTTCATTTCCTTGTGTTGCTCCATAAACCAAGCCAATTGGGGATCCAAAGGTGGAGCGGGAATTCCCGAGCCGATATTTGAGCTAGGAAGAGGACTAGCTGTTGGTGGTGCATTGGTGGAAGGAATACCATATCCGGAGCATAGGTGAAAACCTCGTCCTTGGCCCAAATTACCCTGGGGAGTAGAGTAGGAGCCGGGCAAAGGATAGAACCCGGCGACTTGCGTTGGCTTCCAATCGGCAGAGAAGATGGAGGCAGATTCGAGGTAGCCGATGGCTTGGATTTCCGGAGTGAGGCCCATAAGTAGGCTTAAGTGCGGGCCGCTGTCCTGGTTGTTGAATTGCATGGCCGTTTGTGGCGAGGATGCATAATCGAGAGGATACCGTGGTCCCGGTGATTCGATGAAACCGGGATGGGGGCTTGGTAACCCATTGAACCCCGAGTGAGAAATGGGTTTGAACTAGCATCGTTCGAGGAGCTCGACTGTGGCCCCGAACTGCCGTGGCGGCATGCCAAAGCTTTGTGGCCCTCCAATTCTTGTGAAGGCCTGGATTGATCGGTTCCAACCGAGGCGGGATTCCAATCTGCCGTGGCATTCCGGGGTATCCTAACCATGAGAGGACATTCCGTGCGACTTTGCCCCCACCGAGGCTGCGAACCGATTCCGTCAGCCGCATGGATCCAGTGGTCGACCCAAAGATCGAGCGTGGGTTCGGTAGTACCGAAGGAGGTTGGTGGTGGCATCTGGAGTAATCGGGCGACCAAGATTGGGATTGGGGTCATCCTCCTCTTCCACGGTGAAGGTGCCATCGGGGTTGAGGTGGCGGCCGGGCCGTGGCTCTTAATAGCCTCCATAAGGCTATTCAACCGTGCTTCTTGTCGCACTCTCATCTGTTCGGCTAAGCGATTCCACTTCGTTGTTTGAGGTGTCCCGGAGGCGGAGTGGTGTTATCCCCATCGTTACCGGGTGATGCGAGACATTACGAAACCCGGAGTCGGAACAAACGGCGAAGCGATGACGCGCTTGACTCTTCCCAACTGATTAAACGGTGACCCGGTGTCCGGAACCAACCTTTGTGCGGAGCTGCGGGGGGAAAGACACGAGGGTTCAGATGGTGGGATTTGAAGGTGGGTAGATGTTTGGGCTTTAGGCTCATGCAACATGCGATTATTTGTTCACGTTTACTTAAAACATGCTTTATTAACCTAATCGGTTGGAAAAGATTGCTCTTCTTTTTTTTTCGCAAACTACTCTGGATCCTGGATCAGTGGGCCCCGTCACTACGTCTATAAGCCCCTCGTATTCCACCTGTATTTCGACCTCCCAGGGTGGGCGGCCCGGGCGAGGGTCCTATAGGGCAAGCGGGTCCCACCGACCGAAAGAAAAACGATCCTAAAAGTCTGGCGGGTAATCGAGTCTTAACGAGCATTCGATGTAAATTACGGACAAAGCTGACGTCAAAAGTCAAGATCATGTCCGAGGGCTCGACGAAAAGTCGGCATGATTTGGACTGATAAGCGTCCACAATTGATCTTGACTTGTCGTCAGTTAAGCCGTAATTAGGCATGGAATAGTCATTAATCCTTGATGACTCAGTGTCAATGCTGGGAGTCAGTGTATAATTTGTGCGCCGAGCCGAAGTCAAGGCGCCGGTCAATATCTTGGTCAAAGTCTGCGGCGGAAAACCGGCAGAACTTCGACTGATTAGGGTCCCCGAAAGATATTGAGTCGGTATGCCGACAAAGGCTTGAAAGGAAAGGTCTATACACGACGTGGCATGACACGGACCGGACTAAAACCAACCAACCGGGTCTCTGGACAAAGTGTGTCACAGACAAGTGCATGGTCGACACGAGGCTCCATGGGATGTTTGGGTAGTCCTGTGCTCGTCCGAGAGGCGTAATAAGACCAAACGGACCGCGACAAGGATTTCCCCGGGTTAGGGACGTAGTGTGCAGTGTACGGTCACGTGCGCGTAGTGTGCAAGCAGTCTATATTCTTTTTCTGAGTAAAATAGGAAATTTTTTTTTATGTGTCTTAAAAATATGATGCATGATTTTATTTTTTTTTTGAAAATTTTCTTTTTTTTGAAAATCCCTTTTTTTTTTGAAATTCTTTTTTTTTGAAATTTAATGAACACATAAGCAAGAAAATTCCGACAGTTAGGGACATGATTCCGACAGTCAAAATTTTGACTTTTTTCCGAGGCGGCCAAAACAACACGAAAATGTGCAAAAATCAACACACACAACAAATGATTTTTAATGCCGGGACGGAAGCTTGACCCTCAAAAGCTTTTTCCTTTTTTTTTTTTTGAAAACGGTGATACCGGTACGTGGGATTGTTAAACCACAATTTATCCCCGACTCGTGTTAGGAGGCGATAACGGGAAGTTTAATGGTTTTCACCAATATACCAAATATCATTTTTTTTTAGAAAAAAGCTTAAATCCCCAGCGGAGTCGCCACTGTGATGTACCCGATTTTTTTTGTGAAAATCAAAACGGAGTCGCCACGCCATTTTTATTTTGAGAGCCAAAACTTTGAAAAAAGCCCGAGATCAGAAATTTAGGTTCGGAGGTCACGTTACGCGTCGGGAAGGACGTTAGTGTGCACCCGGCGCCTCGCAAAACGAGTCTTCCAAACATTTGAAATCCTTTGTTGTGTGTGTGTGTGTGTGTTTTGACCAAAATGAGTTGAAACTGAGAAAAACAAAAATGGGGAACTCTTTATAAGACTTTGAACAATCCCCAAGATTTTTGGTATGATTTTTGGATTGAGTCTTGGCACTCAAAAGATTTTTGGATTTGAAAAGCAATTCTGCCAGAATGAAAGAAGGCAGTTGACCCTTGACTTTGAAATGGACTTAAAGGCTTCAAAACCTCAGAATCTGGGGAAAGTCCGAGAATAAAAGTTGCTTAAAACACCCTAAATAGGGTTTCTGAAAAGGAAATTTCCATTTTTGAAGTAATTTGAGGGGTCAAAACCTTCTGGAAATATCAGATGTGAAATCTGGATTTCCAGAAGCTGATGAACTGGCCTCTAAAAGAAAAATTGAAAAAAGGATTTTTATTCACTCAAAAAATAAAATAAAAATATGTCTGGAAATATCTGGATGTTGGCTACAAAAAGTATCTTGTAGTCAATACCCAATTCCAAGTTTTACTAGGTCCAAAAAATAGCAAAATAGACTGAGGTCTCAGAACAATGCTACTGGACAGCAAGATGTTCTTGAGGGAAAATGTGATTTTTGGGGGATTTGCATCTATGTTCACCCCATTTTCATCCCTAGACTTGATACCACTACTTTTTTTTAAGTGGTTATCATATTCAAGTCATCCTTGGGGAATTTATGGGGTTAAACATGTCCTTTGCAAAGGAGAAGGGGATATTTTGTAAAGATGAATTTAAAGAGAAAAAACAACTAAAGATTTAAAATGTGGACCATTTGAGATTCATGAAAATGAACTTCAAGATGACCATCTTGGGTCAAAACTTAAGTGAAACTAGACATCAAGTAGATCCAAGTAAGAAGAACAAGATGATCAAGAAGTTAAAAGAGGATTTTAGGGTTTTGAGAAGGAGGGCTTTACCAATGGTGACACCCTATCTTCCTAAGCTTGGAATTTGACTTGAGGAGTATCAAGATTTGGTGTTTGTCTTGAGGAGTATCAAGGTTTGGTGTTTGGATTTGTGTTTGGAGTGAGATTGGGAAATATTCAAGAGAAAATGGTGGCAATCTAGGGATTTCCACTGTTTTCTCTCTATATTTCGCCAGAGTTTCGTTGCTGTGATCCAATTGTCTTTTGTAAACTTAGAGAGGAGGGTTCAATTTATAGGACACTGTGAGTGTCAATCATATCCGCGCGGATAGGGTTCGACGCGTGCAATCGCTCATCCGCTACAAACAGTTGTAGGCCATTTTGGGACAGAGGAATATTTTGAAAATTCAAACCGATTTCGTCGCTTTTCAACTTTCTTAATTCGGATTTTTCCAATTTCTTTTGCTTTTTGAGATTCTTTTCTTGGTTTAACTTTAAATGGCAATGCCCATTTTACCCTTACTTTGTTAGAAAAGTTAGGAATGTTAGGAATTGTTGGAATTGTTATAACTTTCGTTAATTTTCTAACGAAAATTCTAACAAGCTCAAATTGGAGCACTTACACAGTAGCCCCTCGGCGACGGCGCTCGAAGGAAGCGGGGTCGTCGATAAGAGTAAGGCTCCATATTTGGCAGAGATGATCGAGTGATCGGGTGGCTGAACCTAGCGATAGGCTACCTACGTATCCCGAATAGAACTCAGCTCTGGCCGTAGTTCGGGTCTTTGACCCTGGAGATGATGGCGTTTTAGGTGCCTCGAACCTTGATGAGTTCTGCAGTCGGTTGCTGGAAGAAAACTCTGCTGGGGATAGGAGACGACCATTTTTGGTCAGGTGGCTAGAGTCGTATATTGGCTCTGCTGGGGATAGGAATGACCATTTTCGGTCTGGTGGCTAGAGTCGTACATTGGCTCTGCTGGGGATAGGAATGACCATTTTCGGTCTGGTGGCTAGAGTCGTATATTGGATCTGCTGGGGATAGGAATGACCACTTTCGGTCTGGTGGCTAGAGTCGTATATTGGATCTGCTGGGGATAGGAATGACCACTTTCGGTCTGATGGCTGAACCTAATGATAGGCTACCTACGTATCCTTAAGAGGAATCAAGCGGTCGTAGTTCGGGTTTTTATGACTTCGACTATTTTTGGGAAGTCGACCCTATGATGACTATTTTGGGAAGTCGCCCTATGATTTGACTATTTTTGGGAAGTCGCCCCATGGTTTTGACTATTTTGGGAAGTCGCCTATGATCCGACTATTTTAGGGAAGTCGCCCTAAGATTTCGACTATTTTGGGAAGTCACCCTATGATCGACTATTTTGGGAAGTCGCCTCTATGGTTTGACTATTTTGGGAAGTCGCCCTATGATCCGACTATTTTGGTGAGTCACCCTATGGTTTGACTATTTTCGGAAGTCGCCTATGATACGACTATGATCCGACTATTTTGGGAAGTCACCCTAAGATCGACTATTTTTAGGAGTCACCCGAAAGATTGACTATTCTAGGGAGTCACTTAACGACTATTTTTGGGAAGTCACCATGGTAATGATTTCGGTTTGTCGAATTAGGGGATGATTGCGATTTATTGCTTTCCTCGTGTTGTGTGTGATAGCGTTTTAGGTGCCTCAAACCTTAATGATGGAGTCTTAGGTGCCTTGAACCTTGATGATGGCGTCTTAGGTGCCTCGAACCTTGATGATGGCGTCTTAGGTGCCTCGAACCTTGGTGATGGCGTCTTAGGTGCCTTGAACCTTGATGATGGCGTCTTAGGTGCCTCGAACTTTGGTGATGGCGTCTTAGGTGCCTCGAACCTCGATGATGGCGTCTTAGGTGCCTCAAACCTTGATGATGGTGTTTTAGGTGCCTCGAACCTTGGTGATGGCATTTTAGGTGCCTCAAACCTTGATGATGGCGTCTTAGGTGCCTCAAACCTTTGTGATGGCGTCTTAGGTGCCTCAAACCTTTGTGATGGCGTCTTAGGTGCCTCAAACCTTGATGATGGCGTCTTAGATGCCTCGAACCTTGGTGATGGCGTTTTAGGTGCCTCGAACCTTGATGATGGCGTCTTAGGTACCTCGAACCTTGGTGATGGCATTTTAGGTGCCTCAAACCTTGATGATGGCGTTTTAGGTGCCTCGAACCTTGATGATGGCGTTTTAGGTGCCTCGAACCTTGATGATGGCATCTTAGGTGCCTCGAACCTTGGTGATGGCATTTTAGGTGCCTCAAACCTTGATGATGGCGTTTTAGGTGCCTCAAACCTTTATGATGGCGTCTTAGGTGCCTCAAACCTTTGTGATAGGCGTCTTGGTGCCTAAGACCCTTGATGATTTTGGGATAGGTGGTCCTTTGGTGGACTTCATTGGAAGGGGATTGGTCTTACGTCTACCGCCGAAGGAGAGGATGACCGTGGGAAAAGAAACGGGGTTCCGTTAACCTTCATTGGGATTTTGTTAGCCTTTGTTGGAGTTTAGTTCAGGAGTATGAACCTAAATGGGACTTAGTTCAGGAGTATGATCCTAAGTTGAGGTTTAGTTCAGGGGTATGAACCTAAATGGGGACTTAGTTCAGGAGTATGATCCTAAGTCGAGGTTTAGTTCAGGAGTATGAACCTAAATGGGGACTTATTTCAGGAGTATGATTCTAAGTTGAGGTTTCAGTTCAGAGTATGAACCTAAATGGGGACTTATTTCAGAGTATGATTCTAAGTCGAGGTTTCAGTTCAGAGTATGAACCTAAATGGGGACCTAGTTCGGGGGAGTATGATCCTAAGTCGGGGTTTCAGCTCAGAGTATGAACCTAAATGGGGACTCGGTTCAGAGTATGATCCTAAGTCGAGGTTTTCACTCGAGGGAGACTGCTTGAGGGCGTTCTCGCAGGGAAGATTAGAGCTTACGATGATCATCGGGGAAAAAGGGTGACCGTGTTGGTCAAGTGGCCGGACCTAAGGTAGGCTACCTACGTATCCCGAGCGGGAATCAAGCCCGACGTAGTTCGAAAACCGCCGGGGGATGGTTTGACGGCATTTGGGAGTCACCCGAGGTTTGACTGCTTTTGGGAAGTCACCCTAAGATTTGATGATAATGTTCTTTTTAGAAAAGTAGTTGACTAAGATATGCTTTCATACTGCGCCGTGCTTACCTGTAGCCGCCAGGAAGGACCGAGACTACGGCCGATGTTGATGAAGAGTTGTTAGGCCGCTGCCGTGGGACGGTTTCGCCGACGATTTGCCGTCTTTGGAGGCATTTTGACCTGAAGGAGGAGTTTGGTTGAGTCCGCATCTTGCCGGGTGATCGTCAACCTTGTAGAGGTTGTCGAGCTTGTCTTCACATTTGGGACTTCTTGCTTTTGAGAACTTGGTGTCTCCGACCGCATTGTATTTGAGAACTTGGCATCTCTGACAGAATTGTATTTGAGAACTTGGCATCCCTGACCGAATTGTATTTGAGAACTTGGCGTCCCTGACCGATTTGTATTTTGAGAACTTGGCATCCCTGACCGATTTGCATTTTGAGAACTTGGCGTCCCTGACCGATTTGCATTTGAGAACTTGGCGTCCCTGACCGATTTGTATTGGAGAACTTGGCGTCCCTGACCGATTTGTATTGGAGAACTTGGCGTCCCTGACCGATTTGTATTAGAGAACTTGGCGTCCCTGACCGATTTGTATTTGAGAACTTGGCGTCTCTGACCGATTTGTAGACACTGGAGGCTGTCTTCATCCATTTGTGGACATTGGAGGTCGTCTTTAGCAAGTTGCAGACGCCGGAGGTTGTCTTTGCCAAGCTATAGACATGGGGACTATCTTTGCCAAACTGTAGATGCTGGAAGCTGTCTTCATCCATTTGTGGACATTCGGAGGTCGACTTTGGTGAAGATCATCCTTGCTGAATTCCTGCATTCGTTATTGAAGAGGAAGATGCATATATGGCATTCATGATGACGGATGCATGCATAGAACCAAAAATGATTATGAGATGATGCATTTACTTGCTTTCGAAGATGCACCTAGCCTAAGCTTTTGGCAGGGAAATTACGATTTATGATTTTCAATCACCTAGGATTTTTCCTATTGATTCAAGTTTTGTGCATGCTACATGAGCCCTTGGGAGATTTTTGTGGGGATGCATGGTGATGTATGTGTCTGGAGACCATTGGGACAGATTTTGAACAAGTGGGGGTGAGATCCTCGATCAGATCACATGAGATTGGATTCGGATCCCGGGTCTTGGTTGGAATTTTCCCTCTCAATCTTGGTCATTTGAAGCTGATGCTGACAGGCTCTAGGGCACGTTGATATGAGTGAAGCTTCTTTCATTTGGGTGAGCTGTGACTTTGGCCGAAACCTTGTTCGGGGAATGATTTGATGGAATTGCTAATGCCGGGAGAAACCCTGATCTTGAATTCCGATGCTACGGGAAGCTGCCGTGTACCAAGTTAAAGCTGAAATTCTTTCTTGATAAAATTCGGGTCCAAAAGACCATCTTGACAAAGCCCCCGGATCCTGAGTAGGCAAAGTCCAGATTTTGAAGAAGCGACTTGGCGAGTCTATCTCGTAGTGAAGAACCCAATGTGGACCCAAAGGTGGCTATAGAAGCCCCAGCTTGAAGAGCTGATCTGGGAGAACCGCTTAGCAAGCCCCAGCGTGAAGAAATTCAAGAGGGCCTTTATCAGACAGAGTCGTCATGTGACCGAGGAGGCACCCATCTTTCGCATCTTAGTCAACCGCCAATGGACAAGACTCAGAAATGTTTACGTGCAGGGGCACATTTTTCGAAAAGTGGGAATGAATCCCGATTTTGTGTATACACACTCGCTTTAGGTTTGACTCTTTTGAGAGAGTATAAGCATCACAAGGTGTGGAAAAGTGTATGGAAGCCCCTGCTGACAGAAAGACAGTGTTTGGCTCTATTTTCCTATGATATAGAAAGAGAAGACTTGTCGAGACACTTGAAAACTTGTCTTATTCATGATGATCACAAGGTTGCTTAAAACCCTTTGTTAATGTTCGGGTTATTCAACTCCTAAATCTGATATGAACAAATATTTTGATTAATCACAAGGAGAAAACCAACTGATATCGAGGATCAAGCTCGGAAAGTGTATAGGGACGATCCTTGATGAGACCGGATTTTTTTTTTTGAGATTTGTTTGTGATTTCGACCGGACCATTTACGGTTGCCTACGTTCCCTTCATTATGAAGAGCTCAGGTCGCCGTAGTTCGGGCCTATCCCGAATGAAAAGAGAACGAATGTTGAAATTCGAGGGTCTGAGGACCTTTGGGGATTTTGAGAATTTGGAGGATTGAATAACATATCCCCTTAGAGTGTCCATGAAAGACACGGATGCGAAGCCCCCAGTGGGACATCCACGGCAAGTGTTTGTGGAGGAGTAATGAAATATGCTCACATGAAATGTCGAATGAATCAGACTTGAATTTGCACAATCTATGATCATTTGAGCCGAGATGGATTTGGCTCCAATTTAAGCAAGCAGTGAAGCATTAATTTGATTTAGCTCCTGAAATTACTATCCGGTAAGGACCCGTAGCCGGGTTTCGGGCTTCGATCGGCCATCGGGTGATTTGGAAAGTTGTGACCTCTTAAGATGAGAGGTCGGCTGGGCCTTTTGCTGACTGAACCTCTAAAGATAAGAGGTTGGCTTTTAGGGATGTGTTTGGGAAATCTATGGCGGGGAAGATTAATTGCCTCTAAGAATGAGAGGTCAAATTTTGACTTTGGCCGAAGGCGAGGGTAATGGGAGTATCCTCTAAAATCGAGAGGATGGCTTAGGATTGATTTAGGGTAATGGTGAGAGGAAGTCCGAGCTATCGACAACCTTTTGCGATCTTGCGAGAATTCAGGCTCCTTTTGATCATTGGAGAGCTTCTTGAGAAGTCGGGGACTTTTGAGTTCTTCTTTTTTTTGTTTTTTTTTGGAAGGCTTCCTGAGGAGCTTGGAATTATATCCGAGATTGTGAGGATTTTAAAATCCTTCTTTTGAGAATTCGGAAGGCCTCTTTGAGGAGTTGAGAATTATCTTTCCTTCCTTCACAACGTGAACATTTTATGCATCGCCGACTCTTGAAGCTAACTTCTTTGGCGTTGCTTGAACTTCTCTCAATAAGGAGCAAAGGTGATGGCTAAACAGGGTTTCAAAACATGCCGATCTTGAAATGAAAGGGTAGTGTTTAGTGAGGGTGAGGTAATGGCTTTCCTATCGGTGAAAGGCTTCAACCGCAATCCCTACCGGATGACCTAAACGAGATTAAGTCTTCATTGCTTGCTTAAGCTTTAAATGAGAAAAGATCCATGCAAATTCATCGAGCAACGAGGGGATGATGATGAAAGGGATGTGAGCATATGAGATGCAAGATGGGGAGTTGGTAAGCCCCAATTTGGGAAGGATATCAATTGATTTTCTCACTTCGATTAATTTAAATATTAATCATTTCAAAGAATTAGTGGTTGAAAGCAAAGACACAAGTGATCATTTTGGATAAAACCATTTCAATTAAGTGTAACGTGGGTGCGCAAGTGATGTCTCGAGTCTAGCAAGACGAGAAAAAAGACTTATATTAAAAAGTTAGGCATTTAACCACTATGTTCAAAATGGACTACAACGACAAATGTCCAGGAAGGACTTAGGTGAAAGAAAAGTACTAGACCCTACGAAGGTTGACTCAAAAGACTATTTTAAAGATAGGTAGCCCCCAGCCTAGCCGCTCTTTCGTTGAACCATGTATCTATTCTTCGACGCTGGAGACGGGAGCTCTTGCAGATCTTTCCATCAGGATTTCCTTGGCAATCTCTGTCTTAATCCAAACACTTTCATCGCCTGCGATGGCCGATTCACCGACCTCACAAGGGGCGAGTCAAATTCCATTATGCCCACAAGGCTTGAACCACCAAACTCGATCATGTTGACACTCATGTTGTTAGGGAGCGGGTTATTGATAGTATTAGGCCCTTCAGGCATCTCTAACCTCCCTTGCTCAATCAACCCTTGAATGGCCTTTTTCGGGGGGACGCAATCATCCGTCAGGTGCCCATGGTGCGATGAAAGGCACAATGCTTGGAGGTATCCAAAGGAGCGTTGGGGTTTCTTGGCTGATAATTATCCAAAGGCCGGAGCAAACCTTCTTTTACCAATCCTCTAAAGATATCACTTAAAGGCATCCCAAGGTTTCTCAAGTCTTGGAGCCGGGATCTGGATGCATCAGGCTTCTTGGGAACAAAGGAAGTGGCATTGTTACAGTCCTGTCCCGCGTAGCCGATCGCCTCTTTGCCTTTAGCGAAAGCGAGAGTAGTGTTGGAGGGAGGAGCCCGATATCTGTAGGCGGGTGCGGCAGTCGGCTGCTGATTGTAAGCCTTTTCAAACTTAGCCCGGAATTAACCATTGCACGCAAGTCAGCGTAGGGGAAGTGGCTGAGGGAAGCTCTCAAATGCGGCTTCAAGCATGACTGAAAGATGTCTAACCGCTCCTCGTCGAGGGAGGAATGGCCATTTCACCGAGCTTTAAGTTCCACCTCTTATAGAAATCCCCAATATTCTCATTAGGGGCCGCATCGTTGTTTGCGAGTCAACTCTGTTTGTCTCCCATTCCAAGTTGGCTTTATACTTATACGTGAAAGTACTTGGTAACTGTTCCCAAGTAGCCCTAGCTTCAGCCGCAATCGGAAAAACCATTTCAAAGCCCCCGACTTCAAAGAGAGACTAAAGTAATCGGCTAATCTTGCTGGTTTGTGCATCCCTTAGCCTTCATTGCCAAAGTATAGGTGTCCAAGTGAGTTTTAGGGCATGCACTCCCGTCAAACAATTCCAGAGTGGGCATCACAAACTTGTGAGGCAGGGGGACAATCGAGTCGGGATCTGTAGGCCGAAGAGCAGTGTTCTTTTTGGCAGTCAATTCAGCAATCTGTGCTTTCATTTCCTTGTGTTGCTCCATAAACCAAGCCAACTGGGGATCCAAAGGTGGAGCGGGAATTCCTGAGCCGATATTTGAGCTAGGAAGAGGACTAGCTGTTGGTGGTGCATTGGTGGAAGGAATACCATATCCCGGAGCATAGGTGAAAACCTGTCCTTGGCCCAAATTACCCTGGGGAGTGTGAGTAGGAGCCGGGGCAAAAGGATAGAACCCAGCGACTTGCTGTTGGCTTCCAATCGGCAGAGAAGATGGAGGCAGATCTGAGGTAGCCAGATGGCTTGGATTTCCGGAGTGAGGCCCATAAGTAGGCTTAAGTGCGGGCTGCTGTCCCTGGTTGTTGAATTGCATGGCTGGTTGTGGCAAGGATGCATAACCGAGAGGATACTGTGGTCCTGGTGATTCTGATGAAACTGGGATGGGGGCTTGGTAACCCATTGAACCCTGAGTGAGAAATGGGTTTGAACTAGCATCGTTCTGAGGAGGGGCTCCTGACTGTGGCCCCGAACCAGACTGTGGCGGCATGCCAAACTGTTGCTGTGGCCCTTTGAATTGTTGCTGTGAAGGCCTGGATTGATCGGTTCCAAACTGAGGCGGGATTCCAATCTGCTGTGGCATTCCGGGGTATCCCCAACCATGAGAGGACATTCCGTGCGACTTTGCCCCCACCGGGAGGCTGCGAACCGATTTCGTCCCGTCAGCTGCATGGATCCAGTGGTCGACCTGCAGATCGAGGGCATGGGTTCTGGTAGTACCGAAGGAGGTTGGTGGTGGCATCCTGGAGTAATCGGGGCGACCAAGATTGGGATTGGGGTCATCCTCCTCTTCCACGGTGAAGGTGCCATCGGGGTTGAGGCTGGCAGCCAGACCGTGGCTCTTAATAGCCTCCATAAGGCTATTCAACTCGTGCTTCTTGTCGCACTCTCATCTCGTTCGGCTAACCGATTCCACCTCGTTCGTTTGAGGTGTCCCAGGAGGCGGAGTGGTGTTATCCCCATCGTTACCGGTGATGCGTACATTACGAAACCCGGAGTCGGAATAAACGGCGAAGCTGATGACGCGCTTGACTCTTCCCAACTGATCAAACGGTGACCCGGTGTCCGGAACCAACCTTTGTGCGGAGCTGCGGGGGGAAAGACACGAGGGTTCAGATGGTGGGATTTGAAGGTGGGTAGATGTTTGGGCTTTAGGCTCATGCAACATGCGATTATTTGTTCACGTTTACTTAAAACATGCTTTATTAACCTAATCGGTTGGAAAAGATTGCTCTTCTTTTTTTCGCAAACTACTGATCTGGATCAGTGGGCCCCGTCACTACGTCTATAAGCCCCTCGTATTCCACCTGTATTTCGACCTCCCAGGGTGGACAGCCCCGGGCGAGGGTCCTATAGGGCAAGCGGGTCCCACCGACCGAAAGAAAAACGATCCTAAAAGTACGCGGGTAATCGAGTCTTAACGAGCATTCGATGTAAATTACGGACAAAGCCGACGTCAAAAGTCAAGATCATGTCCAGGGCTCGACGAAAAGTCGGCATGATTTGACCGATAAGCGTCCACAATTGATCTTGACTTGTCGTCGGTTAAGCCGTAATTAGGCATGGAATAGTCATTACTCCTTGATGACTCGGTGTCAATGTTGGGAGTCAGTGTATAATTTGTGCCGGTCGAGCCGAAGTCAAGGCGCCGGTCAATATCTTGGTCAAAGTCCGCGGCGGAAAACCGGCGAGAACTTCGGCGATTAGGGTCCCCGAAAGATATTGAGTCGGTATGCCGACAAAGGCTTGAAAGGAAAGGTCTATACACGAGACAGGGCATGACACGGACCGGACTAAAAACCAACCGGGTCTCTGACAAAGTGTATCATCTTGGCGGACAAGTGCATGGTCGACACGAGGCTCCACGGGATGTTTGGGTAGTCTGTGCTCGTCCCGAGAGGCGTAATAAGACCAAACGGACCTCGACAAGGATTTCCCCGGGTTAGGGACGTAGTGTGCAGTGTACGGTCACGTGCGCGTAGTGTGCAAGCAGTCTATATTCTTTTTCTGAGTAAAATAGGAAATTTTTTTTTTATGTGTCTTAAAAATATGATGCATGATTTTTTTTTTTTTTGAAAATTTTCTTTTTTTTGAAAATCCCTTTTTTTTTTTGAAATTTAATGAACACATAAGCACGAAAATTCCGACAGTTAGGGACATGATTCCGACAGTCAAAATTTTGACTTTTTTCCGAGGCGGCCAAAACAACACGAAAATGTGCAAAAATCAACACACACAACAAATGATTTTTAATGCCGAGACGGAAGCTTGACCCTCAAAAGCTTTTTCCTTTTTTTTTTTTTTTTTAAACGGTGATACCGGTACGTGGGATTGTTAAACCACAATTTATCCCCGACTCGTGTTAGGAGGCGATAACGGGAAGTTTAATGGTTTCCACCAATATACCAAATATCATTTTTTTTTAGAAAAAAGCTTAAATCCCCAGCGGAGTCGCCACTGTGATGTACCCGATTTTTTTTGTGAAAATCAAAACGGAGTCGCCACGCCATTTTTATTTTGAGAGCCAAAACTTTGAAAAAAGCCCGAGATCAGAAATTTAGGTTCGGAGGTCACGTTACGCGTCGGGAAGGACGTTAGTGTGCACCCGGCGCGCCTCGCAAAACGAGTCTTCCAAACATTTGAAATCCTTTGTTGTGTGTGTGTGTGTGTGTGTTTTGACCAAAATGAGTTGAAACTGAGAAAAAAAAAATGGGGAACTCTTTATAAGACTTTGAACAATCCCCAAGATTTTTGGTATGATTTTTGGATTGAGTCTTGGCACTCAAAAGATTTTTGGATTTGAAAAGCAATTCTGCCAGAATGAAAGAAGGCAGTTGACCCTTGACTTGAAATGGACTTAAAGGCTTCAAAACCTCAGAATCTGGGGAAAGTCCGAGAATAAAAGTTGCTTCAAACACCCTAAATAGGGTTTCTGCAAAGGAAATTTCCATTTTTGAAGTAATTTGAGGGGTCAAAACCTTCTGGAAATCTCAGATGTGAAATCTGGATTTCCAGAAGCTGATGAACTGGCCTCTAAAAGAAAAATTGAAAAAAGGATTTTTACTCGCTCAAAAAATAAAATAAAAATATGTCTGGAAAGCTCTGGATGTTGGCTACAAAAAGAATCTTGTAGTAAACACCCAATTCCAAGTTTTACTGGGTCCAAAAAATAGGAAAATGGACTGAGGTCTCAGAACAATGCTACTGGACAGCAAGATGTTCTTGAGGGAAAATGTGATTTTTGGGGGATTTGCATCTATGTTCACCCCATTTTCATCCCTAGACTTGATACCACTACTTTTTTTTAAGTGGTTATCATATTCAAGTCATCCTTGGGGAATTTATGGGGTTAAACATGTCCTTTGCAAAGGAGAAGGGGATATTTTGTAAAGATGAATTTAAAGAGAAAAAACAAATAAAGATTTAAAATGTGGACCATTTGAGATGGTCATTCATGAAGATGAACTTCAAGATGACCATCTTGGGTCAAAACTTAAGTGAAACTAGACATCAAGTAGATCCAAGTAAGAAGAACAAGATGATCAAGAAGTTAAAAGAGGATTTTAGGGTTTTGAGAAGGAGGGCTTTACCAATGGTGACACCCTATCTTCCTAGGCTTGGAATTTGACTTGAGGAGTATCAAGATTTGGTGTTTGGCTTGAGGAGTATCAAGGTTTGGTGTTTGGATTTGTGTTTGGAGTGAGATTGGAAAATATTCAAGAGAAAATGGTGGCAATCTAGGGATTCCCACTGTTTTCTCTCTATATTTCTTGAGTTTCGTTGCGTGATCCAATTGTCTTTTGTAAACCGAGAGAGGAGGGTTCAATTTATAGGACACCGTGAGTGTCAATCATATCCGCGCGGATAGGGTTCGACGCGTGCACCGTTCATCCGCTACAAGCTGTAGGCCGTTGGACAGAGGAATATTTTCGTAAAATTCAAACCGATTGCTTTGTTTTTCAACTTTCTTAATTCGGATTTTTCCAATTTCTTTTGCTTTTTGAGATTCTTTTCTTGGTTTAACTTTAAATGGCAATGCCCATTTTACCCTTACTTTGTTAGAAAAGTTAGGAATGTTAGAAATTGTTGGAATTGTTATAACTTTCGTTAATTTTCTAACGAAAATTCTAACAAGCTCAAATTGGAGCACTTACAATAATCTAAATATATATTCTTAAATTTTAGACTAAAAATGAAAAAAACAAATTAAATATCCACATCTAAATTTAAAAATTATCGTTAATACAAAAAAACTGTTATTAATTAATAATTAGAAAACAATAAATTTAGTCTAAAATTTAAGAATATATATTTAGATTATAACTGTTTAATGAGTTTATTAGACTAAAAATGAGGTATTTTTTTCAATTTTTCTGAATTAAAAACAATAAATTTTAAAGCTCATTAAACAATTATTTTTAAAGAAATAATTAGAAAACGTTCAAATATTGCAACCTAGTCTAGACACCTAGTGTTGATTAATTAATGAAAAAGAAAAAAAAATTGCACATTTCCAAAAGTTTTCAAAGAGTGTGAGTAGTATAGATCATTTTTCCACTTTCTCTGTACCCATGTTCTAAAACCATTTGCTAAAATCATGTATTGAATCAATTTCCATTTTCAGCCCCTTGATAATGATATTTTTGGGCTCCAACTTATTAAATTTAGAAACGACTTTGCTTTAATATATTTATAGATTAAACAAAATATTGTTCACTCGTTAATTTATTTAAACAAGTGTTAACAAATTAATAGAATGTTAGATTGAAATTTTCCAAATCTCTCTCCACCTCCCTCCCCACAACCCCTTTTGGCCCTCTCCCCCAAAATGTCATATTATGGAATCTATATAATATATAAAAGCAGAAACATTTCAAGACCATACAGCTCGCCACGTGGAATTCCAAGTCAGCTTTATGTTCACCAATTATTAGCCGCCATGTGTCACATTCAATGAAGAGTTTTATTTTAAATTTTGATTTAAACACAAATTTTACCTTTTAAATCCAAACAAAATATTTTTAAACGTAATAAATTCAAATTACAGCGGTTCAACTATTTCATCCGAAAGAATGTGATGGTGGTAGAAAGTAGAAACATTGTCTTTGAGCATGCACTGATTTCTCTTATCATTATCCCCCATATTAGATTTTAGATTATTAGATTAGTTTATTTTATTGGATTAAATTTAATATGTTTAAATTGTATTATTCTCTCCATCCAAAAATGAATGATTTTTTTTTCAAAATTAAAGAATCATTTTTAAAAAATTTAATTTTAATCTAGAAAAAATAATAAACATTCTTTTAATTCATTTTCAAAATTTTAGATTTGTAAAAATATAATGAATTAAGAAAAAAAATTAAATCAAAAAATTTAAAAGAACATTTATTTTGAGTTAATAATGGTCGTTCAATCTATATAATATATAAAAGCAGAAACATTTCAAGACCATACAGCTCGCCACGTGGAATTCCAAGTCAGCTTTATGTTCACCAATTATTAGCCGCCATGTGTCACATTCAATGAAAAGTTTTATTTTAGATTTTGATTTAAACACAAATTTTACCTTTTAAATCCAAAGAAAATATTTTTAAACGTAATAAATTTAAATTACAGCGGTTCAACAACTTCATCCGAAAGAATGTGATGGTGGTAGAAAGTAGAAACATTGTCTTTGAGCATGCACTGATTTCTCTTATCATTATCCCCCATAATAGATTTTAGATTATTAGATTAGTTTATTTTATTGGATTAAATTTAATTTGTTTAAATTGTATTATTCTCTCCATCCAAAAATGAAAGATTTTTTCAAAATTTAAGAATCATTTTAAAAAAATTAATTTTAATCTAGAAAAAAAATAAACATTCTTTTAATTCATTTTCAAAATTTTAGATTTGTAAAGATATAATGAATTATGAAAAAAAAATTAAATCAGAAAATTTTAAAGAACATTTATTTAGAGACAATAATGGTCATTCAATCTATATAATATATAAATATCATAAACATTTCAAGACCATACAGCTCGCCACGTGGAATTCCAAGTCAGCTTTATGTTCACCAATTATTAGCCGCCATGTGTCACATTCAATGAAGAGTTTTATTTTAGATTTTGATTTAAACACAAATTTTACCTTTTAAATCCAAACAAAATATTTTAAACGTAATAAATTCAAACTACAGCGGTTCAACTACTTCATCCGAAAGAATGTGATGGTGGTAGAAAGTAGAAACAATGTCTTTGAGCATGCACTGATTTCTCTTATCATTATCCCCGAATTTTTTCTCAAATAATCCCGTTTTACTTTTTTATTTCCCAAAATGACTCACTGTTCAAAGTATTGCCCGGAATGTCCTCTTTTTTGAAACTCGCTACACCGTGTAGCGAGTTTGACTAGGGTTGGTCAAAACTCGCTACACCGTGTAGCGAGTCTTGGATAATTAATTGAGGGCGGTTGGATAATTAATTACGGTGGTTAATTACTCTAAATTCGCTACACTGTGTAGCGAGTTTTGACCGAAGTCAAACTCGCTACACCGTGTAGCGAGTCTAATTAAAGTTTCAAACCCCTACAAAACCCCCGTCGAGTCCCAACCAAACAAACCCCTTCTCCCTTCTCCCTACAAACCCTTCTCCCTACAAACCATTCTCTTCCTTCCTCCTCAGTCCATTTCTCCCTTTTCTTTCTTTCTTAGTCCATCCCTTATCTTTCTCAATCCAAAATTTATACATATCAAAATGGATCCAAATCAACCCCGTGGTATCTTGGACGAGAACCACTTCCTGGTAACCCCGCTAGTCTCTCCCAACTTTTAAATCGGTTTGATCCGACTCCGCCTCAAATCGAACGAGAGAGAATCTCCACCCCGTCATATCATACCCGGGTCCCGCCGGTGAAGTACGGATAGCCATGCGTCGGCATCGGACCGGAAAAGCTCATGTATCTCGGGGACCTCCCGCTCCGCCGACCCAAGAGGCCATACGTAAAAAACTTGCCGAGCCGAAGAAGATGATTATTTTCGTGGCAAAGCTTGGCTTGCTCAAGCATGGAGTATCTAGCTATGAGGGTACTTATTATCCCTTGAGAATGATCAAGGAGAACCTTAAAAAATATGAGCGGGTGGAACAGGTATATTATTTTATTTTAATTATAGTTAAGGTTGAAATTTATAAATAATTGATCATTATATTTTTGTTGTCTTAGGTTGTGGTTGTGGTCAAGAAGTTCACACGAACCGAGAATGGCAATGTTCACGTGATTTTGAAGGATCCGACGGACACAATTGAAGCTTACTTAGGTGACAAAGTGTTGAAGCACACCGAATTTGGAAGTGACATAGGTGAAGGTGCTTTGTTACGATACTTACTAAGGTATGAAATATTTTCCTTAACATTACACTCCTAAATATATCCTTAACATTTTGTTCTAAATGTTTTGTTTTGTTGATCTATTAGGCCATTGTTTGGGCCATCTCACGCTCAAAAACACTACTTAACATTGTTCCTTCTAATGTTTCTAAGGTGTTTCCCAAGGATTGTTAATTTGTGTTATTGGACATGTAATATTTGAATTTCGTCGCATTTAATATGTTATGAATTTATGTAATATTTTTCTATGTGGGCTAGGGATGTGGCCACTAACTTGACAATATTTATTTTTTGTGATTTTATGTAAGATTTCCTATGTGGCCGGGATGTGGCCACTAACTTGACAATATTTATTTTTGTGATTTTATGTAAGATTTCCTATGTGGGCGGGATGTGGCCACTAACTTGACAATATTTATTTTTGTGATTTTATGTAAGATTTCCTATGTGGCCGGGATGTGGCCACTAACTTAAAATATTTATTTTTTGTGATTTTATGTAAGATTTCCTATGTGGCCGGGATGTGGCCACTAACTTAAAAATATTTTTGTTTTTTGTGATGTTATTTTAGATTTTTTTAAATTATTTTGTACGGTTTGTGTTTTGTTTTGTTGCAAAAAAAAAAAAAAATTGAAACAAAAACTTTATTCAACAACATGTCATCATTTGTTTTAAAACATGAAAAAAAAATTATTTAAAAAAAAATTCAGCCACATGTCATTATTTTTAACACATTTAATTTTTTTTTTTTGTAAGTACGAAGCTTTTTTGAGCAACAATTTGAAGCTGATTTAATTGTCCAAATTAAAATTTAAAAGTTGTTAATGTTACACCATTATATGTACTTCAAGTAACAATTTTTAGATATTTATTATGATATCTACATTAACCTATAATTATTGCTGAAAACAACATGGCTTCGCGAACGAAAATTTTTTGATGTTACTACGAGCCTATTTTGAGCAATAATTTGAAGCTGATTTAATTGTCCAAATTAAAATTTAAAAGTTGTTAATATTACACCATTATATGTACTTCAAGTGACAATTTTTAGATATTTATTATGATATCTACATTAACCTATAATTATTGCTCAAAACAGCCTTCAAGGAACGAAAATTTTTTTTTGATGTTACTACGAGCCTATTTTGAGCAATAATTTGAAGCCGATTTAATTGTCCAAATTCAAATTTAAAAGTTGTTAATGTTACACCATTATATGTACTTCAAGTGACAATTTTTAGATATTTATTATGATATCTACATTAACCTATAATTATTGCTCAAAAGCGACCGCGAGCGAAAAAAAAAAAAGAATTTAACAGTTTTTGAAACGAATCTTTAGGGGGACAAACGTCTGCCGTAACTCGCTACCTTGTGTAGCGAGTTTCAATAAAGCTGAAATCGCTACACGGTGTAGCGAGTTTAAGTCGACTTTATTGAACTTCGCTACACGGTGTAGCGAGTTATAATAAACCAAAACACTTTCCGGCCAGGTTTTGAACACACCCGTGACTTTCAAATGTCATTTAATTCTGCTATGTGCAGGGAGAGATTCTATAAAGAACAGAACTCGGCTTTCTCTTTTCTCTCAGCTGTCTCTTCTTCTCTCAACTTTTGCTTTCTCTCTTTCTCTCAATCAATTCTCTCAATCACCATTTTCTAATAAATTTGAATTCAAAATAAAATTTCTTCACATTATTTTATTTCATCCGAATTGTTGAAGATCAACAAGAATCAAGGTAAGTTAATGATTTAACTGTGTTTTATTACATTGTAGATATAATAAATGTAAGAGTTTTGTTATGTAGGTTTTAACATCATCTTAATTATTATTTTGACTTATGTTTAGATATAAAATTTAATGATTTAAGCGTGTTTTATTATATTGTAGATATAATAAATGTAAGAGTTTTGTTATGTAGGTTTTAACATCATCTTAATTATTATTTTGACTTATGTTTAGATATAAAATTTAATGATTTAACTGTGTTTTATTATGTTGTAGATATAATAAATGTAAGAGTTTTGTTATGTAGGTTTTAACATCATCTTAATTATTATTTTGACTTATGTTTAGATATAAAATTTAATGATTTAACTGTGTTTTATTATATTGTAGATATAATAAATGTAAGAGTTTTGTTATGTAGGTTTTAACATCATCTTAATTATTATTTTGACATATGTTTAGATATAAAATTTAATGATTTAACTGTGTTTTATTATGTTGTAGATATAATAAATGTAAGAGTTTTGTTATGTAGGTTTTAACACTTTGATTTCGTAATGTAGGGTTAAAGATGAACGGGGGTCCAATCATTTTTATGTGTTATTGGGGAGGTGATGATGAACAACCGTTTGATGGTCCTCATTTCAAAAAGGGGCCAAAATGCGCAATAAGGGGTAATTGCCAATGGAAATACAATGATTTGATTGATGAGCTATATAAAAAGGCGAACTTAGATCGGTCTCAATTTGATTTGAAAGTCATTTCAAAAAGGGGCCAAAATGCGCAATAAGGGGTAAAATTTAATGATTTAACTGTGTTTTATTATACCTGGTTTGCAAGCATATTATCAGGAGTCGTGAAGTATGCTTGATATCTGACCGTCATTGGGGCATTCTGAAGACTGTAGCTGAAGATACGTGGTGGCCAAACGTGCATCATCGATATTGCTTGAGACATTTGCGAGCAAATTTCTTGGAAAAGCATAGAGGGGAAGGGTTGAAGTATCTCGTTACGAGAGCGGGTAGAGCAACTCAAGATAGAAAATTGAAATCTATCTTAGAGAGTATTCGTGGAATTAAGCCCGAGGCAATTGCATGGTTTCAGCATTTGGATGCTAGAAAATGGACATTGGCACACGATGGTGGTTACAGGTATGGCATCATGACTACCAACATGTCTGAGGTTTTCAATGGTGTGATGAAGGGAGCTCGTGGGATGCCAATCACAGCAATTGTTGAAACTGCCTTCTACCGTTGTGTGGAGTACTTTCAAGTAAGGCATGGATTTGCAATCAATGCCTTAGGAGGTAATCCCGATAACCCTAACATCAATCCCCGACACCAATTCGGCCCGTAAAGTCGGTTATCACTACTTGAAGAACACGAAAAGCGGCAACACATCACGTCGGGAGGTTCAACAATCACGAAATGGGGGTGTATCAAGTGACAACCGCACGTCAGGGTGATCACGGAGGAAATATACAGATTGTCCGACTTAATGAGCGCACCTGCACATGTGGTAAATGGGTTGCCTATCGCATGCCTTGTTCCCATCTCCTTGCTTGTTGTTCTGCACAAAATGTTGATGGTCGAGATTTCGTTTCGAATATTACACCGTCGGGAATACTACAAGACATGGAAGGGGACATTCGAACCAATCGAGCATGAGGACTATTGGGGCGTGGATGGTTTGGTGCCTAGTTTCTTCCCTAATCCCCTACTTCGACGTTCGCGAAGTCCTGGACGACCTAGATCAAGACGCTTTCGTAATTCTATGGACTTTCAAGCGTATAAACGGAAGAGTATGTGTTCATCATGCCATCAGGAAGGGCACAATCGTCGTAGATGCCCGAACCTTAGGGAGTAGCATAATGTTTTTCATGTAATTTATGTTTGGCTTGAATTGGATTCAGTTTCAGTTGTAGTTTTATTTTATGTTGTTTTCATTAAACTTGAAAAGTCCAATGTAATTTATATTTGAGTTGAATGTAATTTTCCAATTTCTAAAAATGACTTTAGTTATTTTAATGAATATTTATAAATTATAATTGATGATATTTATTATATTAGGGAGTAATAAAAAAAAAGTTCATTTTCCATTTAAGTTTTAAGTTTCAATTTATGTTTGGCATAATTCGAAAAAAAAAAGTACAAATGTGCTACTGTGTAATATTGCGGGACGAATCAAAAAATTGTATTAATTGGGCCCAAAATTGGAGCCGCCTGCACTGTATCTTGGCATTTAAAATCGCTACACCGTGAAGCGATTTTCACTAAACTCGCTACACCGTGTAGCGATTTTAGTGATAATCGCTTCACGGTCTAGCGATTTCAAAAGAATTATTACATCCCTTGGCAATCTCTCTATTTACTTCGGCGAATGTTATAACTGTGTGGGCGACCGCCCATCCGGCGAATCCAAAACCAAAACCAAAACCAAAACCAAACAATCAAATAAAAATCGCTTGAAACTACAAACCATAAAACCCGTTGTAAACAATCAAATTAAACATAACAAATATAAAACATCCAAATAACAATAAAATGCAAACATTAAAATAAAAGCTAAACTAACCGTATAAAGTTACAAAGTTTCAATACAAATAAAAAATATTAAAATAAAAACTACACTAATAGTACAAGGTTTCAATACAAATAAAAAACATTCAAATAAAAACTAAACCAATACAACAAAGTTTCATTACGTAATAATAATAAAAAAGTGAACTCTACCTATTATCATAGGCGGACGGGGTGTAGGGATGAGGCGGATTACGGAGCCGAGACCCTCTTCTAAGCATCATTCTCCGCTTGTAGGCCGTTGCTCGGGGTCATCCGAGGCGGATCGGAGAAACCATGGTACTCCTGCATGTGACATAGGAGTCCTCGATCGCTCCCACTCGCATAAGCGCCGAAGCCCATAGTGGATGGTGGAGGGAAGGGTCCGCCCGGCCACTCCCCATCCCACCCCCACCACCCACACTCCCACCCCCCACCCACCCCCACCGCCACCCCACCGCCCACCCCCACTCCCCCTCCCTCCGGCACCCCCACTCCCACCCCCCAACCACCACCACTGCCACCCCCACTCCCACTCCCTCCGGCACCCCCACTCCCACCCCCCCAACCACCACCACTGCCACCCCCACTCCCACTCCCTCCGGCACCCCCACTCGCACCCCCCCAACCACCACCACTGCCAACCCCACTCCCACTCCCTCCGACACCCCCACTCGCCCCCCCCCCGCCACTCCCCCTCTGAAAAGGATCGAACCGTGAGTGTGACGCGACCGTGTCCGTGTCGCCCATTCATAATCCATCTCGGCACGGGTCCGCGCTTGAGGCTCTTGCTCGGGCTCGGGCTCGGCTCTGGCTCATCTTGCAACTCCATTTCGGTGGCGGTCCTACCCGTCGACGACGTCTAACCCGAGCCGGCCGAGGTACCCCGTACGCGATCTACCGGTGGGGGAGGTGCAGCAGCATGAAGGCGTTGGAGCTCCCTAACTCCCATGAACCCGTGTGTAATTCTCTCCCGCATTGAAGCTTGTCTGGGATGCGCTTCCGCCTCATTCTCGACATGCAAGCGCTGAAGGGTGCACTTTGTTTTCATATCAAAAATATATATAAGTACGAGAGACATAAGTTAATAATTGATGTCTTGCTAAAAAAAAAAAAAAACTTGAAATAGAAACTTGAAAAATGTAAAAACTTACCATAAACTCTATAGCAGGGGCAGACGACTGGTATCCATCCACCTCTATGTGAGAGAGGTGCTGCACAAACCTACACGTTATGTCCCTATACCATACCATATATGGGTCGGTGTAGGTCATATCGTGGAAGCCGAACACCCCGGACACCAAGTAGTCATGGCGCTCTGCCCATCGTGTAACAAGTGGGCGATGGTGCTCACCCCATCTCACCGTAGGTCTCCCCCGCCGATCCGAACGGTGCAACTCCAGGAGCTAGTGTCGCACCGTGGGGGATAAACCGCCTCGTGCCAAACCGCCTCATAACACGATCCTAAGCAGATGCCACTCGACCCTCTCAAAGCATATGAGAGGGACCCTCGCCAACCATATCTCCTCACCCTGAGTGCAGTAGACCGGAGCGTGTCTCCCCTCATAAGGCTGCCACTCCACGTGAGCCTCAGACAGCCGGGCCAGCTGATCCCGATAGCCTCGCAGGCTATGTGCAGTAACCTCTCTCAGATCCAGCGACGCCTGAGTCCACCTGAAATTTCGTAAACAAAATAATTATAAGATTTTGTTCAAAAAAAAATAAAAACATTAACGACGAGAAAATAAAGTATGATATATGTATACCAGCATCCGAGGGGCATGATGGTGTAGTCCTGCTGTCGTACTCGAGAACGGATCTGCGGCCTCACACATTTCAACCGCTCCCAAGCCCAAATCTATATCAAATAAATGTATATCAAATACTATAAATAATGCCGCAAATTTTAAATAAAACTTAAAAACATAAAGAACATTAAAATGAAATAAAATACCTGTAGAACATTGAGAAATCCTCCACACTGTCTCGTCTGAGGGTCTGTCGCACCACATAACTCTCGATACAGGAAAGCAAGCGCAGCACTCCCCCAACTGTACTGGCTGACCCTAGATACATCCCTAAGCAGAGGGAGATAACATAGCTTAACCTTGTTGTTCGTACGATCAGGCATGATCGTAGAACCCAAGGCAAGCAAGATGTAGGCCCGTACATACTGATCCACAATCTCTGGAGCAGTATCATCATGGAGGTCACCAAAGTGTGTGAAACGCATGGTAATCCACCTGAGCTTCGCATCGCTCCCATCTATATATGCGTCAGCAGGGGCGGCCCCTAAATACTCCTGACACTCAGCCTGCCAGTCTATATGTACTGGAAACCCATCATCGGTAACAGCATCCCCATCAATCGGCAACCCGCAAATCATGCCGATATCCTGTAGGGTGATCGTCATCTCACCAACCGGGAGATGGAACGTATGGGTCTCCGGACGCCATCGCTCGATCAAAGCCTCCAGCAGTGCAAAATCATACCGTATCCGGCCTATATAGTGAACTCCAATGAATCCGCACTCGCCGGCCTCATCATAATCACGGGAGCTAATACAGTGGCAAGGCGGCACCATGACGAAAAACGAGGGACTACAATATGGCCACCCGACCAAATATACCTAGCCCTATGCTCCGCATGCCGGGTCGAACGTATGTATCAATAGGCCCGGATCAATGAACGATTCCATCTATTTATTTCAATATGAAGGTTGGTTATTGTTCTATAAGGCAAGAAAATAAATAAGAGAATACATAAGTGTAATTACTAGTACGTGGCATTGTAATCCAAAGTTATCCCACACTTTCAAGAAGTGCCCGTGGGAAGTTCTTGGTTTCCACCTATATACTAAGTAATACTTCAAGAGTGATCCTCATGTGGTTTTGAATAATAGGATGAAGTTTTTTTTTTTTAATAAAATGTTTGAACAATAAATCATATTTTAAGGGTTTAGGGTTTGGGATATAAGTATATGAGATTTGTGACGTTCTTATATGTATATTAATTCCTATTAAGGGTTTAGGGTTTCGTGACGAAAAATCAGGGTTTAGGGTTTAGAATATGATTGATATGACGCCTAATTAATTCCTTCGACGTCATGCTTCACCTTATGTACACCTTTCACGAATTAAGGATTCCGTTCTAATTACCTATAACTTATAAGAGTCATTAGGGCACAATCCACTGGACCTTGTTCGGACAAGCTCACGTTCCTATCTCGGTAATCAAATTTGCTATAATCTCACACAAGTTAAACTTTGTACTCCCTCCGTCCCAAAAAATATTCAAAATTTTTTCAAATTTGCTATTTATTTTGAATACCCATTCTTGCATGTAGAAGCTAAAAAAAAAAAAATCGGAATAATAATATTTCAACAACAAATCAACCAAAAAAAATCATACAAATACTAAAAAAAAATTATTGGCATATAGAAATTTGTCACATAAATTCGAAATAATAATATTTCAACAACAAATCAACCAAAAAAACTAAATAAAAATTCGGAATTAAATAAAAATTAGTCACATAAATGGGAATAACAATATTTCAACAACAAATCAACCAAAAAAAAAAAACCTAAATTGCAATGTTCTTCTTCTTGGCAATATAAATTCGGAATTAAAAAAAAATCATAAATTATATTTCTTAGAAAACAACCGTTCCAAAATGAACCAATAGTTTTAAATGGGAATAATCGTTCCAAATGGGAATAACAATATTTCAACAACAAATCAACCAAAAAAAAATCCTAAATTGCAATGTTCTTCTTCTTGGCAATATAAATTCGGAATTAAAAAAAAAAAATCATAAATTATAAGTAAAATATAGAAAAGAAAAGAAGGTTTAAACTTACAATTAAGAAGAAGGATGAATTTTTGGCAAATTTCTTGGCTTGGCTCGAAGTTCTTCTTCTTCTTCCTTGGTAGAATTCTTGGTTGGGGCAGCTATGGAGTCTGAGAAGAAAGAAAGAGTTTTTTTGATTTTGAAATGTTGAATGCGTGAACTGGGAACTGCAAGGGACTATAATTAGACTCGCTACACGGTGTAGCGAGTTTGACTTCGGTCAAAACTCGCTACACGGTGTAGCGAATTTAGAGTAATTAAACGCCATAATTAATTTTCCAACTGCCTCAATTAATTATCCAAGACTCGCTACACGGTGTAGCGAGTTTTGACCAACCCTAGTCAAACTCGCTACACGGTGTAGCGAGTTTCAAAAAAGAGGCCATTCCGGGCAATACTTTGAACAGTGAGTCATTTTGGGAAATAAAAAAGTAAAACGGGATTATTTGAGAAAAAATTCCATTATCCCCTATATTAGATTTTAGATTATTAGATTAGTTTATTTTATTGGATTAAATTTAATTTTTTTAAATTGTATTATTCTCTCCATCCTAAAATGAATGTTTTTTTTTCAAAATTTAAGAATCATTTTAAAAAAAAATAATTTTAATCTAGAAAAAATAATAAACATTCTTTTAATTCATTTTCAAAATTTTAGATTTGTTAAAATATAATGAATTATGAAAAAAAAATTAAATCAAAAAATTTAAAAGAACATTTATTTTGAAACAATAATGGTCATTCAATCTATATAATATATAAAAGCAGAAACATTTCAAGACCATACAGCTCGCCACGTGAAATTTCAAGTCAGCTCTATGTTCACCAATTATTAGCCGCCATGTGTCACATTCAATGAAGAGTTTTATTTTAGATTTTGATTTAAACACAAATTTTACCTTTTAAATCCAAACAAAATATTTTTAAACGTAATAAATTTAAATTACGTTGGTTCAACTACTTCATCCGAAAGAATGTGATGGTGGTAGAAAGTAGAAACATTGTCTTTGAGCATGCACTGATTTCTCATATCATTATCCCCAATATTTGATTTTGGATTATTAGATTAGTTTATTTTATTGGATTAAATTTAATTTGTTTAAATTGTATTATTCTCTCCATCAAAAAATGAATGATTTTTTTTCAAAATTTAAGAATCATTTTAAAAAAATTAAATTTTAATCTAGAAAAAATAATAAACATTTTTTAAATTCATTTCCAAAATTTTAGATTTGTAAATATATAATGAATTATGAAAAAAAAATTAAATCAAAAAATTTAAAAGAACATTTATTTTGAGACAATAATGGTCATTCAATCTATCTATATAATATATAAAAACAAAAATATTTCAAGTCCATACAGCTCGCCACGTGGAATTCCAAGTCAGCTTTATGTTCACCAATTATTAGCCGCCATGTGTCACATTCAATGAAAAGTTTTATTTTAGATTTTGATTTAAACACAAATTTTACCTTTTAAATCCAAACAAAATATTTTTAAACGTAATAAATTTAAATTACAGCGGTTCAACTACTTCATCCGAAAGAATGTGATGGTGGTAGAAAGTAGAAACATTGTCTTTGGGCATGCACTGATTTCTCTTATCATTATCCCCCATAATAGATTTTAGATTATTAGATTAGTTTATTTTATTGGATTAAATTTAATTTGTTTAAATTGTATTATTCTCTCCATCCAAAAATGAAAGATTTTTTTCAAAATTTAAGAATCATTTTAAAAAAATTAAATTTTAATCTAGAAAAAATAATAAACATTTTTTTAATTCATTTCCAAAATTTTAGATTTGTAAATATATAATGAATTATGAAAAAAAATTAATCAAAAAATTTAAAAGAACATTTATTTTGAGTTAATAATGGTCGTTCAATCTATATAATATATAAAAACAGAAACATTTCAAGACCATACAGCTCGCCACGTGGAATTCCAAGTCAGCTCTATGTTCACCAATTATTAGCTGCCATGTGTCACATTCAAAGAAGAGTTTTATTTTAGATTTTGATTTAAACACAAATTTTACCTTTTAAATCCAAACAAAATATTTTTAAACGTAATAAATTCAAATTACAGCGGTTCAACTACTTCATCCGAAAGAATGTGATGGTGGTAGAAAGTAGAAACATTGTCTTTGAGCATGCACTGATTTCACTTATCATTATCCCCAATATTTGATTTTGGATTATTAGATTAGTTTATTTTATTGGATTAAATTTAATTTGTTTAATATGTATTATTCTCTCCATCAAAAAATGAATGATTTTTTTTCAAAATTTAAGAATCATTTTAAAAAAATTAAATTTTAATCTAGAAAAAATAATAAACATTTTTTTAATTCATTTCCAAAATTTTAGATTTGTAAATATATAATGAATTATGAAAAAAAAATTAAATCAAAAAATTTAAAAAAACATTTAATTTGAGACAATAATGGTCATTCAATCTATCTATATAATATATAAAAACAAAAACATTTCAAGTCCATACAGCTCGCCACGTGGAATTCCAAGTCAGCTTTATGTTCACCAATTATTAGCCGCCATGTGTCACATTCAATGAAGTGTTTTATTTTAGATTTTGATTTAAACACAAATTTTACCTTTTAAATCCAAACAAAATATTTTTAAACGTAATAAATTCAAATTACAGCGGTTCAACTACTTCATCCGAAAGAATGTGATGGTGATAGAAAGTAGAAACATTGTCTTTGAGGATGCACTGATTTCTCTTATCATTATCCCCCATATTAGATTTTAGATTATTAGATTAGTTTATTTTATTGGATTAAATTTAATTTGTTTAAATTGTATTATTCTCTCCATCCTAAAATGAATGATTTTTTTTCAAAATTTAAGAATCATTTAAAAAAAAATTAATCTAGAAAAAATAATAAACATTCTTTTAATTCATTTTCAAAATTTTAGATTTGTAAAAATATAATGAATTATGAAAAAAAAAATTAAACCAAAAAATTTAAAAGAACATTTATTTTGAAACAATAATGGTCATTCAATCTATATAATATATAAATGCAGAAACATTTCATGACCATACAGCTCGCCACGTGGAATTTCAAGTCAGCTTTATGTTCACCAATTATTAGCCGCCATGTGTCACATTCAATGAAGTGTTTTATTTTAGATTTTGATTTAAACACAAATTTTACCTTTTAAATCCAAACAAAATATTTTTAAACGTAATAAATTCAAATTACAGCGGTTCAACTACTTCATCCGAAAGAATGTGATGGTGATAGAAAGTAGAAACATTGTCTTTGAGGATGCACTGATTTCTCTTATCATTATCCCCCATATTAGATTTTAGATTATTAGATTAGTTTATTTTATTGAATTAAATTTAATTTGTTTAAATTGTATTATTCTCTCCATCCAAAAATGAATGATTTTTTTTCAAAATTTAAGAATCATTTTAAAAAAAATTAATTTTAATCTAGAAAAAATAATAAACATTCTTTTAATTTATTTCCAAAATTTTAGATTTGTAAAAATATAATGAATTATGAAAAAAAAAAATTAATCAAAAAATTTAAAAGAACATTTATTTTGAGACAATAATGATCATTCAATCTATATAATATATAAAAGCAGAAACATTTCAAGACCATACAGCTCGCCACGTGAAATTCCAAGTCAGCTTTATGTTCACCAATTATTAGCCGTCATGTGTCACATTCAATGAAGAGTTTTATTTTAGATTTTGATTTAAACACAAATTTTAGCTTTTAAATCCAAACAAAATATTTTTAAACGTAATAAATTCAAACTACAGCGGTTCAACTACTTCATCCGAAAGAATGTGAAGATGGTAGAAAGTAGAAACAATGTCTTGGAGCATGCACTGATTTCTCTTATCATTATCCCCCATATTAGATTTTAAAATATTAGATTAGTTTATTTTATTTTATTGAATTAAATTTAATTTGTTTAAATTGTATTATTCTCTCCATCCTAAAATGAATGATTTCTTTCAAAATTTAAGAATCATTTAAAAAAAAATAATCTAGAAAAAATAATAAACATTCTTTTAATTCATTTTCAAAATTTTAGATTTGTAAAAATATAATGAATTATGAAAAAAATATAAAATCAAAAAATTTAAAAGAACATTTATTTTGAAACAATAATGGTCATTCAATCTATATAATATATAAAAGCAGAATCATTTCAAGACCATACAGCTCGCCACGTGGAATTTCAAGTCAGCTTTATGTTCACCAATTATTAGCCGCCATGTGTCACATTCAATGAAGAGTTTTATTTTAGATTTTGATTTAAACACAAATTTTACCTTTTAAATCCAAATAAAATATTTTTAAACGTAATAAATTCAAATTACAGCGGTTCAACTACTTCATCCGAAAAAATGTGATGGTGATAGAAAGTAGAAACATTGTCTTTGAGCATGCACTGATTTCTCTTATCATTATCCCCCATATTAGATTTTAGATTATTAGATTATTAGATTAGTTTATTTTATTGGATTAAATTTAATTTGTTTAAATTGTATTATTTTCTCCATGCAAAAATGAATGATTTTTTTTCAAAATTTAAGAATCATTTAAAAAAAATAAAATTTAATCTAGAAAAAATAATAAACATTCTTTTAATTCATTTTCAAAATTTTAGATTTATAAAAATATAATAAATTATGAAAAAAAATTAAATCAAAAAATTTAAAAGAACATTTATTTTGAGACAATAATGGTCATTCAATCTATATAATATATAAAAGCAGAAACATTTCAAGACCATACAGCTCGCCACGTGAAATTTCAAGTCAGCTTTATGTTCACCAATTATTAGCCGCCATGTGTCACATTCAATGAAGGGTTTTATTTTAGATTTTGATTTAAACACAAATTTTAGCTTTTAAATCCAAACAAAATATTTTTAAACGTAATAAATTTAAATTACAGCGGTTCAACTACTTCATCCGAAAGAATGTGATGGTGATAGAAAGTAGAAACATTGTCTTTGAGCATGCACTGATTTCTCTTATCATTATATATCCCCCATATTAGATTTTAGATTATTAGATTAGTTTATTTTATTGGATTAAATTTAATTTGTTTAAATTGTATTATTCTCTCCATCCAAAAATGAATGATTTTTTTTCAAAATTTAAGAATCATTTTAAAAAAATAACTTTTAATCTAGAAAAAATAATAAACATTCTTTTAATTCATTTTCAAAATTTTTGATTTGTAAAAATATAATGAATTATGAAAAAAAAATTAAAAAATTTAAAAGAACATTTATTTTGAAACAATAATGGTCATTCAATCTATATAATATATAAATACAGAAACATTTCAAGACCATACAGCTCGCCACGTGGAATTTCAAGTCAGCTTTATGTTCACCAATTATTAGCCGCCATGTGTCACATTCAATGAAGAGTTTTATTTTAGATTTTGATTTAAACACAAATTTTACCTTTTAAATCCAAACAAAATATTTTTAAACGTAATAAATTCAAATTACAGCGGTTCAACTACTTCATCCGAAAGAATGTGATGGTGATAGAAAGTAGAAACATTGTCTTTGAGCATGCACTGATTTCTCTTATCATTATCCCCCATATTAGATTTTAGATTTTTAGATTAGTTTATTTTATTGGATTAAATTTAATTTGTTTAAATTGTATTATTCTCTCCATCCAAAAATGAATGATTTTTTTTTTAAATTTAAGAATAATTTTAAAAAAAATTAATTTTAATCTAGAAAAAATAATAAACATTCTTTTAATTCATTTTCAAAATTTTAGATTTGTAAAAATATAATAAATTATGAAAAAAAATTAAATCTAAAAATTTAAAAGAACATTTATTTTGAGACAATAATGGTCATTCAATCTATATAATATATAAAAGCATAAAATTTTCATGACCATACAGCTCGCCACGTGGAATTTCAAGTCAGCTTTATGTTCACCAATTATTAGCCGCCATGTGTCACATTCAATGAAGAGTTTTATTTTAGATTTTGATTTAAACACAAATTTTAGCTTTTAAATCCAAACAAAATATTTTTAAACGTAATAAATTCAAACTACAGCGGTTCAACTACTTCATCCGAAAGAATGTGATGGTGATAGAAAGTAGAAATATTGTCTTTGAGCATTCACTGATTTCTTTTATCATTATCCCCCATAATAGATTTTAGATTATTAGATTAGTTTATTATTTTCAGCTTATCAAATCAGTATATTTTATTAGTTTAAATTTAAAATTTGAAAATTGTCATCTAATAAAAGTCTTCTGGAAGTAATAGTTCTAGAACTTAATCTCTTTTTATAAGCAGAAATCACTATCATTCATTTGTATCTTTCATTCTTTTGCATACGTTTTCGCGAATCTGCCTCTTCCAAGTTTGTCTTTCTTTTTTCTCTCAAATCCATTTTTTTTCAAATTAAATTTGTGCTGCATAGTTCCAATAGTGATTAATAATTAAATGATATTTCAATTTCTAATGATCTATTATTCTTAGGATAGAAATATCAGTGCTTTACTAACATTTAATGTTGTTTACTAACCTTAATGTATATTGGGTTGTTAGATGTTATAATCAATTTCTAATGCATATTAACTCGGTTTGTATGCCATTTGAGCCTGCCTTCTTGATTGTTTAATGCTTGATTAATAAAATACTCAACCAAAAAGATACGAGTATTTATGATTTCCTAATTTCTATCAAGTGTACTAAGTGATACTTGGTGATGATAAAGAAACTATTGTGAAGTCCGCGCTGAGCATGATCTCGCAAAGAGGACAAGCAACCAAAATCCAACAAAGCTAATTTCATTATTCTAATTTTTCATTCTCCGCATTATGGCCATTGAAAGCTAAACCTCCACAGACAGATTTAAATCGATTCTATCATTCTCTTAGTATTATTTAATTTGATCATCTCAATTATAGTTTTTAAGAATATTTTTTGTTGTGATTTTTAACTTAGGTAATTATCTTGATTCTTTTTTCTGTGTGTTGATCAAACATGTTCTTTTTTTTTTTTTTATGAAATTGATCAAATATGATCCTAAGCATTACATCGTTGTCAAGGTCTCTTTTTAGAAAAAGTATACTCCGTCCCAAAACAAAAAACTAAATTATTTTTCTAATTTTTTCTTGATTAACGATAAATTCAAAATATTTTGATCATTCATTTTGGGATATAAATATTATTATATTAAACAATGTACGCTAGGCATTTAGTTTTTTATATACTACTAAAAGATATAATCACGTTAAAAAAACCTCAATTCATGAATAAGTAACACTTTTATGTTTAGTGAATCATATTTTGTGAGGTAATTCTGAATCTATATTTATTTATGTGATACAAAATTTATCTCTACTATGTGCATTCATTAAAGTGTAAATTAGCTTTTGGTATAATTTATATAGTTTAATATTTTAAGTGATACTTCTTTCATTTTGGAATAAGAATGTTGCAGTCATATTGCATGCTTATTAAGGAAAAAAGTGGGCAAACAGTTTGAGTGGCTTGAAGACTTAATTATCAAAAACACTATTTATGATTCAAGTTAATTGAAATACGAAGTATGTACGTTATGTTGTGGTTTTTTTGTAATTATAAGCATGATAAGGGCAAAAATTATCATTATTTTCCATTTTAAAACTTTACTCTAGGATGAACGTAAAAAATGACGAAATAGAAACCTTACTTAGTTTGGGACAAAATGTGTATAATATTTTTATTACTAAGAATATTAAGAATCTTATGTTGAATATTTTCAGGTTGAGTCACAGGGATATAATTTCATCATGTTGTTTTTATAATATTTAATTATTAGATTCATTATGCTCGTCGAGTATCGACGGGTTACTGACTAGTAATTATAAATGCACGATCTTTTCATGCCTCAATTTCGACATGAAAAACAATAAATCAAAGTTGATAAGGTATAAATCAGATCTAGATCTCTCAATTTTCCAATTACTAGATAATTAAATCATCATACAATACCTAGGAAGAAAATCCAAAATTTTCTCATCAATTTTTTTTTTGGTTGATGGGTTAACGATTGAATTTTGGCCAGTGAGTAATGATTTGGCGAGCTACATTTTGCAGGTCAAAATTAAGGATGGGGAAATGAGATAAGAAAAATCTTAAAGGGTGATTAATTAGATAGGGAAAGTAGCATTTACACGTAAAATACTTAATGGGGTTTATTCTTTAAATATTAGGGTTGCATTTGAAAATTTCAATCTAACTTCTTGTTAAGTTAATGCTCGAGAGAAAAAATTAACGAGTAAGCGTTATTTTGATTGATTTTGTTAATAAAACTATAATACGTATTATATGTTTGTTGTTTTAGCTGTGCGAATGTCAAATTTATATTGAGTGAGACATAAAAACAATTTACTCAAATTGCAACTACTCGAGTCTACCTCATTTTGGTGGTGTGTTACTCAACCCTCCTGACCTATATTTAAATTGTAGGATCCCCCTCCCCTCTACCATTTTGACCAAGAAATGAAAAAAATGAAGAGAGAAGGTGACACTAATAATTAACCAAACATTGGCAAAGACATAAACTTTTGAAAATGAGTCAAAATTACTTAGGAAACAAATATAAACTCTCCTCTTTTTCGCTTGAAATAGAATTTTGGTATACTTAATTATAATTTATTATAATTTGACCAAATAATTTAAATATAAAGTGATTATCCTAATCAAAAAAATATAAAAAATATTGAGAGTGTTACTATTAGTAATCGTGATGTAATAACAATTTTTAAATTTTTATTAGGATCATTTTTTTTCAAAATACAATCAAGTTGATCAAAATCTTATTTCAAGTATGACAGAGGGAGTGAAGTACTTATTATATAAAAATTGGAATAAAAGGGGTGAAAAACTATTCTTTTTAATTTTTCACTTCTTTTCATATTTTTTTTAATTTTTTTTTTTTTGTATTTGAAAGTGCAATAATATATACTCTGTGTGATATATAACTGATATATCTATTATTTTATTTGTAAATGACTTTAATAATTACTTTAAAAAAAGAGGGGGTGGTTGTCTTCATGCCTTGCCTTAGCAACATGTAACACTTTTACCAACTATAATTATATTTTTCTTTTCACCGGACTCCAACCATTTCTTAATCAAAGATTCAAAATACATGATTGCCCAACATTAATAGTTTGAGGATAAGTGGCAATATCGTCCCCAACTTATCAAAATGTACACTCAACCCACAAACTAACACAAATTTACAACCTTGCAGACTAAGATGTCCACAAATATGACAAACGCCTTGTTGGAACTTGTCTGGTATTCATCTGAAGTAGTGGTCCTGGGATAAAGATTGGGCTTGAACAGTACTATGGATCAATGGGCTTAGGGGACCAAGTAATTTAGAATGGGCCACACGTATTAAGGAAGGCAAATAACAATAAAGTTAATAGTAAGTGGTATTTCTCCTCAAGTGGCGAGATTTTATAGTATGCGGCAAGGGCGTGAGTTAGAACATGAATGGCCTATAGGCAGGAAGCACGTGTGGCGGGAAAGCAACCTAGTATCCTATGACTCTGGGCGACGCGTGCAGAGGTTAGATTAGGCGATTATAGGCGATTATATGTACTTTATTCCTTTAGCGGGATTGTCGCTAGGCGACAAGCGTGATTGGAAGATAATACGTGACTGGGACGTTGCCACGTGGACACCCCCCATGATGGTCAACAGTGTGACAGAATGGGGTAGGCAGTACTTTCTTACCAACTCTGAGGATAGTTGACCCAGAAAGCATGGGTGATTGACACGTGTCACTTAGGGGCATGGGCCTGCTTTATGACTTGATATAAAAACATGAGTGCAAATTATTATGTAAGTTTTACTCTCTCTCTAAGCTCTCTCCCTCTACAATTCTCTTGATTAATATTTTCTTTATCTCATCAACAAAGACTGATTCTCACGCCGGAGGGGTTTCACCGGAGTCGCCCCCGGTTTAGTTCACCATTGTTTACTTGTGTGTAGGAGTCAAGGTGGGCCATCCCAAGAAGACCAGCCGGAGTATCCACTGTAGTAGCTGGACGTTCAGCTCCTGTGCAACACCTTTTTCCTGTGTAGCATCAGCTGGTTTCGTTGCCGGGACTGAATGTGCTTCATGGGGTGGTTTGGTTGAGTTTGGAGGTTGTTGGTGGTTGCCGGTGGTGGGTGTGAAGGTGGCAAACAGTGACCGTTTTCTGGTGGAGCCCAGAAGATCTCTGTTGTCAGCTTTGCTGAAGAAGTAAATGCTACTGGCGTGAAGATCAAGAGGGATTCCCAGGTTGTACCTGTCAGAAGTCGGTTTATGGACGGTTGTTGTATTTATTTTATGGTGTCATAAAGTTGTCCTTGGTTGTAAATGTTGTTGGCCAATTAACGTATGGTGTAAAGGTGTTTTGTAGTCAGAAAAGTGACTTGTAAAGTTGTCAGAATAGTTGATTTGTTGTGAAAAGGCGTTGCTTGCTTGAAGTGTTTGTTAAAGTATCCATTGGTTTGTTGGTAAGTTATGGTGATTGGGCAAGATAAAGCTACCCCTTCTAAGGCGGCTCAGAACTTAACGTTGGCAACCCCCAATGCTAAGGAAGCTCGTGCAGGGGCGAGATCTGATAGAGAGGTGGAGGTACATACGTCGGAGACTAATTCTAGCGTTAGGCGGGTTAGGGAGCAGGAGGAAAGAGCGAGAATTGAGAAAGCTAAGGCAGTAGATGAAGGGCAAGTTCCCGCAAAGTCAAAGGATGCAGAAGTAAGGGAAAAAATTGAAAGGTTGAGGGCGGATAATGAGGCGTGGATACGTGTTCTAGCCAATAATCAACAGTTGAAGGAGTTAAATGTGGAGCCTTCCCACATTCCTGAGGAGTTATTGAATGTGCAAGCGGGAAGGGCCCATGTCGGTGGGCAAGAGCGAGAGGTCAGCGCCAGTGTGGCTGATAGGCCAAGGCGGGCGAGGGATATGCCGCCACCCAGAGGAGCGGCCGGAGATCGTAGGCGGGATGATGGTTTGGGAGCCAGAAGGAAGAAGAGAAAGAAAATATACCATAAGTCGGGCAATTCCAGAGAACAATCTTATTACTTTGAATATGATAGTAATGAATCTATTGGCTCTACGCACGACGAGGAGTATGTTCCCGGTAAAGATTGGCATGCCGGGGAGAGATCTCAGTTATCGCGACATCATGACACCAGGCGTCGCCGTGAAAAATCACCGCGGGATAGAGAGCGGAGGCGACAAGAGAGGAAGGATAGAGAGTATGAGAAAGAAAGGGAGGGAAGGACCGCAGAGGCGGCAAGGGCGGCTGAGGCCGAGAAGCTTGCTGAAGCCTTGAAAGCCGCAGAATTGGCCAAAGCTATTGAAATGGAGAAAGCTAAGAAGGAAGAGGAGGAAAATGGAAAAATGAGATGGCAGAAATGGCCAAGAAAATAAAGGAGTTAGAGGCGGGAACAAAGAAAGTTAGCGAGAAGAAACCTTTTTTGGCTCCATTTGTTCAGAGCATCAAAGGTGTTGCCCAAGATCCAGGCTTCCGCGTGCCAACTTTGTCAAGTTACTCTGGAAAGACTAGAGCAATAACCCATGTTGGAGGATTTGAAGCGACAATGTCACTGTTGACTGAGAATGAGGCAGTTCTATGTCGAGCTTTGGTGAGCACTTTGGCGGATCATGCCTTGGAGTGGTTCTTGGCGCAGCCTGAAGACTCTATAACTGGGTATCAAGATTTCAGGGAGAAGTTTTTAGCGAGATTCAGTGCGTCGGGATCACAGCCGGTACAAAAAACAGAGTTGTGCAGCCTCATGCAAAAGGATGGAGAGGGGATTGCGACTTTCACAGATAGGTTTATGGGAGTGGCAAATCAAGTCGCTGACATCAGCCAAGGCGAGATAATTATGTTGTATAATACCAGTTTGCAGCCAGGTCCCTTTAAGCAGGAGCTAGGAATGAGGTTGCCAAAAACTACATGGGAATTGTATGAAAGAGTCAAGGGATTTTGTAGTGGAGCCAGAGTCAAGGCTAAGGGGACTCAGGCGACGAATTCAGCGACCAAGAAAGTAACAGGAGAGAGGGCTGAAGTAATGCGAGACAATAGGAGAGGATCTGGCGGCAATAAGGGGTCAAATCAAGCGGGAGGAAGTGGAAGTCGCGGAGATGGACGTTCCGGGGGTCAGAGAGACTATAAGCCAAAGACGGCCATTAAGTTTAACCAATTGAACACTCCTATTAGCGAGATTATGAAGAAAGTGAACTTGCCCGAGCCTTTTCCCATTACACCAGGGACTGATGCGGCTAAAGACCAGAATAGTTATTGCGAGTTTCACAAGGAAAAGGGGCACAAAACTGATGATTGTTATAATTTGAGGAGATTGATTCAGGGGAGGATTGATAGGGGTTTCCTACAGGAATATTTGGAGGAGAACGTGGGGCGAGATGATCAGCGGAGGCCAGAAAGAAATTTGGTTGATGTCATCCATGATCCATTGCCCAGTGTATCCCAATTGAATAATCAAATTATGACTCTGACGCATACATTTGAAGTTCCTCAGTTTCCCACCAGCCAAGATAGAGTAATCAGTTTCTCCAGGCGATAATTGGATGTTACTAAGAGCCATGGGAGTCAACCAATTATCATCACGATGTATCCAGGCAATAATATTGTGCAGCGAGTTATGGTAGACTCTGGAGCAAGTAGGAACGTGCTTTTTTATGACGCTTTTAAGCGGATGAATTATACGGAGGTTAATTTGGTGCCTCATAAGGGATACCTTGAAGGTTTTACTAATCATTCAGTTAAGGTCAAGGGAACGATCATGCTGGATGTTGAGATTGGCGAAGGAAAGTTGGCGAGATGCGAGAATATTGAGTTCATGGTGATTGATCTTGTATCTCCTTACAACGCAAAAGTGGGAATCCCGTTCATGTTGAGCTTTGAGATGGTTCTATCAATTCCCCATCAAAGGGTGAAGTATCCCACCTCCAACGGGATAGGCTGTTTGAAGAATGAGGCGGTCACAGTAGTAAGAAAGCAAAAGGAAATGCAGAAAGCTAAGATGGAGAGTACAAGTTCCATGACTACCAAAGCTGATTCCAGCCAGTTGAAGATAAATATGGTTAAGATTGTAGAGGTGGCAAATGGTGATTCTGATTGGGTCATAACGGATAGTATGAGAAATGGCACAGCTATGGTGGTGGCGGCAACAAGCCATGTTTCAGGATTGGCGGCATGGGAATTGGGAGGAGAGCGGGAAGTGAATGTGATGAATAGGCGGGAATCTGATTCTAAAATTCAACGAGAATATGTGCTTGAGGTGGCAAGGATGTGAGAATTTGATACCGATATGGCCGGGCGAGATGAGGCTCACGAAGGGAATTACTTGGCAATGGAGATGGTGGAGGTAGCACCCCGCTTAAGTTATGTCAGGATTGTGAGGATGGTACGCATGGATGAGCCAAGGATTGAGGAAATTGTTGAGGGAAATGTGGAAGTGCCTGTGAATGAGTCTGATGATGATTGTGAAACTATTGAGGTGGAAGATGTTCAGGGGCGACCTACTGGGAATACCTTTGTTGATCCCAGAAAGTTGGTTGTCGCCAAAGCGAGGAAAAGAAAAAGAATAGAGGTGGAGACCCTACAAGTGCGGGACGAGCCAGATATCCAGGAGGGGGAAGAGTTAGAGGAAGTAGAAATTAACTGTTATTTTCCGAAGCAGAAAGTAAAGATTAGGAAGCAGTTGTCGCGGGATGAGCGGGAGTACTTAATTGAATTTTTCAAGGAAAATTTGGATGTTTTTGCCTGGAGGCCCGAAGATATGAGGGGAATTGATGAGAATGTAGCCTTGCATTGTTTGAACGCTGATCCTAATATAGATCCATTTAAGCAGAAGGTGAGGCATTTGTCACCATAAAAAGAGCTAGCTGTAATGGAGGAGGTGGAGAAGCTGCTAAGGGCGGGAATAATTGAGAAGATTCAATACCCAGTCTGGTTGGCTTGCCCGGTGATGGTGTTGAAGTCAAACAAGAAGTGGAGGATGTGTATCGATTTCACTGATTTGAATATGGCATGTCCCAAGGATTGCTATCCTTTGCCCAAGATTGATAAATTGGTGGACTCCATTGCTGGCCACAAGGTGTTCAGTTTTATTGATGCTTATTCGGGATATCACCAAATCAAGATGGCGGAGGAGGATAAGGCGAAAACCGCGTTTAGGACTCCAATGGGAAATTTTTGTTACAGAATGATGCCATTTGGCTTGAAGAATGCAGGGGCGACATATCAGAGGATGGTAAATGAGGTTTTTAAGTCACAAATTGGGCGGAATATGGAAGCATACATTGATGATATGGTGATCAAGTCTAAGGAGAACAATCATGTACTAGATCTGGTAGAAACTTTTAAGAACTTGAGGAGGAATTCCATGAAGTTGAATCCTAGTAAGTGCACCTTTGGCGTAACAGCGGGAAAATTTCTTGGATTTTTGGTGAACAGGCGCGGTATTGAGGCCAACCCTGAAAAAATTCAGGCGCTGCTAGACGTGTCGCCACCGAAATCTATCCGTGAGATTCAGCGGCTGAATGGGAGGATCATTGCGTTGGGAAGGTTTATTTCAAAGTCGGCGGAGAGGTGTTTGCCATTTTTTAAAGTGTTGAAGGGTGGGAAGAACTTTGAATGGAGCGAGGAATGTGGAGTAGCTTTTGAGGAGATGAAAACTTATTTGGGGAAACCACCATTATTGAGTAGTCCTATGGAGGGGGAAGAGTTGTTTGTTTATTTAGCAGCCTCTGACTATGCAGTTGCTGCCGTGTTGTTGAGGGAAGATGGAGGCATTCAAAAGCCTGTGTATTACGTTTCTAAGGCTTTGAGTGAGGTTGAGGTGAGATATTTTAATGCCGAGAAGTTGTCTTATGCGTTGGTGGTGGCGGCAAGGAAGTTGAGGGCTTATTTTGTCGCTCATACGATCGTCGTTTTAACTGATGCCCCTTTAAGAAAGATCTTGCAACAGCCAGATTCCGCGGGAAGGTTGCTGAAGTGGTCAATTGAGCTGACGGAGTTTGACATTAGATACGAATCACGCCGAGCTATTAAGGCGCAGGCATTGGCAGATTTCATTGCTGAGACCTCATTTACTAAGTCTCAGGCGAAAGTGGTGGAGGAGCGCGAGAGGAGGAAGGCGAAAAAGCGGGCTGTGCCCAGCCTGATTGAAGAGAAGGAGAGGCCGGCGGATTGTTGGATCCTACATGTAGATGGTTCGTCCGCGAAGGACAGAGGAGGTGCGGGAATGGTTTTGATGTCACCAGATGCGGAATGCGAATATAAGAAGGCATTTAGGTTTAAGTTCCCAGTGTCCAACAATCAAGCAGAATATGAGGCATTGGTGGCGGGAATTGAATTTGCCCATGAAGTTGGGGTAAAGAAGATTGTGATTCATTCTGACTCTCAACTCATTGTGAATCAAGTGCGGGGCGAGTATGGAGTTGTGAATTCATTTCTGATAAAATATTGTAACCTGGCGAGAAGCATTTTGAGCAGTTTTGAGTTTTGGGAACTTGTGCAAATTGATAGGGCAGAAAATTCAAAGGCTGATGCATTAAGTAGATCGGCGGGAAGTGAGGCAAACCAGGTTGCTGATGAGCTTCTGGTGGAGTATGTGGATATGCCGGCAATTGACAGACCTGTGATCATGGAGATTGGGGAAGCAGAGAAGAATTGGGTGACAGAGATGAAAGATTTTTTGGACAAGGGTGAATTGCCGCCTGATGAGGAAAAGGGAAAGCTAATAAAGGTGACTTCTCCGTGATTTACCGTGCAGGATGGGGTCTTATATAGAAAATCTTTTTCAAAGCCATTGATGAGGTGTGTGGAGCCAGGATTGGTGGCCAAGGTTTTGTTTGAAATCCATGAAGGTGTTTTTGGTGGCCATCCAGGAGCGAGATCCCTAGTGGAGAAAGTTCTTTTCCATGGTTATTATTGGCCAAGTTTGAGGAAGGATGCGGAAGAATATGTGCGGAAATGCAAGAAGTGTCAGAAATTTGGAAATATCCCGCGGCAACCCGCCACTGAGCCGACGCCGATTGTCGCGACTTGGCCCTTTGATATGTGGGGCATCGACTTGATTGGGCCATTCCCAAAGGCCAAGGGAGGGTGCCAGCATGTGGTTGTAGCCGTTGATTACTTTACAAAATGGACGGAAGCGAAAGCCTTAGCAACAATAAGTGAGGATAATGTGATCAAGTTTGTCCAAGAAAACATTTGGTGTAGATATGGGTTGCCCAGGGCCATTATCTCTGATCATGGAACACAATTTGAGAAGAAATTTGCAGCGGAATGCAAGAGGATGAATGTGAAGCATTGGATGTCGGCAGTGTATAGGCCGTAGTGCAACGGGCAGGCTGAGGCGGAAAATAAACAGATTATTGCCGCCCTGCGCAAGAATTTGGAAGGAAGAGGCGGGGCGTGGTTAGAAGAGTTGCCAACGGCATTATGGTACTTCAGGACCACTATAAAGGGTTCAACTGGAGAAACATCGTTTGCTTTGACATATGGATCTGAGGCCATGGCGCCAGCCGAGATGGCATTGCCGACATACCGGGTGACTTACTACGACGAGGCGAGGAATGGACAGCGACGATGCAACGACCTTGATTTGGTCGATGAGAGATGGCTTCAAGCTAGAATGAGGATGGTGAATTATAAGCAAAGGATGAAGGCCCAGCACGACAAGCGAGTAAACAAGAGGACTTTCAATGTGGGTGACTGGGTGCTGAGAAGTGCGGAGGCTACGGGACCCAAGCCAGGTTTCACCAATTTGAATGAAAAGTGGGAAGGGCCATTTCAGGTGTCCAAAGTTATTCGAGAAGGGACTTATCAGCTAAGGAGGCAGGATGGTGAAGAATTGAAGAATGCTTGGAGTGTTGATCATCTGAAGCATTTTTATTAAAGAAGTTGCCTAGAGTTTTTGTAGTTATATCTTTTGATTTTTGCTCTAGATAACAAAAGTTATGTAACTTTTCTTTTGAGCCATGCGTTTTTTTGACCTCACATTGGCGGGAAAGTTATATAGAATTTGTCATTCTAGAATGATGTAACTTATAAATATGGTGGAAGAAGGATGGCAAAAATCATTTTGCGACATATTTTATTATGATTGATAATTTTATAAATCTGACAAGTTTATTGTTTTGTGTTTCGTAAAGCAGTGAATGAAGGAGCGAGATTTCAGGAGGCAAAAAGTGATCGAGAAAACGACCATTGGAGTTGATAAAGAAAGTAGACAAAGGGAGAGGCTGTTGAGGCATGATGATGAAAGCGAGAATTAATTGTCGCTCACACTTGGGAAAATGGATGCGGCGTCTTGGTTAGAGGCCAAGGCGCCAAATGGATGCGGCGTCTTGGTTAGAGACCTAGGCACCAAAAGCTTGCGACCTGGGGAGAGACCCAGGCGACAAGTGGATATGGTGGTTGTCACATAGGTGGAAAAAAAAAGCAAGGTTATGCTTGTTGCCGCAGAGGCGGAATAAACAAGTTAAAGAGATATGTATACAATGCATCTAAGATTGCCACATAACTTGAGTGGCGAGAATCTTTACTAGGGAGTGAGGCTGTCTAAAGACAAGCCTCACTTTTTTGAAGGGAGTATTATGTATATAGAGATAAGATGGAGCGATGCAATCTTCGATGAACTATCGAAGCAAAATCCTCGCTTATCAAAAGAAAGGTATGCGGCATGAAAAAGTTGTGATGAATAAGTAAAGATTTAAGACAAGTCATAAGAAACAAAGCATTAGACAAAAGATCGCAACAGAATGACAAGAAGATAATTACAAATTGATTGGGCACGAAGACCCACCATTGAAATTAAAATAAATTGTTTGCGACAAAACAGGGTTGCGAGAAATAAAAGACGAAATTAAAATGCAGAAAATGAATATTGTTTGTTACAAACCAATAGCAAATTAAAAGTTTGGCGACAATCAAAAATTACAAAAAGAAAGTTTACTGAGCGTTGTAGGCAGCATTGAGAGCATTTTTGTTCTTTTGGGTCAAGTCAAATAAGGCAGGGATGATGTTGTCGTGGCGGGTGTCAAGAATTGGCCAAGCAGCTTTGCCGAGAACGGCATCCTCTGCGGCTAGTTGGACTAGCTCTTCATCGCTATAGGGCACCAGAGAATGCCCTTTGCGGCTTTTGTCGCTAAAAATTGTCTCAGACCCCCATCTCGCTAACATGACGGGGGTAATTGCGGGATTAGCTTCTGCGGCTATAGTCCTTAAGGTATGGAGGATAGCATTGTCAAATGCATCCATTTCAGCAGTTTCAGCCTTGGACTTAGCCGCTTCTAGATCCTTTCTGAGTTTGGTCACTTGATTGGCTTTGACAAAGTCCTCATCTCTAAGCCGTCTGTTCTCGGCGTCAAGGTCAGCAAGTTTGGCAGCATCGACTTTGCTCTTCTCGTTCTCAGCGACAAGTTGAGCCAGTTTCTCTTCTGCCTCCTTGTTCTTCTTTTCCAGCTCTTCCAAACGAGTTTTTCCCGCCGCGAGATCGGCATCTGCTTTAGTTTGAAGATCCTGGAGTTCTTTGATGGAAGCATCCCGCCTGGATACCTTCCTTTTGTAGACATTACGCTCGCGTTCAGCTTGGGTAAGCTCTTCCTCCAACTTGATGCACTTGTTGCTCAAGCCCAAAAGGGTGCTGCTAGCCTGCGAAAAGTGAAGCGGCAATAAAATGTTAGGGTGAAAAGCTTACAGCGAAAAATTTAAATGAAAGGAAAAGAAAGTAAAGGCGTCTTACCAGGGAAAGTTGGATTCCCGCATGATAGGCTGAGTGGGCGGGATTCTCCCCCTCAACATAAGCCACCTGGTCAGCGTCGCTTGACCGTTTGAGGGCAGTGGAGCCCAGCAAGCAGGAAACAGTATCCAGTTGCTCAGTAATCAGCCCCTTGAGTTTGGGGATGGCATTTGCTTCCCGGCAAAGAGCTACCATACCCGCCTCGTCTTCGGGAATCTTGAAACCCTCCTCTAACCAGCTAGCACGGCGGCAAGGAATTGAGCGGGATGATGAAGGATTAGTGGGAGAAGCATTGGGGGCTGCTTCATGGGTTTGAGCTGAGGGAGGCGGAGTGGTGGATCCCGCGAGATTCTCTGATCGAATCTCCTCGTTCTCAACTCCTTGTTGGTCAAGGGGAACATCGACCTCTGCCTCATTGTGGGGCTCATTTTCCTCTTCTTCTTTTTCTTCCTCTTCCTCTTCCTCCTCTTCATCCTCGTCATGTAAGCTGAAAGTTTCAGCTTGGCCTCCTGGAGCGGGGACAGATGCGGCTTTACGTTGCCATTTTTGGGGGCGGGAAGTGGTTGCAGGAGCCCTCTTGCGGGATGTTTCACTGACGATCCTTTCGTCTTCACCAGTCGTCGCTATAGGGATAGCGAGATCAGTAGCTTGGACCCTTAGGCTTGCATTTCTGGCCATGGCCAAACGCTTGGCCTGTTGTTCGGACATTCCCTGAGCCAACCTTTTTTGGTTCATGTCCATGGTCCTGTGCACTGTGAGAAACAAGGAAAAGTGTTAGCGGTAATAAAGAGTTGATAGTAAAACAAAGAAAGTGGGAAACAGCGGAAACCGTACATTGTACTTCTCGCATTGCAGGACACATATTTTGACCATTCCCGCAAATGGTGCAGTCCGTGCCAAATTTGTCACCCGTGTGACGTTCCCAGCCAGGCCAAGAATCAGTAAATGAGACGTCAACTCGAGGAGGCGCCGGCGGGAAGTCAAATGAAAGTCCAACCTGACTAAGGAGCGAATGGTCCGCGAGAATCTGTTGGATCGAGAATAAGGCGGGGGAAGGGTCTGTTGTACTGGCTTCAGCGAGAAATTGAACCATTTTAGCCTTCAGACGCTTTTCATCCTCATCCAAGGACCATTTCTTGTCAACCTTAGGGTGGATTCCTTTCAAGTCCGTAGGGAGAGCCCACCCAATGCGGGAAACGATGAAGAGCGGGTCATTTTGCCAGTTATGGACTTTAGAGGGAAGGGGAGTGAGGATTTTTGGCTTCTTGTACTTAAGCGACATCCTCAAATCTTGGGTTTGCTTGTCCTTTTGTTGGTACCCGGTAAACATATCCATAAGAAGATGGGTGGTAGGTTCCCGCTGAAGAGCGCGGCAAATTGTGATAAAACACGTTAACACCCTTATCGCATTTGGGTGAAGCTCGGCTATTGCCGCCTGAGCCTTATAGAGAACGAGGGAAATAAAGGGATCTACGGGGATCCTGAGCCCAACATCTAATTGGGATGGGAAAATCACGACGCCATCCTGCCTATGCCTAATTGTGGAAAGTGACATCTCGCCGTCATAGGCGGCAATATGGTAGTCAAGGTGATTGATGTTGTACTTGGTATGGTAGGGAGTTATGTGGGGATTCTGGGAAAGGCTAGTTCCCGCTGCAGCCGAAGTAGAAGGGTTATTGGTCAAGGTTGAATTCCTGACGGTTGAAGTAGAAACGTCGGGGGCTCCCAAGTTGGACATCTCGCCTAAATCAGAAGAAGAAACAATTTGTTTATATCGAGACCTACTAACTAAAGATCTCGCAGCGAGGAAATCAGTATCAGAGCTATCAGAGTATGTGGGAGGGCCATAGAAGTGACAAAGGTGTTCACAAAGTTCGCGGGGAGTGAAAAACGTTTTAGACATGGGGGCTGAGAAGTGAAGAAAACATTTGCCCCTAATTTCTATGGCGGCAATTATAGCGGGATCTACCCTATTGATTCTTAGACAGTTCGCTAAATCATCTCGTGGGATTCTCGCCCAGATGCCCCTAGTCAAGTAGTAAATGCCCCCAGTATTTTGACACTGACCATATCTAATTTGTCTAACGCAATTTTTAAACCTAGCCATGGAGACAAACAAAATTTAAAGAAAACAAGGAAGAACTAAGGATCCAAGTGATTACCTGGGAAATACGAAGGGTCGTTGAGAAAGTTGAAGATTGAGCGAAGGTTAGCCGGAATTTCCAACGAACGACCAAAGAGTTCGTTTTCCAAGTTGATTCAAGGGGGAGTCAAGTAGGTAAGTGAGTGTTTGGGAGCGAAGTGCAAAGGAGAATCAAGGTTTAGGAGAGGTTTAGTCAAAGGGAGGCTGGAATACGCTGGAAACAGGGTCGCCGAAAAAGTTTGACGGTGGCCGAAAATCGCAAGGAGCTTTCTAGATCAAGGGAGTCGAAACAAGTAAAGGGAGGAGGGGGGAGATTATTTATATGGGGGGGGGGAATACTAAAGGGTTTTCTGGGGAACAGTTGAAATTAATTGGCCCCCAAAATTTTAAAATTCCCCCCATTTAATGATTTCAAATTTCAAAAAGGTCTTTTCAAATGCCACATCATAGTCGTCTGTCAGTTAAGCGGCCCAAAGCGTGACACGTGGCGTACGGGTGTCAGGCTTGCTAAAAACCTCGCGAAATAGACATTCTTAGGCGGGAAGCGGCGAGTGGCGTAAAATTTCTCGCCTGGAACATGAATGATCCAGGTCTCGAAATTGAGGGCTACTGAAGTGGTCATGGGATAAAGATTGGGCTTGAACAGTACTATGGGTCAATGGGCTTAGGGGACCAAGTAATTTAGAGTGGGCCACGCGTATTAAGGAAGGAAAATAACAATAAAGTTAATGGTAAGTAGTATTTCTCCTCAAGTGGCGAGATTTTATAGTATGCGGCAAGGGCGTGAGTTAGAACATGAATGGCCTATAGGCAGGAAGCACATGTGGCTGGAAAGCAACCTAGTATCCTATGACTCTGAGCGACGCGTGCAGAGGTTAGATTAGGCGATTATATGTACTTTATTCCTTTAGCGGGATTGTCGCTAGGCGACAAGCGTGATTGGAAGATAATACGTGGCTGGGACGTTGTAAGTACCCAAATCCGGATCGTCCAAATCCGTCAGAAAGTTAACCGAAATCCGTTAACTGGCCCGCTCCAGGTTAACCGGAACTCGTTAAACTCCCCGTTGCTGTGCCAACGAGACGTCTCGGGACTGCCCCGTGCATCCCGACGTCGAACCGTACTTAACACGTGACATCTCACGTAAAAGTATGGCTTTCCCTGAAAAACGCATTTTCCGGCACTTTCCGGGGGCGTTTCGGACATTTCCCGGACTGTTATTTTAAAAAACGGACAAAACCGGGACCGGGGAACGAACTCCCACACTTCTGGTGAGTCACAGGACACGTGTCCTGCATGCCACCTCCCTCTAGTCACTCGTCAATCACAAATCAAGGCCAAAAGACCAAAATACCCCTGGTTTGCAAGCCAAGTCCGGCCGGACTCACTGTGCAATTTTCCTGAAATTGCCAGCAAGTCCCCCAGATTTCCAAAATTCCCAAAACCCCTGAAATTCAGTCCAAGTCCGGCCGGACTCCTACTGCAATTTTCACCCTATAAATAGAAGTTGCTGTCAAAGGCAAAGAAGGAGGATTTTGATACCAAAAATCACATACCCCACGGTCCAAACTGGTTTCCACCCCTCCCGAGCTCCCGTTTTGTCTCGATTCGCGTGAAACCTTCGTATTTCGATCAAATACGCACCCTACAACTTCGAAACAACCTTTCGAATAACTTTCCGTGTCCCGTGCACACCTCCCGAGCCAAAGGAGTCGACCCTAGCCATAGGTATAACTCCCTCTCTCTGAATCTTCCGTTCCGTCTCGGTTTACGCGCCAGTCGCTATAACTGTTTCGAACGTCATTGTCAAAATGTAGACGCCTCCGTCTAACGGGGTCCGATACGTTTTAGCCCCTCGATCCTCTTCTCTTTCCGTAAGAGAAGTAATCACGGGTTAAAACGGCGTTCCGACCCCGTTCCGTTTACTTTCACGTCATTTACAATTCCGAGCCGTTTGGCCTCGTTGATCGTCATTTACACTTCCGAGCCGTTTGGCCTCGTTGATCGTCATTTACAATTCCGAGCCGTTTGGCCTCGTTGATCGTCATTTACAATTCCGAGCCGTTTGGCCTCGTTGATCGTCATTTACAATTCCGGATCGTTTGATTCCGTTGACACCGCTTTAAATGCCTGTCATTTACAAGTCCGATCCGTTTGGATTGTGATAGTATTTACTTTTCAAAAGTACGAGTCGCAACCCGATTCGTTGATCGCATATCATTTAATACGCATTTTCCGTAAAAATCGTTAACAATGTAATGCCCGGTTCAAAACCGGAGTTCGTCGTCAAACTCTCTTTCAAAACGCGCGAAATGACGTTCGGCCTCCGAATGCTCATCTTCAAACTCAAAGCCGCCATTTGACACTTAAAATCATTTAATACGCATTTTTCTCGTAAAAATCGTTAACAATGACTCGTACGGTTCAAAATCGACGTTTGCCACGCGAGCGCTCATTTCAACTCAAAGTCGACGTTTGCCACGCAAACGCTCATTTCAAACTCAAAACCGACGTTTGTCATTCAAACGCTCGTCTTTTCAAACAAAGTCACCTAATCAACGTTTGTCACTCAAACCAAGATTAAGCTTGTCATTCAAGCCCCCATTTCAAAAGACACACACACACACACACGCGATTTCGAGAAAGGTAGAAAGACTCGTCATGCGAGGTGTTTCGGGCGATCTCGTAATACTCTACCCGAAACGTAACGTGACCTCCGAACCTAACAATCTCTGGTACTAAAAAGCTTTTTACTCGTTTTGCTGCCAATAAAAATGATCCCCGTTTTCAAAGCCTTTTCCTAAGTTTTTGCTACCAATAAAAACGACACCTTTTCGCAATAGCCGTTTCTCAACGTTTGGGCTCAAAATACAAAACCGCGTGGCGACTCCTCATTCTGCTCCTTCCCGTGAAGCGAGTCAAGACACCGGGCCCCCGCGAAAGACAACCGCCTTTCCGCGCCCCGCGCACGAAAAAGATCGGGTAATTTTGGTTGGCGACTCGTGGGGAAAAGATACTTTTTTCAAAACTGCGTTGTTTTCTAAAAAGCCTTCGTAGGTCAAACTTTCGTTTACCCTTCCCTCGTTTTCATGTGTGTGTGACTTTAAACCTCGAACGTTTTTTTTCAAAAGGCATTACATTGTCAACTTTTCAAAATCTTACCATGTTTGTGCATTCCCCATTCATGTTTGATTTTCATGCTTTGTCTTTTGAAGCTGCATCATAAATTCTTTAAGACACATTCTGAAAAAATCTCTGTTTTACTCAGAAAAAGAATTTTAGTGACCGCACACTACGCGCACTTGCTGCCTCGGAACACCGCACTTCACGTGCACTTGCTGCCTCGGTACACTGCACACTACAACCCCTAACCCGGGATGGCCTTATCAGTTGCACTCCGATTGGTCTGCCGAGACACCTTTCGGGGCGCGCGGGTCGTCCCAAACATCCCATCCTAGCCCGTGTAAGCCATGCACTCCTTTGTGTCACACTTTGTCCAAGACCCCGGTTGGTTTTTGGCTTAGCTCGTGTCATAAAGCCTAAGTGTATGTTTTTCACGCTGGGCCCCGCTCCGAGTCAAGCTCGAGAGTTTTAGACCAAAGGTCGGTCCGACCCAAAGTCTTGAGCTTTTCAGCCTTGACTTTGACGCAAAACTCTGAAAAATATACCCGGAAGGTTCAATGTGACGCCGTGTCACCAAACCTCGCCGTATGTGCGTGCCAGCCACAACTTGGCCAACGCTAAAAGCTAAAGGTCTCTCGCACAGCGAGTCGGGAGAGGTCATGCCCAAATTTTGGCACGATCCGCCTTAACTTAAGGACGTTGACCTCGACCGTGGCCCGTCGCCGCACACGTCGAAAGTTTGCGTGATCAGCTAGCCTTAAGTTCACTTTTTCCTTTGTCGGTGGAACTCGCTTGCCTTGTCGGACCTCGCTCGGATAGCCGTCCTGAGAAAGATGATCTACAATGGAAGCGAGGGGCTTATAAGCGTAGTGACGAGATCCGCTGATTAGAGCTCTAGGATTAGTTGCGAAAAAGAAGACACGCTCTTTTCCAACCAATTAGGACTCGAGAAAACGCGCTTTAAGTAAACTTTAATCGGTGGCTGCACATTGCACAAGCCCGAAAACCTTGAGCCAAATACCCTTTTCCGAAGCCTAAACCCTTCCTTTCGTTCCTGCAGCGGCAGAAAGTGGTTCAGATTTCGGGTCAGCGCCTGCCAGGATCACGGTGGCAGAGCGTCGGGCAGCCTCGGTTCCCTCAGTTCCCTCGGCCAGAATTTCCGACATGTCTAGCTCAGAGAAATCGTGACGGGAAGGACCCCGCCACGGTGGCAGATATGACATTGGAAGAAGCCATCCGGGCTTGTGAGGTTCACAAGAGGCAGAAAGAAGATCAGCAGAATTTCGTGGTGCAGCTTCTGAATGAGCGTGGTATGGCAGCTATCCGGTCAGACGGTACTTTTGTCCTGGTAGAGGATGACGATTCCCCAAAACCAGTTCACCAAACCTTCAATCAGGTTCCTCCCCGCAACTTACGGGATGCCTTCCAACCAAGGAAGCGCCGACCTAGGCTCCATGTTGCCACCTCTCAGAGCAACCCTGTCAATTTTGGTCGGCCCAGTGCTACACCCCGTCACTCGATATCACCAGCGCACCGCTGGACCATCTCAGGATGCCAATATCCCTCAATACCCTCCCGGGTTCGTCCCCCGTCCTGTACACGAATCCCTAAACACCGGGGACAAACCCCGATGCAGTCAGAAAAGGCTCCCGTGTATTCTCATGTGCCAAGCCTTCCACCTCCAATCACTACCGCTCACGTGGTAGCACCCGGCGCCGAGCCTCAAGGTGCACCGCTGGACCCAACCTTAGCCTGGATGGTCGGGCAGATGAAAGACCTGAAAGCCACCATGGGCAGCTCAAGCGGGAACGCTCAAATCCACAGATCCGGGAATGGTCACGCCTCTCCTGCCAAGTTCAGAATGCAGAGATGGACCGATTCGATGGAACCGAATGTCCTCAAACGCACGTCGACACTTACGTTCTCGGCATGAGAGCAAAAGGAGCAACCCTCCAGCAAATGGCCGACCACTTCCAGCATGCGCTCAAAAGCTCAGCGTTACGATGGTTTCTGAGGGTCAAGCTGCGGATCGCCACACCTGGGAGCGGATCAGTAACATCTTCCTGGAACGGCAGATCCAACTTAGAGTGGGAAACAAGTCGCGAGGACTTAATCACCGCTGGGCGGAAAGCGGATGAAAGTGTTGGGGAATTCTACAAGATGGACTGGAAACTCTCCGAAATCATGGAGCCACTCTCCAAAGACGAGCGGATGCGGATCTTCAAGTCTTGCTTGAGACCGTCCATCAGAACTCTCATCAGTCACAATTTCTTCCCAGATCTCGGCCATGGTCAATGCCGGCTCACGGTTCGAGAAGGATCTCAAGGAAAAGTTGGCTCCTGCGCGGCCGTGCAGATACCGCTCAGCAGCTGCATTCAATCCTGCACGGCCCCGGCAAAGGGAAAGATACGTCTGTCAACTGCGTCCATCAGGGACAACGGTCGGGTGGCAGAAACCCCGTCCCCGCAAAGCAGTTCTACTCAGAAGCGGCCTCCGTACACTTCGACAAGTTGGACATGCCCACTGAGCAAGATGCCTGGAAGGGCTAATCAAGGAGGGTCTCCTTAAGCCCGTGGCCAATTACAAACCCAAAGTTCCCGTAGCCAATGCGGACAAGAGCAAATGCTGCGCCTTCCATCAGTATCACGGCCATCCCACAGACACCTGTTTGGGGTTACGATACGAAATCCAGAACTTGATAGAAGAAGCCAAATTGGAGCGCCCACGTGGGCCCAATGTCGGGAATCCCTTTCCGAATAATAACAGCGTGAACTCCATTGAGTGGGTGCCCAAGAAGTGTGCTGCAGAACCAGTTTCTCCGCCTCTCAGCTGGATCCTCCTCTAATGTTCACATCAGCTCCGATGTTTGTGGCTGCTCCGCCTGCCTGGAGTGCGAGTCTCGAGAAGCACCAGGAGCAATCCTCAGAGAAAGCGGAAGAAGAAATCCTCTCAGCAGCAGCTGAGAGAAAGATACGAAGCCGGAGATGCCAGTGTAGGTACACTTGGAGAACCCTCAGGAGGTTCGACTACTGCGTCCTGTACTCCGGCCAGTCCTCTTTGCCTCCAGGCCATGCAGCTCTGAGACGGGCAGGGGTGGGAAAGCCGAAAGCCAGCTGAAACCAGAATTCAGACCCTGGAACACCGGAATACCTCAGATCTTGATAGTCTTCCTGCCCGGTCAGAAGCCTAACCCTCCGCGGGATCAGCCAAGATTCAACTTGTCCAGCTTCCGAGCTCGGACCGGTAAAGGAAGATCAAGGTCAGCTTGGCAATCGCACTCGATCAATGTGCTAACCAAGGGCGGCAACCGCCACAGGCAGCCTCAACATACTCCTGAGGTTCCAGCAAAGGCTTTACCTCGCAAGAGGAAGACAGGAAACGGATGGCTGGATGACTCTCCTTCTACGGATAGAGACGAGATCTACGACTCCCGCCTGTATGGCAGCATGATCACATTCTGTGATGAAGACTTACCGAGAGACGCCTCGGGGCACAACGAAGCTCTGTACATCACTCTCAAACTCAACACCATATCACTCCCCGGAGTATTGGTAGATAACGGGTCAGCCGTTAATGTCCTCCCTCTCAGCATGATGCGAGCTCTCCGCATCCATGAAAGCCATTTGATACCGTCTACTCGGACTATCAAGGCCTACGACAACTCGTCTCGTCCCATCCTGGGGACAGTGACTCTGGAACTTTGGTTCGAAACCCAAATGGTGCCAGCAAAATTCCACGTGATGGACATTCCATCCGAGTTCACAGCTCTTTTGGGACGCCCTTGGCTACACCACATGAAGGCCATAGCTTCCACTCTCCATCAGTGCGTCAAGTTCATCAACCGACAGGGAGATCTCGAAGTCATCCGAGGGGACAGTTTCCTCATAGGAAACGAAGCCGAGACAGTAGCCAAGCGTGTCCGCACTCAGGCACCGGGGTTACCTCCTTCGAATCAACCAAGGGACTATCGGGGCAAATCTCATCAGAATCCCTCAGAGTCCGGAGATGCTAACTATGTAAACGTACTCGAGCAGGCAGACCCTGAAGCAGTCCGATACATCAAGTTCAACTGTCGTTTCCAACACTTGGAGGCAGATTGGAAGGAAACGCTGAATATCGCCATGATACGGGCACATAAACCCCCAGTCTCCAATCCGAGATTCATCAGCATTCTTCAAACTCATTCTCTGGCCCTGCCAGGCGAGGAGATCTTTGTAATAAAAGTCGACAAGTATCGTCATACTCATCTCGACTGTATGACCGTCGTATGGAAGGTCCTCTACGAGGGATTCCCCTCTAAGCCTTTCCGCTCAAGCGAAGAGCATGATGTTTTCCTAGCTGCTCCAGCAACGCAACCTGACGCAATACGTCCCTACACCTGGATTGAGCGATCAGATGACGATGAATCTGGACTCTCCGGAGTCGAGGACGCGGCAGACCCGCAAGCAGACCTCCGCATTCACATGCTCAGTTTTGAGGACGGAACTCCTTCCGATCAGGTCACCTACGACCAAGGTTCCAATACCATGGAAATTGTCAAGCTCAACGTCCAGTACAGACAGCTATCCGACAATTGGAAGCACGTGATTCACGCAACGAGGAATCCCTCTGATCAAGTGAATGACGACGACTTCGTCAATATCATCTATTCCAGGTATCCTGATGAAGCCAAGGACCCCGTTCTTGTTATCAGATTCTGCCACACCAAGGTCACCCTCGATGACTGCCTGCTCATGGTAAACGAGGCACTGGCCAAGCGAGCTCAGAGCTCATCTTTACTTCCGAGTACCAGCCCCAGTGGCAACCGGCCCGTGCCGTCAGTCAAGCTTATACCCTCAAGCGCCGCCAAGGCCAAGGGCAACAGCAAAGGAGACCAAGCTCCTCACCCTGCTACAAGTCAGATCAACCTCGGGAACGCTTCCACCAGCCACCCCGAAAACATCTGTGAAAGTCTTCCCCGCAAGGCAGAGTCAGCTTCCGACACAGGAAATGACCACCTCAGCATCAACATGCTTCAGTTCGATTCTGCTCCCAGCCGTCACGGCCCCGGATTCAGACATCCTGCCAATCGACTGCTAGCTTTGATAGACTTGGCGATCGAGCGAGATCACGAGACCGTCAACATTGCAGAATTCAATACCCCCGTGGGGTCAATCAAGCAGATATGGGCAAACTTCTTGGTGATCGAGATCAAGGAAGGCCGCATGGAATGTCCCAGTCCGACTTCCTTCGTCAATGTAATCCAAGTGTTCCCGCCATTCGGCGATTTGAATGTAATCACGGTTCTGGACACTAGCCAGACGATGCGCACCTACGGAGACTGCCTAGGTCTCGCAAGGAAAGCTCTCATGGAGCTAGCCGCTCAAGAAAGTCGTCTTTGGGACGAAGACCAAGCTCGAAAGACCTACAGGGACCAAGCCCTTAAAGTGTCACAGGCAGCTTCTGACAGAGAGCTAGAGGCCACTCTAGACCAATTCGACCTCAAGAGTTTTGCTCATGGCAACTTTCCGGACTACCGTCTGTTCTCATCCAACCCCCTCTGCCAGCCAAGGGTGGTCAACGGTCCCGATGACCTAGGAGATGGAACGACACGGCGGAACGAATCCCAGCGCTTACCTTCCCGAGGAAAGCAAGTTCTCTGTGAAAGCGACGGTGAAGACGATGAAACCATTCTCTTCCAAGCCGGGCATGAAGTCAACAAAACCGGACTCCCAAGGGTCCTGGGAGGATGGGAACGGATTATTACCGCACTCAAATTGAAAGGCCAACTCAGGGAGGAAGGTCTATTTAAAAACAGGAGGAGGATGGAAATTCGTCTCGAGCAACTACTCAGGGAAATTCCACAGTCTACAGCCTTCATTTACAGAAACGATCAACTGGGACAGCAACCAGTCACATGGGCAGATGTTCGGGAAGCCGTATACTCGCCTTCCGACATACCCGCCACTCAGATAAAGCAGAGAAGAAAACTCTCCCCAATGGAGGTTTACCTAGACTGCCGCACGCAGTTCAAAGAAGCACTGGCTATTCTCACATGGGAAGAAACGCAGGCATTAACTCTCGACGCAGGCTCCGCTGCAAGAAGGTTGATCTGGGCCCAGAGTGGAGGAAAACTAGCCAACCACGAGTATCGCCAGACCCAACTCCAGACTGCCCTGAGTATGCTCAGCAAGAAGGAAAGGAACGCGATATACCGTGAAGAGATCAAGGAGACCGTTCGTTTGAGCCGAGAACTCTCCAACCTCCCCCGGAGGGTCAGCAACGCACAGTTCAGTTCAGGCAATCACTGTTGTGCACTGACATTCGAACAGCTACGTCAAACTGTAGGCTACCTCCCCGCAGAGGCACCTAAGCCAGTATCCTGGGACAGAATCCGTCAAGCTGCCGAAGCTCCCGGGAATTCATCCACAATCAATGAGTTGAGGGAAGACGCATGGCCCTATGCTACGAGGAATCCTCCTCTAACTATGGCTCAACTCAGAGCAGCCTGTTCAGAAGGGACCAAACCTGATGTCAGCGTTCTAACCCGATCGGGTCAAATCCATGCATTACCACCTAAGGCCACCAAAAAGCCGACGGAGCCAGAATTGCAGTCCGGCCAGCCCGCAGACGCAAGTTCCTTGAAAGAGGACCCGATCCTCACTCAGCTCAAGCAGACTCAGGCGAACATTTCCCTTTGGTCTCTGCTCACCTCCTCTTATCCTCACAAGCTCAAGCTAGAGGAAAGCCTGGCCCGTACCATGGTCCCCGTGGACGCAACCCCAGATGAAGTCATTCAGATGATTGGTAACATCCACTATGGCAACATTATCACCTTCACAGATTTGGACCTTCCAAAATTTGGGGCTGATCACAATGAGCCGCTTTACATCACAGTCCAGCTGGACGAGCGTCGTCTTCCTCGCGTGTTGGTAGACGGAGGTTCCAGAATGAATGTCTTGCCCGCCAAGATGATGGACCTGCTTGACATCAAGCCCACAGATCTTAAGCCTTCAGTCCACACTGTCAAGGCCTATGACTCTACTTCCCGTACAGTTCTCGGGGTTGCTACTCTTAACATCTGGTTCGGCAAGCGGGTGATCCCCACCGAATTCCAAGTGTTGGACATTCCAATCACTTTCACAGCCATCCTGGGGCGTCCCTGGCTGCATCAAATCAATGGCGTGGCATCCACCCTTCACCAGTGCCTCAAGTTCATGCAAGGCAACGAGCTAACCACAGTCTACGGCGACAGTGTCACCACCGAGGGGACCAGCACCAACGACATTCCAGTCTTGGAAATCAAGCATAATGATGACATGCCATTAACTGGATTCACTCTGGAGACCTCCAAGATCCAAATATGCAACGTGGACCTTCCACTGTCTCACGATCAGATTCCTCCCGCCATGAGGATGATGAAACTCATGAACTTCATCCCAGGACTGGGGCTCGGCAAAAGGCTGCAAGGCCAGCACCAAGTTATTGAAGTCAAGGACCACACCACGGTCCAGGGGCTTGGCTACGTGCCAACACCGGCTGACATCAAGGAAGACAAAAGGCTCGCCCGCACCAAGGCAGCAGCCCACAAAAGGGGAACCTCCGACGGCACACCCAATCTCCGACCTTACAGCTTTGACCTCGCTCATTACTTCACCAAGGGAACCGACAGCAGAACTGAGGGGACCAACAAGGGAACCGACAGCAGAACTGAGGGGACCGACAGCGGAACCGACAGCAGAACTGAGGGGACCGACAGTGGAACTGATGAAGATGAGAAAGAAGCAGGGATAGTCAACACCAAGACTACAGACAGAATGGAACAGCTAGCACGGGACCTCAAGCGTTTCAGAGGACTCAAAGCTAATCCGATAAGGGGAGCGTTCCTCGACATCACAGCTCTACCTGGACCAACTGCCACCACAGTCCAGCATGAGTACACATTCAAGGGAATCCCAGACTTGGAGGAGCAACTCAAGGTACTCTCCATGGGAAACAAGTTGTTCGGATCAGCCGCCGAGGCCACATTCGAGACAGTAAATCCAAAGCAGAAGGAACCAGAATTCATAGAAGACGCTCTCAGTGGACCAGCTCTACAGAGTCTGTTTGAAGAAGTCATGGAGTTGCCCAACTTGATCGACTGGGGCTCCGACAACAGCATGATCGCCATGATAGGGACAGCAGGAGCCAAGCCTCTCGATCCCCGCACCCTCCTCAAGCATCCAGCAATGCCACTGAAGAATTGGGTAACTTTCACCGGACCAAGGGCAAGCCAGGCAGAATTGGAAGACAAGCTGGGCCCGCACCCACATCTCCCTAAACCCGGTCTCAAACCCTTTGAGTCAGTCCTTGTCAGAGTCCAGTCCTCTGAGTCATCCAACGGCCTTACGCCGGAGGACTATAATGTTGTAGCCAATCATGTATTCCCGTTCTTGTGTAATGAAAAGTCTGACCTTTCGGAGTATCCTCTCATTGCCACTTTAACAACTGATAAGTTAACAAACAACTTAAAAGACGTTAATAACTCAATTGATAAAGAAGCAGACACATTAAACGAACAATACATTAAAGAAGTTCTCGAGCGTGTAGTTGACCAAGAGGACAACCGGGCCCAAGCTGCCGAAGAGGTTATGACCAAAGTGAACCTGGGGTCAGTGCAAGAGCCTAAAGAGACACAAGTGGGCAGTTTCTTCGCCGATGCAGAAAAGGAAGCCCTGATAAACCTCCTCCGGGAGTATGTTGACGTGTTCGCCTGGTCATATCAGGACATGCCAGGACTCGATCCCTCAATCGTGGAGCACAGAATTCCCCTGGATCCCGAATCCAAGCCTGTCAAACAGAAGCTGCGCAAGATCAAGCCAGAGTGGTCCTTGCAAGTTAAAGAAGAAATTGAGAAAATGCTCCGAGTTGGTTTCATCAGAGTGATTGAGTACCCGACTTGGCTCTCCAACATCGTGACGGTCACCAAGGCCAACGGAAAGGTCAGATGCTGCGTGGATTTTCGGGATCTCAACAAGGCCAGCCCTAAGGATGATTTCCCACTGCCTAACATCGACATGCTGGTCGACACCACGGCAAATTTCGAAGTAAAGTCCTTCGTGGACGGGTTTGCTGGATACAACCAGATCAAGATGTCCGAGGAGGATCAGGCCAAGACTGCCTTCACCACTCCATGGGGGACATACTGTTACACGGTCATGCCGTTCGGTCTAAAGAACGCTGGGGCTACTTACCAGCGGGCTGCAACAGCCCTCTTCCATGACATGATTCACAAAGAAATCGAAGTATATGTCGACGACATGATCATCCACTCCAAGGGATCAGACATGCAGCACATGACAGATCTGAGGAAGTTCTTCAACAGACTCAGAAAACACTCCATGAGGTTGAACCCGGCAAAGTGCACCTTCGGCGTCAAGCGCGGCAAGGTACTGGGGTACATGGTTACAGAAAGAGGTATCGAAGCCGATCCCAGGAAAATCAAGGCCATCATCGACATGAAGCCGCCTCAAACCCTGACAGAAGTGAAAAGCTTCATGGGAAGACTTCAGTACATCAGTCGCTTCATCAACCAGTTGACATCTCTCTGCGAGCCCATGTTCAAACTGATGAAAAAGAATGCCGACATCAAATGGGACTCCGAGTGCCAGACAGCTTTCGAGAAAATCAAGACCTACTTGGTTAATCCCCCAATTCTGTGCCCGCCACACGAAGACAAGCCACTACTCCTGTATCTGACAGTAACAGACACGTCTATCGGAGCAATGCTGGCACAAGAACAGAAAGATTCCAAGGTTGAGCATGCAATCTACTTCGTAAGCCGAAAGCTTCAAGGAAGTGAACTCAGCTACTCAGCATCAGAGAAAACCTGTACCGCCTTGGTATGGGTAGTCGGGAAACTGAAACACTACATGCAGTCGCATTCAGTGCTCCTGGTCTCCAAAGTGGACCCCGTCCGATATCTCTTTGACAAGCCATCCCTGTCAATGCGGCTAGCCAAGTGGTCATTCTTCCTGGCTGAGTTCGACATCAAGTACATGGTCAGAAAATCAACAAAGGGCAGAGTAATGGCAGATCAGCTTGCCGACTTCCCGAGCAGTGAACCTAAGGGTCCTGATCCGCAATTTCCGGACGACGGAATCTTTTCACTTGACAGCGCAAACCGCTGGCAACTCTTCTTCGATGGGGCAGCCAACAAGAAGGGGAATGGCATTGGAATGCTCCTTGTCGATCCCAAGGACGAGCATACTCCCATAGCCATCAAGCTGAATTTTGAAGCAACCAACAATGCAGCAGAATACGAAGCCTGTGCAGCAGGTTTGGAAGCCGCCCTCGAGCGCAACATCTTAGAGCTGGATGTATATGGAGACTCAGCATTGATCATCAATCAAGTATCCAACAAATGGAAGACGGTAGATTCTGGCCTTCAGAAGTACCACGCGTACATGGAGGAGCTCATTGCTCAGTTCAAGGACATCTCTTTTCACTATTTGCCAAGAGACAGGAACCGCTTCGCAGACGCCCTGGCAACCCTCGCCTCTCTTGTCGAAATTCCCGAGGGAAAAGCAGTAAAACCCCTCAGAATAGGCAGACGGGAAACACCCGCCTATTGCTGTGAGATCGAAAAAGAAACAGAAACGATCGACGAACCCTGGTACAATCAAATTTACCAGTACCTCCAAAGCGGAGAAGCTTCCTTCACAAATGAAGATGGAAAATACAAAGAAGGGATCAAAGCCAAAAACATGATGGCATTAAAACGCCTGGCATCCCATTTCGTCATTCTGGGGGGTATGTTGTACAAGAAGCGCCACCAAGGGCCACTCCTTCGGTGTGTAAACAAAGAAAAAGCCAGCGAGCTAATGAACGAAGTTCACAACGGAACCTGCGGTCCGCACATGAACGCCCGAGCATTGACACAGATCATTCTCCGTATGGGATACTATTGGATATCAATGGAAACAGACTGCATCCAGTTCGTCCGAAGCTGCGACAAATGTCAACGGTTTTCCAACCTCAATCACATCCCTCCTCACGAACTCTACTGCATGACTACGCCATGGCCTTTCGCCACATGGGGAATCGACGTCATCGGCAAGATCACTCCTCCAGGGAGCAATGGTCACGAGTTCATTTTAGTCGCAGTCGACTACTTCACCAAATGGGTAGAAGCCAGATCGTACAAGGTACTGAATTCTAGGAAGGTGGCCGAGTTCATCCGAGAGAACATCATGTGCCGATACGGAGTGCCCAATGAGATCATCTCCGACAATGGGACTCACTTCGAAGGAAATTGTGACCAACTACTGACCGAATTCAGAGTCACACGTCACAGGTCTTCTCCCTACAGACCACAAACCAATGGTGCAGTAGAGGCAGCCAACAAGACTCTCGCCATGATAATCAGAAAGATGACCACCAGAGGTCGGGACTGGCCCGAAAAGCTACATCTAGCCCTCTGGGGATACCGAACATCAGTCAGAACCGCCACAGGGGAGACTCCGTTCGCACTTACCTACGGAATGGAAGCAATGTTACCCGTGGAATTGGAAATTCCATCCCTCCGAGTCCTCTTGGAAAACGGGGTCAATGAAGTCGAATGGCTACAGAGCCGTCACGACGAACTTGCTCTACTCGACGAGCGCAGATTGAAAGCCATGGAACACACTCGAGCCTACCAGAGCAGAATGGCACGAGCATTCGACAAGAAAGTCAAGATCCGAGACATCAGAGAAGGCGACTTGGTGCTAAAGGAAAAGCCTCCTACGCAGACCAATCCCCTCGGAAAGTGGGAGCCTACCTGGATAGGACCGTTCGTGGTACAAAGAATCTTCTCCGGAGGAGCCATGAAGCTAGCAGATTTGGACGGAAACCCTTTCGTTAACCCCGTGAACGGAAGCAAGCTCCGCAGATACTTCGTTTGAGGAAGAGCACGAGTCAACTCACCTTCCCCATACACCGTCCCCCTCAGTAAATTAAAGTGCTAAAAAAAAAAGTAATACCCAACTGGATACATTCCCGCTAATGATCCAGGTAAAAAACAGGGTCGCACTTCTTTTGTCTTTGTTTTTCTCAAATTCACCTAAAGTGTCGAACTACGGTGACCTGAGCCCCTTAGTCCAATTGTAAAAGGGGAACGTAGGCAGCCATCTTTGGTTCGGTCTAAAAAACAAAAAAAAAAACAATAAGCATCAATTGCTTGTGTTTCGAAAACTCTTTTCATTTAACCTACAAATTCATAACGGTTAAAACATTCTTTGATGAGTTCAAGCACGGTCAACTCTTGACTCGCTACACGCTAGCAAAACTACAATAAAACATTAATCAATTAATGTGTCTGCAATGACAATGGGTGGATACTCTGGACAGCAAGGTCAACCTAGTTTCCCGTACTAGGTCCTTCATCCTTCTTCCCTTTCCCTTTTCCCCGGCGAGTGTTCTTCACCTTCGCAGAAATATTCCGCAGGCCTTCTACCTCGGCTCGGGGACTCTTCCCGACGCCTCCGTCAATCCTGTGGCCGTCAATACAGCCCTTTCTCTAGCTCGTCTCGAGCCGCCTCGCTTCGAGCCATCATCGCAGTGCTTTGATTGGCCTCCCGATCAGCACTTGCCACATAATCAGCCATGGCATCGCGCACGATTCCTGTGGTTAGCCCTCGCCTCTGTCCTCCTCAATGTCGAACCGTCTGTGTGATCAGGCACCCAACAGCTCACTCCGTCTCCACAAGATAGCCATCTCGTGTCTCCCCATACACTCTTCGCGTACTCGCCCGTATATCGTTTGCCGATGCACGCGCCCTCTCTCCAAGGTGAAAGAGAACCCCGGGCAGGAAAGGACGTGTATTGCCACCACCGGGTGACCAGCAACAGCGTCGAAGGATCCCCCATCCGCAGAGATCCCACCTCAAAGGTAGCAGATAACTCGGATCGGTCGGTGGCATCTGCTCCGGCCGTCTTCGCCGCAGAACCAATGATGGAATATAGAATGACGTGCGAGACAGCCCCGCACTCGACGATCAAATGCACCCTCCCGAGCGGTCCTACAAGTCTCAGAATCTTCCAATGGGGAACCCACCATCGCAAGTGATGCGTGCCAAGTCTGGCCATCCAGAGCTCCAGCTCACTGATTACCCCTATCACCAGAGGACGCCGCGAGAAAGACCAAGCGTCACAGACATTGGCACCTGTGCATCATCTGCAGCCTCTCTCCTCAACCACATGGCCGCATAGCGGGACTCCCTCCCCACATGTATCGGCTACCGGCCGCCATCCGGCCTATGCCCAGAACGTCTCGCCCCAAGACCAATGGCACGATGTCTCCTCCACTCCGGACTGCCTCACCAGTCCAAGACACTGTGATGGCACACACCTGCAGACGTGAATGTGAACAGAGTAGCAATCACACACAGAGCAAACGCGTCCCCACGCAAAGACGCTCCTCAGCCTCCGGCAAATCTTTCGGGCAGCCCCGAAATGTCAACATAATCGGTATCCTCAGACGCATCCCGTATGCTTCTCCAAATAGAGATACCCAACAAAGACACTAGCTTCTCAACGATGGCCATGCCACCAGCATACGAAAGAACTAGCTGTCTGCCTCAGGTCCTCCTGAATGGCCCGAAAATCTTCAAACGTAGGAGTGACTTCGTTGTACGAAAAGCCGTACACATTCCTCCTTACGTCCTGCAACCGAGACGTGGCTCTCAAAAGATCCCAATCTGGCATGAGCTCCTTCAAAGCCCAAACAGATTTAATCCCGTAATGCCTTCGAAAACCTTTTGTTCTCGCCTCGTGTGGTTCCGTACCCACGACTGAAAGTTTTCCAAATATCGCTCTTGCATCCGAGACGATAACTTGGGAAAAGGAGCCATGTCGAAGGTGAAGAAAACCTTAAGAAATGGAAAAGAACTCAGCCGTAATGAGCAAAAGCAATGCTAGCTTCTTACAAATTGCAAAGCCGAAACCGCAATTTAAAGAATCTGGAAATTCAATCCTAGTCCGACCGGACACCCTCTGCGCAGTTGACTTGGTCAACTCTGCAGCCTACCGCTTAAAGTTGGAAACATTTCCAAACCATGCCTCGTTCACTCTTATGAAATCTGCAGTACTCGCCTCGATTTCATTTAACCAATGTCAATATCCCTTCCGCCAGGCTCGTGCAACAATGCAAATAATTAAAAATTAGTGCATACATGCTTAATTTTTGACCCGTTCAATTTTTAATGCATTTCTCCTTTTTATTTATTTTTGATTAACCTATTTGCTTATTTGCCGAAAATAACCGAAGGTGATCACGAGTAATAAATATGCGAAGTACAGTTCCGCCCCACGGCGCCTTTTTGCAAATACATTTCAAATCAAAATTTGTTCCCGACAAATACATGCATTTTGTCTAAACAAAATAGTAAAGAAAGAAAGCAAAGAAAAGGGACTACTCTGAGTCCCGCTCGTCATCCGTACACTCGACGTACCGCTCCGCCGCCGCCGGATTCGTCGCAAACAGGAACTCGCCGAACTCCTCCAGCCGGGAATAGGTAAAGGGCCTCCTCGGAGTACGCGAACTCGAGGACTCCCTCTCGCGCCCGAGTGCGCAAGAAGGAGCTCCAAATCCAGCCGCTCCGCCCGCGAACCGGCCAAACCCCGTGTGAAGTCCTCCCCACCGCCTGTGGGAGCAGGCGAACACCTCGGCCTAGACGGCCCCCGATCGCGGACGTCCACGCTCCTCCGGAACCGCACCGCATGAACTCCACGAGCCTCCTGGCGTAGGCGGACCACCCATCCACCGCGCCTCTATGGCCTCATTGTACGTACGGCCGGATACTGCGAACCAGGAAAATCATCGAAAGCGAACGAAAGTACGATGCATCATGTGCAGAATGCTACTATCAAATGCAGAAAATCAGAAAAGATGCTCACCGAAGCATTGGGGTCCGCCCTGTATCGTGGTCTCGGCTCCGCCGGGAGCGGGATCACAAGTCGCCTGCGCGAACCGTCCAGCCCCTCAGCTTTTGGCAATTCCAATTTTACCACTTTTGGCCCCCGAAAGTGTAAAATTTCCCCCAGTTAGACATTTCTAACGCCCTATCCCCCGAGGATAATTCTCAGTTAGTTTTCACTAACGCTCGTCTCCCCAGTTAGTTTTCACTAACGCTCGTCTCCAGACGTTAAATTCTCAGTTAGTTTTCACTAACGCTTGTCTCCAGACGTTAAATTCCCAGTTAGTTTTCACTAACGCTCGTCTCCAGACGTTAAATTCCCAGTTAGTTTTCACTAACGCTCGTCTCCAGACGTTAAATTCTCAGTTAGTTTTCACTAACGCTCGTCTCCAGACGTTAAATTCTCAGTTAGTTTTCACTAACGCTCGTCTCCAGACGTTAAATTCTCAGTTAGTTTTCACTAACGCTCGTCTCCAGACGTTAAATTCCCAGTTAGTTCTCACTAACGCTCGTCTCCTGACGTTAAATTCAGTCCAGTTGACGTTTGACATTCAAACGTTCAACCATGTCTCCGGACATTTCAGTTACGATTCCGTCTCCCGACGTTAAAATTTAAATGGTCCTCACCATTAAACTCTCAATCGCGACCTTTCACGGTCCGATTCCAATTCGCGACCTTTCACGGTCCGATTCCAATTCGCGACCTTTCACGGTCCGATTTCAAACTCTTATTCGCGACCTTTCACGGTCCGATTTCAAACAGTTGATCCCGACCTTCGCGGTCCGACCTCCACTCTCTTATCGAGACCTTCGCTAGTCATTTCCGGCAACAGCAATAAGCCCGAACCCCAAGGTACGAACGCCTTGCAAATAGTCATCTCCGGCAACAGCAATAAGCCCGAACCCCAAGGTACGAACGCCTTGCAAATAGTCATCTCTCCAGGCAATAAGAATAAGCCCGAACCCCAAGGTACGAACGCCTTGCAAATAGTCATCTCCTAGCAACAAGAATAAGCCCGAACCCCAAGGTACGAACGCCTTGCAAATGGTCATTTCCGCAACAAAGAATAAGCCCAACCCCAAGGTACAAACGCCTTGCAAATGGTCATCACCGGCAACAGCAATAAGCCCGAACCCCAAGGTACGAACGCCTTGCAAATCAGCATCTCACCGGCAACAGCAATAAGCCCGAACCCCAAGGTACGAACGCCTTGCAAATGGTCATCACCGGCAACGAATAAGCCCGAACCCCAAGGTACGAACGCCTTGCAAATCGGCATCTCACCGTGACGTGAATAAGCCCAAACTCCGAGGCACGAACGCCTTGCAAAAATCCCTCTTCGGCCATCCAGGTAGGCCCGAACGCTCATCCTCAGCAGATAAAATCGGGCAACAATAAGCCCAAGACCCAAGGCACGAGCACCCCGTCGCATCGCAACTCCGGTTTGAGGCGCCACACGCCTCGAAGGTTTCGAAGCCCCCGTGTTCGGACGCCTCCTAACAGTCTCCATTCAGGTGCATGTACCTCGCGAATGGTCTCATCCAGGTTTAGACGCCTCCTGACAGTCTCGCTCAGGTCAAGGTCCCCATGCGCGGCCCTTGCCCCCCTTTTCGAACTACGATCGGCTTGATTCCCGCTCGGGATACGTAGGAATCCTTTTCGCTATGGTCCAGCCTACCGACCGCCTGTGTCTCTTTCAAAGTAAGGCATCCCGATTTGGATCCTTATCTTTTCGACGACCCCACTTCCTTCGAAAGTGACGTCGCCGAGGGGCTAACTGTAAGTACCCAAATCCGGATCGTCCAAATCCGTCAGAAAGTTAACCGAAATCCGTTAACTGGCCCGCTCCAGTTAACCGAACTCGTTAAACTCTCCGTTCTGTGCTAACGAGACGTCTCGGACCGCCCGTGCATCCCGACGCCGAACCGTACTTAACACGTGACATCTCACGTAAAGTATGGCTTTCCTGAAAACGCATTTTCCGGCACTTTCCGGGGCGTTGACATTTCCTGATCGTTATTTTAAAAAAACGGACAAAACCGGGACCGGAACGAACTCCCACACTTCGTGAGTCACGGGACACGTGTCCCGCATGCCACCTCCCTCTAGTCACTCGTCAATCACAAATCAAGGCCAAAAGACCAAAATACTCCTGGTTTGCAAGCCAGTCCCGGCCGGACTCACCGTGCAATTTTCCCGAAATTGCCAAGCAAGTCCCCAAGATTTCCAAAATTCCCAAACCCCGAAATTCACCCAAGTCGTGGGACTCCTACCGCAATTTTCACCCTATAAATAGAAGTTGCCAAAGGCAAAGAAGGAGGATTTTGATACCAAAAATCACATACCCCACGGTCCAAACCGGTTTCCACCCCTCCCGGAGCTCCCGTTTTATCTCGATTCGCGTGAAACCTTCGTATTTTGATCAAATACGCACCCTACAACTTCGAAACAACCTTTCGAATAACTTTCCGTGTCCCGTGCACACACCTCCCGAGCCAAAGGAGTCGACCCTAGCCATAGGTATAACTCCCTCTCTCGAATCTTCCGTTCCGTCTCGGTTTTACGCGCCGCCGCTATAATCAAGCTTTCGAACGTCATTGTCAAAATGTAGACGCCTCCCGAGTCTAACGGGGTCCGATGCGTTTTAGCCCCTCGATCCTCTTCTCTTTCCGTAAGAGAAGTAATCACGGGTTAAAACGGCGTTCCGACCCCGTTCCGTTTACTTTCACGTCATTTACAATTCCGAGCCGTTTGGCCTCGTTGATCGTCATTTACACTTCCGAGCCGTTTGGCCTCGTTGATCGTCATTTACAATTCCGAGCCGTTTGGCCTCGTTGATCGTCATTTACAATTCCGAGCCGTTTGGCCTCGTTGATCGTCATTTACACTTCCGAGCCGTTTGGCCTCGTTGATCGTCATTTACAATTCCGGATCGTTTGATTCCGTTGACACCGCTTTAAATCTTTGTCATTTACAAGTCCGATCCGTTTGGATTGTGATAGTATTTACTTTTCAAAAGTCCGAGTCGCAACCCGATTCGTTGATCGCATATCATTTAATACGCATTTTTCCCGTAAAAATCGTTAACAATGTAATGCCCGGTTCAAAACCGGAGTTCGTCCGTCGAACTCTCTTTCAAAACGCGCGAAATGACGTTCGGCCTCCGAACGCTCGTCTTCAAACGCAAAGCCGCCATTTGACACTTAAAATCATTTAATACGCATTTTTCTCGTAAAAATCGTTAACAATGACTCGTACGGTTCAAAATCGACGTTTGCCACGCAAACGCTCATTTCAACTCAAAGTCGACGTTTGCCACGCAAACACTCATTTCAAACTCAAAACCGACGTTTGTCATTCAAACGCTCGTCTTTTCAAACAAAGTCACCTAATCAACGTTTGTCACTCAAACCAAGATTAAGCTTGTCATTCAAGCCCCCATTTCAAAAGACACACACACACACACGATTTCGAGAAAGGTAGAAAGACTCGTCATGCGAGGCGTTTCGGGCGATCTCGTAATACTCTACCCGAAACGTAACGTGACCTCCGAACCTAACAATCTCTGGTACTAAAAAGCTTTTTACTCGTTTTTGCTGCCAATAAAAATGATCCCCGTTTTCAAAGCCTTTTCCTAAGTTTTTGCTACCAATAAAAATGACACCTTTTCGCAATAGCCGTTTCTCAACGTTTGGGCTCAAAATACAAAACCGCGTGGCGACTCCTCATTCTGCTCCTTCCCGTGAAGCGAGGTCTCAGACACCAACCCCCCGCGAAAGACAACCGCCTTTTCCGCCGCCCCGCGCGCGAAAAAGATCGGGTAATTTCAGACGTTGCCACGTGGACACCCCCCATGATGGTCAACAGTGTGACAGAATGGGGTAGGCAGTACTTTCTTACCAACTCTGAGGGTAGTTGACCCAGAAAGCATGGGTGATTGACACGTGTCACTTAGGGGCATGGGCCTGCTTTATGACTTGATATAAAAACATGAGTGCAAATTATTATGTAAGTTTTACTCTCTCTCTAAGCTCTCTCCCTCTACAATTCTCTTGATTAATATTTTCTTTATCTCATCAACAAAGACTGATTTTCACGCCGGAGGGGTTTCACCGGAGTCGCCCCCGGTTTAGTTCACCATTGTTTACTTGTGTGTAGGAGTCAAGGTGGGCCATCCCAAGAAGACCAGCCGGAGTATCCACCGTAGTAGCTGGACGTTCAGCTCCTGTGCAACACCTTTTTCCTGTGTAGCATCATCATCCCACATTGATGAAAGATGGAATTGCTTAGACAGTTATGTTTGAACAGTTATGCTGGTTCAAATCAAATTTTAAAAAGTTGTTCAACTTCCCTATATAAACTATAAAGATATGATCAGATTGTGTACATATACACAAAAAGTTTCATCTTCTTTCTCCCCCCCCCCCCCATCTCTCTAAGAAATCGTTTTGTAAATTCGCTAGAGAAGTTCTTCTGTAAGAACTTGTTCTGAATAGTTGTATACTCAGGTCAGACGTCCAGAAGTGTTGCAGAAGCGGGAATGAATTTCTGTCTTAGGACATTGCCATCACAGGTCTCTATTCGATCAGATTGTAACATTGTTCATGTTATTTTTGATATTGCAATCATAATTTATTTATTGTAATTTAATATTATATTATTTATTTTGAAACAAATATCAAATTGATCATAACACGCTTTACCAATGTGTGTCCTGCCCTTAGGGCACACATTAAGCCCTATGATTAAATCAAACAATTCATTTATTAAACTTTTTTTTGCTATTTGTATTCATAATTGAGGAATTTATCATATACTCCATTAAACTTATCAATTTTACCTCTTAAGACAAGAAATATTTTATCTAATCATATAGTCCCTAACTTAATGAGTACACTCTCTTTCTCAATTTACTAAGTTCACCCTCCCATCATTTTACTAAGTCTACTCTCTTTATCAGTTTACTTTCTCTCCAACCACCATACCTTAGGTCACCCATCCTCATCTTCTCCGGTCAACAACTCCGGCAACAACCAACTCCGACGACCCTTTTTTTTTTACTCCGGCGACCAGACAACTGAGAACTTATCAGTAAGTTCTCAGTTGAACTAAACTACTAACTAAGAACACGATCAACTTCGGCTACCACCAACTCCGACAACCAAACAACTGAGAACTTAACTTATTAGTAAGTTCTCAGTTGCCAACTAAACTACTAAGAACACGATCAACTCCGGCGACCAAACAACTGAGAACTTATCAGTAAGTTCTCAGTTGTCAACTAAACTACTAAGAACACGATCAACTTCGGCGACCAAACAACTGAGAACTTAACTTATCAGTAAGTTCTCAGTTGTCAATTAAACTCTGAGTTGTTCTGTAGAGAAGTTTCAGTTGTCAATAGTCAACTACTAAGAACACGACTAACTCCAATGACCAACAATTGAGAACTTCTAAAAACTTCTCAATTGTTATATTCAACGAACAATTGATAAACTTCAATAAACAAAAAAATCTGATTTATTCTCTTCCAAAAAATGTAATAAAATGCATATGAAATCAGAACCACATTGCTTCTTTAGTGATATGCTTCATCAATTAACCTTTATAATCTGCAAGGCCATTTTATGTATATTATATTACAGAGTTACTGTGGGGACCCCGACCCGGAACCTTAGCTCGTGCCCCGAGCGGGAGGGTCCCCTTACTAGATCAATCACCTAAATTTAAAAAAACTTTTGCTTAACTTGAAAATATACAAAATCAACTTTCATAAAACCAACTATATACATCTCCACTTCGAGGCAAGTTTATAAAACAACTTTGAAAGAGAAGCAACAACCTGTTTAGTTACAACATAAACACAAATGAAAACATTTTACAAAAGAGTTCTATATACAAATCTCCAAAAGAGTAATATCCAAATGCTACTCCCAACCAATTAACTCTAAACATACCCTGACAATTCCAAAAGAAAGCTGTCCAAACTCCTTTCTGGCCTCACAGGTTTGGGCCACCTGTCTCAGCGCGATCTGTAATAGTAAAGGGAGAAGGGGTGAGAATAAATCTCAGCAAGCTATTATGATGCAACAAGATGCCATATAAGATGCAACACATAACATGGTTTTCTCAAACACATTGTTAAAGCGGTAAACACATTACGTTACCTCAGTTTACCTTTCCCGTCTGAACAATATGTCGTACAACGTGGGAGTAATAACTCCTCTATTTTGTGAACTGCTTAGGCATATTCACATCTTATAAGACTCATTTTTCAGAGAACCATATAAGATTACTCGCTATCTGTAAATGCTTTTGGCTAAGTACAGAAGCTATCACCCCAACTGTGGTCACAGAAGGGGACAGTCACAGGTATAATGTAATTCAATCACCTTATAGAACATTTTCCATAATTGATTGAATTCCATTATACCCCTAAACATCAGCTGATGAACACATTCAAGCACATAAACATATACTTGAAATTAAATACACAATTGGGATATCAACCAATCAACATGGTATTAGTACTCATGTTCAAACCATCACAATAATGCAACTTACATTTCAATACACTATTGAACAAACATAATAAGAATATGCAACCAAATATGACACAATATATCATAACCAAGCCTTACATGTTCACATACAACATTTCTTAACCCCACTAAAAGGTTTAAGATCATTTCACCAAGTTCTATTCAACTTTGGTTAAGTTTCACATCTTGCTTTCCAACCATTTTCAAGACAATATTTAATAACTTCCCTCATATCATTTTGGACAAGTTAAGACATCATTGTATAGCTCATATGTTGTACTATGATTAGAGTGTTCAATTGGTTCAAAAAATAGTTTAGGTAGTTAGGGATAAATTGATTGAAAACTGATTCAGCAAAACAGGGCAGGGCACGACTCGTGCCTTACAGCACGACTCGTGCCCCAATCCAGCAGGCGTACAAAATTGTCACGACTAGTTACCATGGTGATTTAGGAAGGGAACGACTCGTGCCAGACATCACGAATCATGCTACACAAAGCAGCACGAGTCCACAAGTTTACACGACTCGTGGTCACGACTGAAGGCTTGGCACGACTCGTGACAGAGGGCACGAGTCGTGCCCTTTGCCGAAAATCAGCACTGATTGCTGAAACATCAGCGAAGCTTGACAACTTTCTATTTTACTTCAAACCAACATTTCCAACACCTCAAATTTCAGTATAACATCTCCCAATTTACCTAAAGCTATTCCAACTCACCCAAAGACCATATCGACCATTTCAAACTCAAGAAAAAAATGGTCAAACACTACATGCAACATATATATTCCAACTATTACAGCATTAACCTCAAATTTACTCATATCATTTCACCTTAACAACAACACTATAATCAAACCTCAGTTCAACTCATCCCAATACATTTTCAACTCAAAGAAAAATGTTCCAAAATGCCAAGCAACATTTATACAACAACAATATCAACTTTAATCATTGAATGAGCAAGGTTTTAAGGAAAACATAATAACTTACCAAAAATAATACGAAAGTGAGAAAACTTTATCCGGATAGAAATGATCCCCTCGACTTTCTCAACATTTAGGTGAAGACGGAACGAAGAACAGAATAATACTTGATTTATGGTGGATTTATGAGTGAAACCCTTGAAGCTTTTTGAAGAAGAAGGAATGGAGAAGAAATGTTGCTGATGAAAATGATCATAAGCTTCCTCACCAAACCAAGGATATTCATTAAGAAATTTCTGCTTAAGCTCCTTCCTTACTCTAGCTATTACACTTACATTACTTAAGTTTCAAATTCTATATTTTAGCACCTCCATACTTTTATACTTCCTCCGTCCCACTCGAAAGGGCACAAATTTCCTTTTTGGACGTCCCATTTGAAAGGGCACAATCCAAAAATAGAAAGTTTTTTATTATTTTTTTATTTGTGGGACCCTTTTGTCATACACTCATAATAAATATTCATTAACTATTTCCTATTCCACTTTCTCTTTTCTACATCACCTTTCACTCACAACATTTATTCCACTATACACTTTTTCTCTTTCCTACATCACTTTTCTTAATTCTCGTGCAAGAACACAAAAATATCCTTTCGAGCGGGACGGAGGGAGTAAGTTGTTTTTTATAATATTCCTATGTTTAGACTAAAATGTCATTTAATTTGAAACAGATGGGGTATAATATTCCATTCTCATTTTTAAATGTTACAAAAATTGCATTTAAATAAGTCAAATGGCAAATTTGACACATGACTATAGTTAAGGGGTTTTATTTTCTTTGGTAATTAAAGGCCAAATATTAAATAATCCATTTTCCAATATTTTCTTTTCAGAAATTAAATAATTCAGACAGGCTTTAGGAAAGTTAGGAAACCTAAAATAGCTTTAAAAACTTCTAAAATCCCCCAAAAATTTCCATTATCTACTCAGACAGCAACCAAAATTCAATATTTATCTAACCTCACCCTTTTATTTCATAAATCAAAGCAAATTTTCTTGATTATATCAGTTCATATTCCCTGTTTCTTTCTTTATTCTGTTTTTAAATGTAATTTTATTTACTGCGTAAATAATGAAATGAAATGAACAGCTTTCATTTCTGTAATTTTTGATCTCATTTCCGTAGGAAATTCTCAAATATTTTCAGAATTTTGTTCTATTTTATTTAATTCTATCAACATTTCTGGGGTTTTAGGTTTTATGCTAGTAATATATTTGCATAATTTCTCTGGGAAATTGAAAAGGTCATTGTCTGTGTCTCTGTGAGTTTGTGTTTGAGTGGGTCAAAGATAATGAATTTTTGGTGAAAATTAGAAAGGAAATTTTGTTAATTTTGGTGGGATTTTTGTTTATGGAAGGCATGAACAACAGTAGTGGGGTTACAGTGGTGAGATCAGATGCTCCTTCTGATTACCATGTAGCTCCCAGGACTGAAAATCCAACTGGATCAGCAGCACCGGCTGCTATTCCACCCCCACTTGGTGTTTCTCCGCCGCCGGGTACGGTACCGCCGGGGATGCTGCAGGGGACCGAGAAGAAAAAGAGGGGGAGGCCTAGGAAGTATGGTCCAGATGGCCCAGTCAAAAAAGCTCTCTCTCCAAAACCTATTTCATCGGCAGCACCGCCTCCGGTGATCGACTTCTCTTTGCCGGTAAAGCACAAGAAGGTCCGGCCAGTTGGGTCTATTAGCAAACATCAACCACCCAAGATGGAAATGGAGGATTCAGGTAACCTTCAATCGCTTGTATTTCTTCATTTTTGTGCTTGGAAATGATTTTGATCTTCAATAAAGTTCGAGTCTTTTGCATGCATGTTGGTCTAAATGCGATTTATTTGATCCAAATTTGAAGCGGGCTGTTTGAATTTTCAGTACTTATGTAGATGTGGGATCTGTATGAATAGATGCCCCAACTTGAATCTTGATGTTAATTGATAGGTCTAGAAGCCAGCATTGTTAGTTGGTGGGAGTGAAAGATAACTAATCTTCTTCAGCTAATGGACGTCTTTGGCCCGCCTCGATTCTTGATTATAAAGGGACTTTGATTATCTACTATTTGATTTGAATTAAGGAATTTTAAGCTACATCATTCACTCAATTTCGGGTAGATTTGTGAGGATTAGGACTCGTGTGCTATATTATACTGTGGGGCTAGGTTTTTTATTGATAGCGATTGTTGAGCATTCATATGTCTGTTGAAGTTTGAACAAAGTTTCTTGGTTATATTATAATGCAGCCGGGTAGGTTTCTTACTGCACCGTACTAATATTCTTATTTTTGTCCAGGCGATCGGGTTTCATGCTCAGTCGGTGCTAATTTCACTCCCCATATCATCACTGTTAATGCTGGAGAGGTAAATTATTCATAAAAATTACTTTATGCATTTTGGTGTTTCCTTAGGATCATAAAGTGTTCTTTCTCCCAACTTGCTGTGATAATATTCTGTATGAGAGTATAAATTACCTCTTGTGATGATTCTCATAGTCATTGGACAGTTGTTTTATTTGGGTAGGAGTGTTTCTAAATGGTTATTTATTTTGTTCTCAATCTAAGCTGAAACTGGATGCTAATACCCACGGCGGCCCACCCTAGATTTGGTCCATGAATCTCTATTTTCTAAGGCACTGGCAGAGCCAAGGCAACAATAAAGGGGGCAATTGCCCCCCTTTCATTTTAAAAACCAAATTTTATTTGCGATTTTTTTCTTTTGCAAAATATTGATGGATATATGGAGTCTAGTTCAAATTGTCACCATTTATGTCAAGAAAAAAATATACTAATAATTTTTTTCTTGTCCTCTATAGCTTGTGTAATCTTGTGAAAATAATCTTGCCCCCCTTTGAAAAAATTCTGGCTCCGCCACTGTTCTAAGGAGTAGTTTATTTGATTGAGGGAATACGGTGTCGTATTTGGCATGTTATTGTGCACTTAAGAACTGGTGTTTCTTTCCTTTCCAGGCGCTGTGAGCGAAGGAGTACACAAAAGAAATAGACAGAAACTTTCATTTGAAGTTCTTTTTGTTCATGATGTGTATGAAGTGTTTGCCATCTGATTATTTTCGTCTTCGTTTTCAAGATGTGTTTACACTTGTATTGTATTAATGTTGTGTTAGAGCTCAGACGAAATAAAATGTTGGTATTTTGCGTATTTCACTTTTCTGGGGTTTTAGTACTAACAGTACATATTTCTGTTAGTTAGACATAAAACCATTTATGCAAGCGATGCTTTTTGACATGATTAAGTTTTGAAACTAGGGGTTATATCAAGAAGTAGACCTTTTAGATTATATCTTTTCAATTAGAAACTTTTTTAAATGAATTTGTCGAATTTTATTTTGTTTTGGTGATTCCATTGAAGGGTAAATCTTTAATTGTAAAAGTTTAAACTTATAGATGATAAACTTACGATATTTGGATGCACGTAAATATTTTTTCTTGGACAAAAAAATTGCTATCAAGTGGGGAAGTATTTTACCCTTTTTTTGCGTGCTAATAGTTCTAATGGCTAATTTATGTGTCCATCTTTCAGCATTTTCTCCCCTTCCTTGATATATAAGCTCAATTAGTTGGGTTGCCTATTTCGAACTATCTTTTCATTTATGAACAATCTTTTGTTGTAGCAGGATGTCACAATGAAGGTAATATCGTTTTCTCAGCAAGGGCCTCGGGCAATATGCATTTTGTCTGCAAATGGAGTCATTTCAAGTGTTACACTACGCCAGCCTGATTCTTCCGGGGGTACATTGACGTATGAGGTACTGTATGCAATCATATATTTGTGTATAATATTTAATTCATATTTGATTGAAGAGGCAGGAGTGGAGGGTAAAAACCCATGTGGGGGTTGATTTTATTTATTTATTTATTATTTTTTTTAACAACTTTTTTTTCACGATGACATATGAGGATTCATGTTAGCCGACCCCAAATTATTTTGGGACTAAGGCTTTGTTGTTGTTGTTGTTGTTGTTGATTGAATCATGTCAAAATACAAACTAGTGCGACATTCTGTTTTTGAATTCTTTTCCCCACTTAATATCTCCTCTCCGGTTTAAGTCCAATAACTAAGTAATTGTCAGTTGCAGTTCTAAAGGATCCAATACGAAATATAGGTTGTAATGTCTGGTATTGGTAATGTTATTGGTGTTCTTTATTCACATTGTTGACATACACAGCCTGGATATTAAATAGAGGATGTAGCTGTTAATTAGTACTCCCTCCATTTCTAAATGAATGTCCAAATTCAAGAAAGTTTTGTCCGAAAATGAATGTCATATTTGTAAAATACTTTGTTCCTAAACGCTTTTTTACCAAAAAACATTCGTTATTCATTTTATTATCGTAAAACTAAATGTTTAAAAAGTGGATAACAAGAGTATTTATGCATCTTTGCCATTAAAATGTATAAAAAACACACATTTTCAAAGTGTCCGTTAAAATGTAATTTGGACATCCATTTAGGGACGGAGGGAGTAAATATTGTACTGGAAATTCTAGTGAAATATAGCATTTAAATGATTCAAATTTATTATTTCGTGAATAAAATATTGAAGGAAGTTCATGTGATATCCCCCATCCTACATCGGAAATATGTGAGAATTTGGTGACATATATATAAGGCTCATCATTATTACTAAGCATTAAATCATTCATTGGACTTTTGGAGGCCTATGATGGGGTGTGGTTGACCAAAATGAGAAGGTGCTTCATGGGCCAGTGTGTGGTGCCTGTGTAGCGGGTCCGGAATAAATGGTATCAAGGCGGAACCCTGGCCTTTCTTTTTCATCATGGTCTGCTTTTCTTTTTCATCTTGGGGGGTTTCTATTTTCAGAAATTGATATTTTGTTGTTTCTCAGGGTCGATTCGAGATACTTTCGTTGAGCGGATCATTTATGCCATCTGAGAGTGGTGGAATAAAGAACAGATCTGGTGGTATGAGTGTTTCGTTAGCCAGTCCAGATGGACGCGTTGTTGGTGGCGGTGTTGCTGGTTTGCTAGTAGCTGCTGGTCCAGTGCAGGTATTTACACCCTCACCTTTACTCTTTTTCTATCTTTCCATCTCACCCGTTACATTTAGGGGTCTTTTTTGTTATTAATTCTCGAGGCTTGAATACTAAATTCAGGTCTGAAATTGTGTGAATTTATAAGAGTCAACATCTGAATACTGAATTCTGTATTTATGACCTATACAAATTTACTTATGTGGATTTTTCTCTCTAGAAATTGATAAAGAGTAAATTTTTTTTTTTTTTTTTTGTGTGGGGTAAAATATTAGGTTGTGATTGGAAGTTTTCTGACTGGGAATCAACATGAGCAGAAGCCCAAGAAGCAGAAAATGGAAACAACAGTGCATGCGATCCCCACTTCAGCTATACCCATTACCACCACGGAGATGGAGGAGCCGCCACCTTATGCCGCCGCCAAACAAAATCTCTCATCTGCTTCCTTCCGTGGGGATAGTTGGTCTTCCTATACCCCTGACTCCATGAATAAGTCAGCTGACATAAACATAAGTCTGCATGGATAGAATCGGAACTCAAGGTTTGATCAAGTACTGACCAAAACCGGCATAAAACTCCTAATGATGAATCCTTCTCAATTTTCTTGTTTGTTTGTGTGTAAAAGCGTTGTCAGAGTCGAGACTTTTTTCATTTTTTTTAGGTAGTGCATTAGGGTGGAAACTGGTGGTAATGTGAAAAATTATTTTGTTTGAAGGGGTTTCTTTTTTTTTTTTACAAAATTGACCAACGTATTTTGCATTATTCCGAGCCAAAAACTTATAAAAAACGCTATAAAAAACGCGTTTTTTTTAACCTTAACAAAAAACGTGTTTTTCACCCGTCGCGCTCGGACTCTCTCTCTCTACTCTCTCTCTAAACGCAAACAGAGTTCCTCACCATTGCCGGCTCCCTCAATCGTCTTCTTCATTGTTTTCTCTAATCTGAACACCAAAATCAGATCAAATCTGAACATAAAAATCCAATTAATCTCACTTAATTTAGGGTTTTTGATTTGGGGATAGTAGTGTATGAAAGTGTAATTGGTTCGTTAATTACTTCCTACTTAATTGTTGCTGAAGAATTGTTCTCTGTATTGATACCAAGAATGGTTCATTAATTACTTCCTACTTAAGATTTGTAAGATTTTTGGTTCGTTAATTACTTCCTACTTGTGTTCTTGGATATTTCCCTCTATTCAAAATGTGATTCTCCTTGTTATGGATGAATTATTTACCCTGTTCCTAATCATTTAAACTTGTTTCGTGAATCGATCCATGTGTTTTGAAGTGCCGGTCCATGTGTTTTCAAATGCCAGTCCATGTGTTTTTGAATGCCGATTAGTTCCAATTTTAATTCCAATTTCGAGATGCCGATCCATGTGTTTTGAAGTGTCGATCCATGTGTTTTCAAATGCAGTCCATGTGTTTTTGAATGCCAAGTGCTTGTGTTTTTGAGAGCCAACAAAAATAATTACCGGTGTTTTTGAGTGCCAGTGTATCTGTTTTTGAGTGCCAGTGTTTGTGTTTTCAAATGCCGGTCCATGTGTTTTTGAATGCCGGTGTAAAAAGTGCTAGTGCATGTATATTAAGTGACTTTATAAACTAACACTGGCACTTGGTTACACTAACACTGGCACTTTGTTACACTAACACTGGCACTTGTTTTACACTAACACCAGCACTTTGATACACTAACACTGGCACTTTATTACACTAACACTGGCACTTTTTTACACTGGCACTTTGTTACACATGCACCGACACTAAGTTTACGGACAAAGAGAGCTTTTAACTTCAAAGCAAATTAAACCCTTTATCCACACCATTGAAGGACATTTTGTTTATCCAACAAAAAACGAAGAGCTATGGAATCAAATCACACAGATATCTCCAATTAATTATGTACCAATCAATAAAGTACCAATCAATTATGTAACGAAGCAGAATTGACAATGGACATTAATGGCGGAACTAGGGCATGAATTGTAGGTTACAAAATACTCAAACTGAGTGAACGCCGGAGAACGATCGGAGCTTGGGATGGCCAGAGAAGATGATCGGAGCTTGGGATGGCACGAATTTGTAATATTAACACCGGCATTTATCATGGTTGCCAGTAATTACAAAAATGCCACCGTTTGTTTTGAAAACACGTTTTTCCTTATCTTAAGAAAAAACTAGTTTTTTATAAGACCAACTCTTATTCCGAACCACTCCTTATGAAAAGACTATCTATATGAGAAGCCCTTTGGTATCAAAGCACGTCGCAACAACGGGAACATCAGGAGTTAGCTAAAATGCTATGCACCCAATGAAATCTGACAATGTCATGAGATGAAAATCAGACGACATGTAAAAGATGTGTTACGCAATGTAAAAGAAAAAAATAGATATTTCACATTATTAATGTAAGTTTTATATGCAGTACTAAAGAATATACATCACATTTAATTACAAAAATGTGTTTTTAAATTCGGTCAAAATTATATTTTACATTTGATAGAAGATTTTTCACATCGCATTGTCTGATGTTAAGCTCTTGAGATAAAATTCTGCAGTAGAAGCAGCAGACCCACACCCGTTTTATAGTACCCGCTTCGTTTTATTTTAATAGCAAGTATTGCAGTTGATTTATTAACTTTGTGTAAGAAATGTACATCAATTTTAACTGCATTTTGATTTTGATTTTGATAATGTGGACACCAAAGGTTTTAAAAGGCGCTAGGCGAATGCTAGGCGGCGGAGCCGGGCCTAGCGCCTAGACGGGGACTAATCGGGACCTAGGCGAAACTTAAAACTAGGCGTTGAAGAGGGGCCTTGATACAGGAGCCAGAGCGACCGCTGTCGTGGGAATGGCGGCCGCGCTGAAGGACATGGGGACGACGCTTGAAGACACTGGACAGGAGTGCGACCGCGCTCCTGGAGAGTGCGACCGCGCTAAAGGCAATGAAGACCAGGCATCAGTTTCGGGAGAAGTGCGCGACCGCGCTAGTAGGGAGAGCGACCGCGCTGAAGGCAATGAAGACAAGGCGTGAGTTTCTGGAGAGGTGCGCGACCGCGCTAGGCCAAAGGGCGGCCGCGCTCGTGACGAGGAGATGAAGACTGTTTGCGTTTTATTTACGGAAAAACTCTTAATTTTAGTAGTTTATTAATTTTGGGAACTCTTTTAATTACTGCCTAGGTAGGAGTATAAGTACTTAGTCTTCTTATTTTGGTAAACAACTTATTATTCTTGATTTTAATTCAAAGAAATTTTCTCTTTAATTCCTGGTGGATTCCAGATCTGTGTTCAAGGATTCATCGCTTGTGAATTCTTGTGTTTAGTGCGCTAAACACGAAACCTATTGCTTCCGTGCTGCGTCAGTTGGTATCAGAGCAGGCCATATCCTGTCTTTTACATCATACTGAGGAATTATGGGAGATCAGGCTACCAAGGCGGATATCGAGGGGATTACTACCGCCGTATTTGCGTTGGCCGACACGGATCGCCGCGTTGGTTCTGCTCAAACGGTGGTCGAGAATGATAATCGAGACCGTAGGGATGAAAGAGACAGGGAAGAACACGTTCGCCGTCCTCAGAGGGCAGAGAACCGGGAAGAAGAAGGGTCCAGTTCGGAGGAAGAAATCGTTGAGGATGATGGAATAGAACAAGCGTAATGGGCCAAAATCGCCGGGATTATAGAATCAAAGTTGAAATCCCTTATTTCTATGGAACCATGTGGATAGACGATTTTCTAGACTGGCAGACTAATGTCGATCGCTTCTTTGAGGTCATGGAGGTACCTGCTAATAAGCAGGTGAAGATGGTAGCGATTCGCTTGAAGAGTACTGCTGCAGTATGGTGGGATAAGCTGGTAGTGCAGAGGCGATGACAAGGGAAGGAGCCAGTTAGGACTTGGAGGCGGATGAAGCGGTTGATCTCGGGGAGGTTTTTGCCGCAGATTATGAGCGAGATCTTGTATAAGTTGTATCTCAATTGTGTACAAGGCAAAAGGACGGTTGATGAGTACACTTGCGAGTTTCAGCGATGCTGCAAGAGTGGAGATTGACGAGTCTGAGGAACAAAAGGTTGCACACTATATCAATGGCCTGAAAGGCTCAATACATGACAAGATGGGTTTGCATCAAGTACGGAACTTGACAGATGCTTCTACTCTGGCCTTGAAAGTGGAGCTTATGGAAAAGTCGAGTACAAGGGTCTTTAATGCTCCTTTTCGTAAATGGAGTCCACAAGGTGGTGCTGATGAAGGGAATAACAAGGAGAAAGGGGCGACAGCGGGGAACAGTGCGACAGGGAACCGTGCGACAGCGAGTAACTCGACAGGAAACAAGGCGCCGGTACAGAAAACAGCAAATTGTATGCCAAACCGACGGGAGATAAGTGCTTTCGCTGTCAGGGATATGGTCATAGGTCCAACGTTTGCCCCAGTAGGAGGACTGCTGCATTCTTAGAGGAGGAAGATGAAGTAGAGGAGGAGAATGATGAGTATGAAGGGGCCGAGTTTGCGGAGGAGGAATCCGAAGAATATGTGGGTTGTGTTCTTCAACAGATGTTGTTATCTTCCAAGGATGAGGGACAGAGGAAGAATCTTTTTCGTGTATTTGTTCCATTACTAACAAGGTATGCAATTTAATTGTTGATAATGGTTGCCTTTGAAAATTTAGTTTCGCGAAATTAGTTGATTTCCTTGGGTTGAAAGCGAACCGCATGAGAAACCACATGGCTTGGGGTGGGTGAATATGGGTTCAGAACTTAGAGTGTCACGTACTTGTAGGGTTCCCCTTTCTATCGGGAAACACTATAAGGAGGAAGTCGTTTGTGATGTGCTGAATATGGATGTATGTCATGTATTACTGGGTCGTCCATGGCAACATGATCATGATATCACTTATAGGGGCAAGGATAATGTGGTGATGTTCAACTGGAACAAACACAAGATTGCTATAGCTCCTGTTTCACGGTTTGAGAAGCAGGTTGAGAAGGATAAGCCGGTGTTGATGCTTATTCAGAATGAGAAGGATCTTACCGCAGCTATTGAGGAGTCAGAGTATTTTTGCCCTATAATCATAAAGGGGTTGTTGGGTTCTGTCAGTGTGGAGATTGGGTTGCCAAGGGACATTGAAGAACTACTTGCAGATTTTCAGGAGTTACTGTCCGATGAATTGCCCAATGATCTGCCCCCTATGAGGGACATTCAGCATCAGATTGATTTGATTCCGGGAGCTAGCTTGCCAAACCTCCCGCATTATCGCATGAGTCCTAAGGAGAATGAGATACTTCGAGAGCAGATTGAAGATTTGCTGCGGAAGGGGTTTATTAGGGAGAGCATGAGTCCGTGTGCAGTACCGGTTCTGCTTGTGCCAAAGAAGGGTAATCAGTGGCGTATGTGTGTGGACAGCCGAGCCATCAACAAAATTACCATCAAGTATCGATTTCCTATTCCCCATTTGGAAGACATGTTTGATGAGTTATCCGGGTCGAGGGTGTTCACAAAACTGGATTTGCGCAGCGGGTACCACCAGATTCGGATTAGGCCGGGAGATGAATGGAAAACAGCCTTCAAGAGTAAGGATGGTCTTTATGAGTGTCTTGTCATGCCATTCGGGCTCTCTAATGCCCCTAGCACTTTCATGCGATTGATGAATCAGGTATTCCGACCTTTTATTGGTTCTTTTGTTGTCGTTTATTTCGATGATATCCTGATTTATAGTAAAGATAGAATTGCACATCTCGATCATCTTAGACAAGTGTTGCACGTTCTAAAAGATAATCAGCTCTACATCAATCTTAAAAAGTGTATTTTCTGCACCAACAAGTTACTTTTTCTGGGTTTTGTGGTTGGTGAGGATGGAATTCAGGTGGATGAGGAGAAAGTGAGGGCCATAAGGGATTGGCCAGCCCCGACATCTGTCACTGAGGTGCGTAGTTTTCATGGCTTAGCTACCTTCTATAGGAGGTTTATGCGGAATTTCAGTACCATCACTGCTCCTATTACTGAGTGTTTGAAGAAGGGTAAGTTTCAGTGGGGTTTCGAGCAAGAACAGAGTTTTGCCCTCATCAAGAAAAAATTTTGTACTGCACCAGTTCTTGCCCTACCCGACTTTGATAAAATATTCCAGGTGGAATGTGATGCTAGTGGCGTAGGGATTGGAGCTGTTCTATCACAAGAAAAGCGACCGGTGGCTTTCTTTAGTGAGAAGTTGAGTGAGGCGCGTCAAAAGTGGAGTACTTATGATCAGGAATTCTATGCCGTTTTTCGGGCTCTGCGACAGTGGGAGCATTATCTTGTTCAGAGGGAATTTATTTTATTTTCTGATCATCTTGCCCTAAAGTTCTTGCACAGCCAGAAGGTGATAAACAAGATGCATGCTCGATGGGTTAGTTATCTGCAGAAGTTTCCTTTCATTATTCAACATAAGTCCGGGGTTCAGAACAAAGTGGCAGACGCTCTGAGTAGGAGGGCTTCCTTGTTACTTACCTGTTGTCTCAAGAAGTCGTCGGGTTTGAGTTGCTGAAGGAGCTGTATGGAGAGGATGCAGATTTCAAACAATTATGGTTTAAGTGTGTGGGCAGGCACCCGAGTGCGGTTTTTCATGTCCGTGATGGTTTTCTGTTCAAAGGGGATCGATTGTGCATTCCTGTTTCGTCGTTGCGTGAGAAGTTGATCCGGGATTTGCATGGGGGAGGCCTTAGTGGACACTTGGGGCGAGACAAGACCATCGCTAGCTTGGAGGAGCGTTACTTCTGGCCTCAACTGCGGAAGGATACGGGTGCTATCGTCAGGCGTTGTTATGTTTGTCAGGTTTCTAAAGGGCAATCTCAAAATATTGGTCTTTATTTGCCCTTGCCTAATCCTGATGATATATGGCTCGATTTATCTATGGATTTTGTGTTGGGTTTACCTCGTACTCAACGAGGTGTGGATTCTGTTTTCGTGGTAGTGGATCGATTTTCCAAAATGTCTCATTTTATTGCTTGCAAGAAGACCTCGGATGCCTCTAATATTGCAAAGCTGTTCTTTAGAGAGGTTGTACGTCTTCATGGTGTTCCTAAGTCCATTACTTCAGATAGGGACACTAAGTTCTTGAGTCACTTCTGGATTACATTATGGCGTATGTTTGGTACTGCGTTGAATCGGAGTTCTACAGCTCATCCGCAAACAGACGGACAGACAGAAGTTACTAACAGAACACTGGGAAATATGATCAGAAGTGTTTGTGGGGACAAACCGAAGCAGTGGGATTTGGCATTGCCGCAGGTGGAATTTGCTTACAATAGTGCAGTCCACTCGGCTACGGGTAAATCACCGTTTTCTGTGGTTTACACTTCGACTCCAAGGCATGTTGTGGACTTGGTACCGTTACCAAGGGGTCGTGGTGTGAGTCAAGCAGCTGAAAATATGGCCAATGAAGTATGTGCTGTCAAAGAAGAGGTTCGGGCCAAGTTGGAGGCAACGGGATTGAAGAATAAAGCTGCTGCAGACAAGAAGAAACGGGTCAAAGTTTTCAAGGTTGGGGATGATGTTATGATATTTTTTCGACGAGAGCGTTTTCCTGTTGGTACGTATAAGAAGTTGCAACCTCGCAAGTATGGGCCTTTCAAGGTGACTAGGAAGATCAATGACAATGCATATGTGGTGGCTCTTCCTGATAACTTAAACATCTCGAATACCTTCAACGTAGCTGACATGTATGAGTATCACGCGGATGGAGTTCTTTATCCTGATGAGAACTCAGAGTCGAGTTCTTTTGAGGTGGAGGAGACTGATACAGGAGCCAGAGCGACCGCTCTCGTGGGAATGGCGGCCGCGCTGAAGGACATGGGGACGAGGCTTGAAGACTCTGGACAGGAGTGCGACCGCGCTCCTGGAGAGTGCGACCGCGCTAAAGGCAATGAAGACCAGGCATCAGTTTTGGGAGAAGTGCGCGACCGCGCTAGTAGGGAGAGCGACCGCGCTGAAGGCAATGAAGACAAGGCGTGAGTTTCTGGAGAGGTGCGCGACCGCGCTAGGCCAAAGGGCGGCCGCGCTCGTGATGAGGAGATGAAGACTGTTTGCGTTTTATTTACGGAAAAACTCTTAATTTTAGTAGTTTATTATTTTTGGGAACTCTTTTAATTACTGCCTAGGTAGGAGTGTAAGTACTTAGTCTTCTTATTTTGGTGAACAACTTATTATTCTTGATTTTAATTCAAAGAGATTTTCTCTTTAATTTCTGGTGAATTTCAGATTTGTATTCAAGAATTCATCGCTTGTGAATTCTTGTGTTTAGTATGCTAAACACGAAACCTATTGCTTTCGTGCTGCGTCAGGCCTAAAGCGAGGCGAAATTTTTTAAAACACTGGTGGACACCACCATGCATGTGACCTTTCAAAGTCTTCATCTACTCGAGGCAAAACTTGACTTTTCCTGGTCCTTTTGTCAGAGCCTTCAAATTAATTGCCAATAATTCAACTCCAATCTTATCCTCATCCTCCCGTCTATTACTCCCTCCGTCCCTGATCATGGTGTCTAGTTTGACTTTTCACGTAAATTAAGAAGAGAGTATTGTATTGAAAGTGTTGTGAGTGTGAAAATAAAATAGGAGAGAGAATGAGTGAAGGAAATAGTAAATTATAATGGTGTTATGAGTATTAAAATAATGTAAGAGAGAGAATGAGTGGAGGGAATAGTAAAGATTCCTTTTCATTTTAGGAAATGTGCACGTAAATTTGAGACGCTCAAAATGAAAAGTGTGCACGTAAGTATGGGACTGAGGGAGTATATCATACTACTAGTAAAAGTCCATGTTCAAGTCCAAGGACATGTGTATTTTTTTTTTTTAATTAATTTTTTTTTTAATTTAAAAAAAAATTAATTTTTTTTTATTTTTTAAGAGCAAAATGAGAAAATGACAACTTTGTGAGAGGAAAATGAGAAACTGTTCATTCAACTGTTCATTCAACTGTTCATCCCCGTGTTGCCATTTATACTATAGATATCTATATAATGTCCTATCACTTGCTCAAAAAATAGACCACCTCACAATGATGAAGGCATCCACAATATTATTACTCTCACTTTCATTCCTTCTCATAAGTTTCTCAGCTACTTCAGCCCCCGATCCCGTCCTAGACATCAACAAAAAGCACCTAGTGGCCGGCGTTGCCTACCACATACTTCCGGTATTCCGTGGTCGAGGTGGCGGCCTTACTCTATCCGCCACAAACTCCACCCAAGCATGCCCAACAATCCATGTCGCCCAAGCCCGTAGCGAGCTTGATCAGGGCCTAGCGTTGAGTTTTTTACCGGTCAACCCCAAAAAGGGGGTAGTCCGCGTCTCAACAGACCACAACATTCTATTCCCCCATTCAGCCGAGACAACTTGCGTAAAGTCAACCGTTGGGAAGCTGGCTTATGAGGAGTCAACGATGAAGTATTTTGTGACGGTTGGTGGAGTCAGAGGAAACCCGGGACGGTTGACTATTGATAACTGGTTTAAAATTGAGAAATATGAATCGGATTATAAGCTGAAATTTTGCCCGACGGTTTGTAATTTCTGCAAAGTTATATGTAGAGATTTTGGCATTTTTATTGATGGTGAGGGAAGAAGACTTTTGGCTTTGAGTGATGATCCATTTAGGGTCATGTTTAAGAAGGTTTAGCATTTGCAAATGACTAAGTGTTTGAATTATTTCCCTTTAATTTGTTGATTTATTAACAAAATAATGTTGTTCCTTAGTTTTATCACGAGTAACTTGATACAATAAAGTGTCATTCCTAAAGACTAGTAGGTAACCCGTGCTTCGCACGGAAGCTAATTTGCTAATATCATGATTTATTTTTTATAATATAGGTATATTATAAATGAATCAAAACATTAACATTTATAAAGTTAGAAAAATTGTGTTCAATTTTAATAACTTTGTTGCACATAAGTTTAATAGGAATTGCATTGTGACTAATAATGTAGCAATTTTTGCTATTTTATTTTTGATGTTCATACTTTATGTCATTTATTTTTGATGTCATAATTTATGTCAGTATGCAACATTTTTTATGGACGTGAACAAAGTGAATGAAAAAACTAACGACCTATTTCTTTTCAAACTACAACATTTTAAATACAATGTAGGGGGTTCTAACCCTTAACCTTCCCGAGAAAAGTACGTCTTTAAGCTAAATGCTTCACAATTGGGCATTATTAACGACCTACTTTAATATATATATAGTAACTATTATGATTAACTAATATTATTAATAGTTATAGTTAACATATATTGTAACTATAATACTATTACTTAACATATATAGTAAATTAATACTATTTATAATAATAGTTAGCATATATAGTAACTATTATAGTTAACTAATACTATTAATAGTAATAGTTAATATATATAGTAACTATTATAGTTAACTAATACTATTAATAGTAATAGTTAATATATATATTAACTATTATAGTTAACTAATACTATTAATAGTAATAATTAACATATATAGTAACTATTATAGTTAACTAATACAGTTAATAGTAATAGTTAACATACTCTATATAGTAACTATTATAGTTAACTAATACTATTAATAGTAATAGTTAACATATATAGTAACTATTATAGTTAACTAATACTATTAATAGTAATAGTTAACATATACTCCCTCCGTCTCATAAGTCTTAAGAAAATTTTTCATTTTGGGCGTCCCATAAGTCTTAAGAATTTCCAAAATGGAAACCTTAAATCACTATTCTCTCCACTCATTCTCTCTCCTACATTATTTTAATACTCACAACACCATTATAATTTACTATTCTCTCCACTCATTCTCTCTCATATTTAATTTTTCACACTCACAACACTTCTTCCACTCATTCTCTCTCCTAATACTATAATAATATTCCTTAATTCCCGTGCCATTTCAAAATTTCCTAAGACTTATGGGACGGAGGGAGTATAGTAACTATTATAGTTAATTAATACAATTAAGAGTAATTAATAGTAATAGTTAATTTATAAAGTAACTATTATAGTTAACTAATACTATTAATAGTAATAGTTAACCTATATAATAACTATTATTATTAACTAATAGTATTAGCTAATAAGGAGAATATCAAAAGTCATATATATTTTGGGATAGTGATGACGTGGCTTCTCCAAAATCAAAAGTTTGCCTAAACTTGTCCACGTAGCGAAGCCATAACCCTCCTCACCAACTTTAATATATACTCCCTCTGTCCCATAAAACATTACCCCTTTTACTATTTTGAGCGTCCCACTTTAAAGTCCCACTTTCTTAAATAAAAAGGAAAAAAAAATTACTATTCTCTCCACTCATTTTCTCTCCTCCCACTCACAACACTTTTCAAATTTACTATTCTCTCCACTCATTCTCTTTCCTCCCACTCACAACACATACTTTAATAACATTATTTCTTATTTTCCGTTCTCAATAGTAAAGGGGTAAAGTTCTGGTTCATCAATTGAATACTATTGAGGCGTAATATTCGTTGTTACATCCACATTTATCAGTTTAATTTTTTGTATCAATGTTAAATTTGACATAGTATTGTATCAAAGCAAGTACGGTATCAGAGCAGAGTTCAGTTAGTAATGTCATAGATTAAAATACTTTCATTTGTATTTTTTCCGTGCGGAAATTAAATTGTTCACAATTGCACCTAGTGTTTACTTTTATTCGGCTGGAGCGGCCGTGTCTTCTAAAGTGGAGAGGCCGTGCAAATAACTCTTGCCAAGCCAAAATGACCCAAGTCCTCAGGAGCGACCGTGTCTTCTAAAGTAGAGTGGTCGTGCAAAGCTGGAGCGGCCGAGCAGCAAAAAGGGAGCGACCGTGCATTCAAGCCGGTTCAAAAGATAATTTGGCGTCAAGGCTTGCACGGCCGTGCAAGTTATAACGCACGACCGTGCACTTACTGTTATCGGGCTGAAAAGGCACCTCTTGAAAACAGCTTTTTGAAGAATCATACTCTTAGCTTAGAATGCCTATTTAAAGGCCCATTTGCATCAGTTTTAGAGATCCGAAAATCATCGAAAAGTTATCTGAATATACATAGAAACACATAGCAAAAACTCTCTAGCATTATTACTTCAAATCTCTCGAAGATTCAAACTTTGTTCTTGAAGTTACTTGGAGTATTGAAGCATTAAGATATCAAAGTTATTCTCAGCCTTCGTTTTCATCTAAGCATAAGTTCTTCTATTTCTATCTTCTATTTATTTCTTTATGTTTATTTTAAATATGGGTCGTGAGTAATCCCCCTAATTCTTGGGGTTGAAAACTCAAACGTCTTTATTCATCATCTTTATAATTCATATCAAACTCTAAATAACTTACATTTTGGAGATGTCCAATTTGTATGATTCTAGTTAATCGAGAGAAGTACCTAGCGGAGAATCTCGATTAACGGAACCATATGAAGGAACTAGGTTTCATTGATCACGAGAGTAGTTCAATGACCTAGGGATGTTCCTTGAATGAAAAGTACGTGAATTTTCGAACATTAATGGATCCTTACTAATTATGGGTCATCGAGAGATAGGGCATAATTAGTGAATGATACAAACGCTACTTGCTTGATCGTGAGAAGTAGAGTAGGCTTAATGTACCATCCTTGATTTTGATGAACATTTCTATTTTCAAAGGCATGAATAATTGATGAATAAATGACTATATGAATTCCAATCCCGAGAATGCTTCCGTATTATAAGAGTTTAACTAAAGTATTTATGTGTATGTCTTTATCATTTTCTTAACTCAAAGTGAAATCTCCCAATCTTATTTTCATAAATTCTGTAAAAACAAATATTTTTCAAAGTAAACATTGTCCTCGTGGGATCGACTCGTACTTGCATTAGCTATACTATTATAGCCCGTGCACTTGCGATATATAAAAGAACCGTTAGGTTTGAAAATGAACACTCCTTGGCCAGTACGTGAATCGAATGTGTACCGCTCATATCGTTTACACCCTCCCTCAAGCTAATCGTAGGTACGGAGGTGCAGCTTGAACCCAAATAGCGTCCCCATAATTGCCATGATAATGACGAGACAAAAATCATGCTGACAGAAAATACCGAAAGTAACTTATTTATGTTGAATAGTAGCCTTAGGTAGACTTGATCATGACAAGGCATATGTTTCTGCTCTTTTGGGGGATACAACGAGTAATAATCCATTGTTTTTCTCCTTTTTAAAAAAAAATTAATTTTAAGAAGAAAAGAAATAGAGTAGATTAAAGAAAAATAGCGAAAGCGAAAGTAATCAGGTCACCATGGATCGGTGGCTTTGATATCATATTAAAGTATGAGGTTCCACATTAAAATCAATTGGTGTCAAGGGGAGTGGCCCAGGATCTTTATATGTCATAGGCAAGGTTTGTTAATTCTCAATGTGAGATAATATCTCTAACGCGCCCCCTCACGTGTAGCCGAGCTTTGCTAAAGGCTTACCATCGTGGACCGTTGGGCCTGCACGTGTAATAAACCTGCTCTGATATCATATTAGATTAGAAGAGTTCATGAGGAAGAAGAAGAAATAATCTCAAAATAATAGAGAGGGAGAAGTGAAGAAGAGCCGACAGATAATGAAAAGAAATATTTGACCCAACTTGAGTTTCAATGATATTGCTTCACAATATATATACTATTTAACTAAAAGTAAAGAGTCCTATTACAATGTATCTAAATAAGGATAGAGATCTCAATAAAAATTCCTATTCTAACTATAATATTCCTTAGCCAATACGTGAACCGAATATGTACCGCTTTTATCGTTTACGGGAGGTGGGTTAGGGGTAGGTGGTCACGGGTTTTAGATCTGTACGTGAACCGAATATGTACGAGGCAATAATTTGTTATTTGGATTAAGTAAATATTATTTATTGAAATTATTATTATGGACTTAATAATTTTAAATTTCAATAATAATGTTTAAGTTATGCCCATGTTTGAAATTACTTTAGGTTCGTTTATTCGAAAACATCTTGTATTTTATGTTATTAAATTTACGTTGCATGTTACCAAAGTAACCTCTCCTATGAATTTTTTTTTTAAATTTAAATACATGATTATTTGAAGTTTTTTTTTGGCGTGTTTGTTTTTTCATGAGGGTAATAGTCGACCCAAAGGAAGGCTATTATCTGGCAGAAATTCAAATTTGTTCGTGGAGATAAATATGTAACAGTTATTAAGTGTCCATGTGAATATTGAGTCGGTCCAAAGAAAGGCTTGGTGTTTGACAGGATTTTACTGTTAATATTTGATTTCTACATCAAGAAAATCACTTGCAAGTTAATTTTCTATCCAAAGATTAAAATTAATGTTGCGTCGATTTTCTTGTAATGGGATAATTTTAATTTCAAACATTTATCTGCTTAAAGTTATATGTGAGCTTATTTATTTTATTTTTATTCTCTATTCAGTTACTTCATCAGCTTCTAATGTATCTGCTAACATCAACTCGATTCCCATGCTGAATGGGATGAATTTTAAGAGCTGGAAAGAAAATGTGCCGATTGTTACGGGAGTTATGGATCTAGACCTTGCACTCAGGGAGCCAAAACCTGTGACACGACTAGCACGAGTACATCTCAAGCTAAGAAGGATATGAAAAAAGTGGGAACGCTCAAATCGCATGTGTCTTATGATCATGAAGAAAAGCATCCCGTAATCATTCGTGAGGCGATATAGATGATGAGAAAGTTGCAATGACGTTCCTTACGAGCTTGAAAAGCGTTTTGCTAAGAATGAAATGGCAGAAACAAGCACGCTTTTGCGTAATCTTGTTGCCATTAGGTATAAAGGTAAAGGGAACGTGCGTGAGTATATTATGGAGATGGCCAATTTGGCATCTAAACTTAAGGCTCTCAAGTTCGAGCTGTCGGATGACATGCTTGTTCATATGGTTATGATCTCTCTTCCATCATAGTTTGGGCAATTTGAAGTAACATTCAATTGCCAGAAGGAAAAAGTGGACTCTTAATGAGTTCATTTCTTATCAGGTGTGCAAAGAGGAATCAAGGTTAAAGTCTGAAAATACTGAGAGTGCTCACTTTGCGGCTTCCTCTTCGGGCTATAACAAGAAAAGGAAGGCTAAAGAAACTGCAGTCAATGAGCCAAAGAAAAATCAATATAAAGTATCAAAGGGACAAGCTAAGGATTTAGCAACGTCAACGTCCAAGGGACAAGATAAGGATCCAGGTTGCTTTTTTTTGTAAGGAAATGGATTATATGAAGAGAGATTGCCCTAAATACCACGCATGGCGTGTAAAGAAAGGTATATCTCTTGCTTTTGTTTGTTCTGAGGTTAATTTGGTTTCAGTGCCTAGACATACTTGGTGGTTAGAATCTGGTTCTTCTACTCACATTAGTGTGTCTATGCAGGGTTGCCTGAACTGCCGAAAGCCAAGTGATGCTGAAAGATTCATGTAACGACCCTAACCCTAGGCACAATTTTAGTATAATATTATATATGCTTTTGATATCATTGTTAATATTATGTGTTCATTTTTATATACTTGATTCCTTATATTAGGATAAAATGATAGGGAAATAAAATAATGCTCTAGGAAAATATAAAAATAGGAAATAGATAAAGAGTAAGAGGAGATTAAATTGGGTAAAATAAATAATGGGAAATAAGAAGGGGCTTTCATTTTTTTAAGGGTTGAAAGCCTTGGCAAATAATTAGGGAGGGGAACAAAATCCCCTAAAACCCTCCCCTCTTCTCTCCTAGGACAATTACCCCATACTTCCCATACTATTCTCCTCCCTCTTCCCATACTTCCCTTCACTCTTCCCACACTCCATCTACCTCCTCCATCATTCTCTTACACTTCTTCTTTAGCCAAGACATTTCCATGGAAGCTCCATGTGAAAGCCTCAACTTCCAAGATCTCTAGCAAGGCCATTTCTCATCCATTTTCAAATTCAAGAGTACTTTTGAGGTTGGGACAACTAGAGGAATCAATCAAGCTAAGAAAATCATCTTTTCATCCAAAAAATCCTAAGGTGAGTTATTATGACTTCCCTTCTTTAAATGTTCATAAACTATGAATGTTGTTATTATTGTTAAATGATGGTTTGATGCTTTGGAAACCTTCTTAGAATGGAGGAATTGGTTAAAGTTATGGAATGATGTTGTTGTTCATAGAAGATGATTAAGAAGTGGATGAAATGTGTTAAGTTAAATGAAGATAATTGAACTAGGATTGTGGTAGGAAATGTATAGGAAATCAAGTGGTGTAGGATTGAGGTTTATGTTGTTTGGGTTTGGTTGATTTAGAAGGAAGTAGTAAATATTTGGGAGTCTTTCATGAGCATCAAAAATGGGAAAGAATTATAAAGGGGAAAAGAAACTAGGTGAAAAAGGGGTTTAGAAATTGAGTCTTGCTGGAAAATGACTTGGGCGGTCGCCCATGGGGGGCTTGAGCGGCCGCCCATGTGTTCAGAATTTATAGTGCCTTGGAAACCTTCTTGGGCGGTCGCCCAAGTTACCTTGAGCGGTCTCCCATCCTTGCAGAACATGTGTACCTTTTTGTAAACTCTTGGGCGGTCGCCCAAGTGACATGGGCGGTCGCCCATGTCACCAGATTCCCTTAGTTAATTTTCTTGCTGAATATTACCAATAACCTCGGGGTATGATTCTCAACCACTATAAATTAGTAGAACCTAATCTAAACCGGATATGGATTAATCCCTTCTAACTTAGATTAAAGTATGATACTTGGGCCACGTAGCGACGTCTTATTTGATCAAAGTGGATTTGTGAGAGTAGTTTAAATATCGTCCGGGAAATGGTTAATAGGCTTGATTAGTAACTTCACCAAAGTAGTTCATCTTGGAAATTAGATCTTGAACCTTTATTAAGTATATTCGAGGTTGAATAATGACTATGTAGGAATGGGTTATGATACATAGTGGCCTTACTTGCCCATATACTTGGTGATTGGTTTGGATAGTGTAGAAGCTATATGTCACACTATTGTGCTAACTTGGGAATGTGTATTTATCACATTGTTTCGTTATTATTCAAGTGTGGATATGATTATCATATGGTTGTATTGTTATCCCATTTGTGGAATTTTTTGATTATCTTGTTACTCTACTTGAACACATATTCACTGATGGTGTTATGCTTAGTGTATTACATAAATGTTACACTATGATATTGATTGAACATGAGTATATTTTACCTTGTGGCTACATTGCTTATCCCCTTTGTGGATTATGGTTCAAGTATCTATTATGTGCTTGAACGTGTTTGTATATTATGTGATTGGGGGTATAATGGAATTCAATCAATTACTGATTTGTTCTATCTAAGTGATTGAAGGTCCATCATACCTGTGACCTCTCCCCCTCTGCGGCCACAGACTGGGGTTATAGCATCTGTATTGAGCCGAAAGCCTTACAGAGTTGCTACTATCTTATATGGTTCCCTGAAAAACGGGTCTTATAAGATGTGAATATGCCTAAGCAGTTCACAGGAGATGAGTTATAATCATAACTGTCTCGGTTATATGATATTGGTTCTGGTGGATATGCATTCACAGAAATAGTGGAGTATTATGCCCACAGTGATACGACTTATGATTCAGACGGGAAAGGTAAATAAAGGTAACGGAAGGTGATTACTGTTTTACCCATATGTGAGATGTACCTTGTTATGTGTTGCATCTTACCTGGCATATTGCTGCATTCATAATAGCTTGCTGAGATTTATTCTCACCCCTCTCCCTTTAATGTTTTTAGATCCTGAGACAGGCGGACCGGCCAAGTGAGGACGAAAAGGAGTTTGGACGTGGTATTTTGGGATTTGTCGGGGTATGTATAGGTTGACATAGAAGATGTATTTTGTATAATTCCTTTATGGAGTTTGTGTGTATAAAACTTGGTTTCTACGTTATAACCAAACTCTTTTGTAATTAAAACAGGTTGTTACTTTTTAAGTTGTTCAACTCTTCCTTTCATGTAGAGAGGAATGAAGTTATTTTGAAATGGTTATGTTCAGTATGTTTAAGTTGTAAGTTAAATCAAAGTTTTAAAAAGTTTTGAAAAGGTTTAGGTGGTTTGAGTCCTTTTGGGGACGCTCTAGCTCGGGACACGGGTTAGGTTCCGGGTTGGGGTCCTCACAATTCATCTATGTGGGGAATGGCAATTCTATTGAAGTTGAAGCAATCGAAACTTTTAGATTATTATTAAAGTCTGGATTTTATTTAGATTTGTATGAGACACATGTGGTACCGTCTTTTAGAAGGAATTTGGTTTCCATTTCAGTTTTGGACAAAGAAGGATTTACTTGTTCATTTGCAAATGGTGAATGTCGTTGCTTAATTCTAAGTTTATTGGATCTAGTACTTTGTCGGTTTATGATAATCTTTATATGTTGGATACCGTTGCTTCATATCATGAAAACACGCATGTGGAAACACGTGGTACTAAACGCAAATTTACTAACAATAATTCCATGTCATTATGGCACAAGTAATTAGGACATATATCAAAAGAGAATGCAAAGGCTTGTGTCGACGGAATTATTGGAAACACTTGATAAATCAGATTATGAAATATGTGTTGAGTGTATTAAGGGAAAACAAATAGACAAAAGCAAATTAAAAGCTGAGAGAGCTAAGAATGTTTTGAAATTAATTCATACGGATATATGTGGACCATTTTCTACACCTTCGTGGAATGGTCAAGAATATTTCATTACATTCATAGACGATTACTCTCGTTATGGTTACCTATATTTGATCCATGAAAAGTCACAGGCATTGGATATGTTCAAAAAGTTTAAGGCCGAGGTTAAAAATCAATATGGCAAAACAATAAAGAAAGTCAAATCTGATCGTGGTGGTGAATACTATGGCAGAAATGACGGATCAGGTGAACAACGTCCTGGGCCTTTTGCTAAATACCTAGAGAAGTGCGGTATCGTCCCTCAGTACACCATGCCAGGCAAACCTAGCATGAATGGTGTAGCTGAAAGACGAAATCGAACTTTACAGGAAATGGTGAGAAGTATGGTTAGTCATACTACTTTACCGCACTCACTGGGGAGAGGCATTAAAGACTCATAGCTTTATCTCCTTAACAGGTACCCACAAAGTCTGCTAACAAAACCTCTTATGAACTATGGACAGGCAAAGAAACTGTATTTAAGGCATTTACACATCTGGGGATGTCCGGCTGAGGCTAGGCCTTACAGGCCTAATGAAAAGAAATTGGACTCAAGGACTGTTAGTAGTTACTTTGTTGGTTACTCTGAAAGGTCAAGGGGCTTTAAGTTTTACGATCCCAAATCCAGAAACTTTTTTGACACGAGAAATGCTCAATTCTTTGAGGATGTTGAGCTTGTGGGGGGACAAGTTAGAGATGATTTTGTCTTTGAAGAGGTTCCGGTTACCATTCCTCTTCCTACAATTGTCCTTGACCATGATTTGGATCTCAATCCTGATGTGGTTCAAGAACAATATTTGGATCAAGAAGACATTGTCAATATTCCTCTAGTTGTCCATGAGGAACAAGCTCAACAACCTCAAGAACAAGTGCCTTTAAGAAGATCCACTAGAGAGAGACGAAGTGCCATTTCGGATGATTACTTGGTATTTTTAAATGAACAAGAGGTAGGCATTGGTCAATTGAAAGATGATCCAATCAACTTTCATGAGGCCATTGGTAGTTCTAACTCTCAAAAGTGGATAGTCGCTATGGATGATGAGATTAAATCAATGAAAGACAATGATGAATGGGATCTTGTCCCATTGCCAGAAAGAGTGTTGCAAATGGATATTTAAAATCAAAAGAGATTCACAGGGCAATGCGGAAAGACATAAGGCACGTCTTGTCGCTAAGGGATTTACTCAGAAAGAAGGAATAGATTATAAAGAGACTTTCTCTCCGATTTCTTCGAAAGACTCTTTTAGAATCATTATGGCATTAGTGGCACATTATGTCCTAGAGTTACATCAGATGGATGTTAAGCTCGCGTTTTTAATGGAGACATTGAAGAAATAATTTATATGGTGCAACCAGAAATCTTGGTTTCAAAAGATTCAAAGGATATGGTATGCAAACTCAAAAAATCCATCTATGGACTCAAACAAGCATCCCGTCAGTGGTATTACAAATTTCATCAAGTTGTATTGTCATTTTGGTTTCACGACAAATACGCTTGATGATTGTGTCTACCACAAGTTCAGTGGGAGTAAATATATTTTTCTGGTTTTATATGTGGATGACATCCTACTAGCCACAAATGATACGGACTTACTGCATGAAACTAAGAGATTTATCTCAAAGAAATTTGAGATGAAAGATCTAGGAGATGCATATTTTGTATTAGGAATTCAAATACACAAAGATCGGTCTCAAGGTATTCTTGGATTGTCACAAAAGAGTTACATCGATAAGGTACTTAAGAGATTTGGCATGCAGGATTGTAAAATGGGTGACACCCCAGTGGCTAAAGGTGACAAATTCAATCTTGGTCAATGCCCCAAGAATGAGATTGAATCTAGGGAAATGAATAGCATCCCTTATGCTTCGGTTATAGGGAGCTTGATGTATGCTCAGGTTTGCACTCGCCTAGACCTAGCATTCATAGTTGGTGTTTTAGGCAGATACCTTAGCAATCCTGGAAAGGATCATTGGATAGCAGCCAAGAGGGTCATGCGTTATTTACAGAAAACAAAGGATTATATGCTCAATTACAGAAAGTCGGATAGACTTGAGATCATTGGGTATTCGGATTCCAACTTTGCGGGATGTCAAGATAGTCGTAAGTCTACTTCGGGCTACGTTTATCTACTTTGTGGAGGAGCAGTTTCTTGGAAGAGTGTTAAGCAGACCCTTGTTGCTACTTCTACGATGGAGGCAGAGTTTGTGGCGTGTTATGAGGCATCAAATCACGCAATTTGGTTGCAAAATTTTATCACTGGGCTGCGCATATTAGGTGGCGTTGATAGGCCATTAAAGTTATTTTGTGATAATAAGTCGACAGTTATGTATTCCAATAACAACAAGAGCTCGTCTAAGTCTAAGCACATAGACATTAAGTATCTTGCTGTTAAGGAACGGATTCAGAGTGGACAGATTTGTATTGATCATATTGGGACTAACTCCATGGTCGCGGATCCGCTTACTAAGGGTGTAACACCGAAGGTTTTTCACGAGCACACTGCTTGTATGGTGTCATGTCACCAAAGTATGCCTAGATTGAGTGGGAGTTTTGTATTTTGCTCTTACATTTATTGTTATAAGTATATTTGGTTTTTCAGTTTTTGGTTAATGAAGTTATTTTGCACTCTGAATATTTGGTTGATCTCAAAATAAGGTTGGACCAGTTGAGAATAGACATGTGAAGATCACATTACATGTTATTCCATGCTACACATCCATACTTGATCCATGTCATTTAGTTGAGTTAACATATGTGACCACTGATGGGTCTAGTTGCGCTAATATTGACGAAAACCTCTTTGATCCTCATGTTGATTTGACTAATGGACCGGATTGATTTAAGATGACACAATTTGGTAAAGCATTGCTGTTGAGGTTTATAATGTGATATGCAATTAAACTAAGGTATTATACTATGTACATGTGTAAGTCCAAGTGGGAGATTGTTGGAATATTTTATGGACTTTACATATACTAGTATAATAAATAAAGTCTTTGGGCACATAGACGTATGTGCACTATAAGTAATTGTATGTTACATTAAATGTCAAAGTATTTGAGCCTAATAAAGTGATCTACTAAAGTTAAAGGGGGCAAGTCATCTTTTATAAATATGAGATTTACAGTCAATATGTGTAGATACCTAAGGTGCCTGATTGTTAATCTATGATGGGCTGGCTAACATACTAAGTCATTATAAATATAGGGTTATGGTCCCCAATTGAACTATCTCGATTTTATTCTCTTGATTCCCATTGTCATATGAATTCTAAGAACCCTAAGGATCAATTGAAAGACAATAATCGTTCATCAAGTCTTCATCAAGTATTCTCCAAATATTTGCTATGGATTCAGGTTTGTCTATCGTTCCATAATCTTTGACAACTTAAAGCATGATTGTCCTAGAATAAATATTTCGCATCATTCTAGGGTTTATGTATAGTTAATTCCATCAGAGCGGTGTTTTCTTCTTTACCTTTTTCCTTTTCACTTTTCCCTTTTTCTTTCTACTAGTGTAACACCCGTGCGATGCACGGACCGTTACTAACACTCAAAAGATGAAATTTAAAATAAAACAAACAGAAAACCGAGTTGTTTTTATATATTGTGAAAAAAATTCGTGAATACTATATTGGTAGTACAAATATCACAGTGGTCAGTATTATCATCATTACATATCAATATTTAAAATCATTTACCTTTTAACTTTGGATGTAGCGACATATAATTGGTCATTGCAAAATTTTGAATTCTTCAAAATAAATACCAATTTTTTGAATTTTTTTATAATTCATTTTGGGATGAAGGGAGCTATAAAATTATTTAAATTGCAAAGCAGATGAAACATTGATTAGTATAAAGAGCAAGTTTAGAGACAATATTTATTACTCAATATATCTTAAAATGAACGAATGACTCATTTTAAATATATAGATGGAGACTTAAAAAATTGAGACCAAGCTTTTAGTAAAATGAGTACATAAACCATTTCCTGTCTACATAAAAAAAATTAAAAAAAAATAAATTGAAATAATAATTTCTTTATCTTAAAATATTATATAGATATGGATATCGCAAAGAAAGCATGCCTACCAAAGGTCCAATGGTTCGTTCTTCTCCGTCTGACTTTAAATTACAAAAAAAAATATTATGTATTATAATAAAGAAAACTAAATGAAATTATTATTTTTCCCATCTCTAATAAATAATTTAAAAAATGTACTTCTATAAAAAAAAATTAATGTTCTTCATTTCAAAAATTAATATTACTTTCGATTCAAAATGAATAACCCAAAAATAATACATTTTTTATCAAAAAAAAAAGAGCATTATTTCCTTCATCCCAATGAATATTTAAAAAAATAATACTACCTCATTCGCCTCCGCATTGTTTGTAATGTTAGTGCATTCGTCTCAAAATAAGACATTAATTTTTTAGACGAATAAAGTAGTATTATTTTTTAAAATGTTTATTGAGACGAAAGAAGCAATGTTCATTTTTTTTGGACATATAAAAAAATTCTACTTTTTAAGGAAAAAAAATTCTTCAATTCAAAAATGAATATTACTGTCGTCCCATAATTAATACTACTACTTTCTATATCAAAAAAAAAAACAAAATTGTTTCCTTTGCCTCAATGAATTTACTTGTCTCAAAAATTAATATTTATTTTCTGACATGAAGACACTAACATTATGAACATTAATTTTTACAAACGATATTTAGAAAATAATACTACTTCAGCTAAAATAAATAAATTACTATCTTCGTCCCAATGAATATTTTATAAAATATTACTTAATTTGTTTAAAAAATTAATGTCATATTTTGAAACGAAGGCACTAATATTACAAACATTAATTTTTGAGGTGAATGAAGCAATATTATTTTTTTAAATATTCATTGGGGTGAAGGAAGTAATGTGCATTTTTTTGACAAAAAAAGTAGTATTATTTTTTGGTTATTCATTTTGAGTTGAAAGTAATATTTATTTTTGAAATGAAGGAAATAGTTTTTTTATAGAATGACATTTTTTAAAGTATTTAATTGGGACGAAACATATAATTTTCCCTTCTCGTTTTCTTTATTGTAGTTTTCATTATTAAGACATAATTTTTATTTTGCAATTTAAAGTGAGACGTAGAATAACGAACCTTTGGACCTTTAGTTGCTGATAGTGGTAATTTGAATTCGTTACTTTAAGTAGCTAGTTCAAATTTTAGTTTTAATTTTATTTTTTATAGTAGCATAAATATTGAAATAAAATTGAGCAAATTTAAACTTGCTACACCGTGTAGCGAGTTTAATCAGACAAAATTATAAACTCACTACACCGTTTAGCGAGTTTCAAAAAATGGGTCATTTAGGTCAATAGTTTGGAAGACTTGTTATTTTTTATAAAGAGAATTAAAAAAAAAAAACAAAAGATTTGGACATCCCAAAAGGATAGTACAATTATCTAATAAAAATTAAGAACATTCTTTTTCAAATGAAAACTTTCCATTAACTCATGCTCGTACATCTAAAAAAATATGTCATATTTATTTACATTAACTAATCATGAACATAATTATGATATTTATTTTCAATTTAACTTATTTAATTTTGAGAAGAAAAATCATAATCCTAAAAACACTAATTTATTATAATATTGTCATGCACTTCAATCAAACCCAACCCACTCATTTCTCTCCCTCTTTTAAATTACCAATTTATATTATCTTTATTTCTTAAAATATTGTCATGTACTTCAATAAATTTTTTTAAAATGATGACCATCTTTACCGATATTCGTCTTTATAAATACACAATTTTTTGAGACATTTAGAAAAAATGACAAATTTATTAATACTTTATTTACTATGCTTCAAAGATTTTTTTAAGAAAAATTAAATAAATTATTTGATGTATCGAACTAAAACAAACCTAATAACCATATTACCCCATCCCGCTTATTAAATAGAAATCCAAACCCAGATTCATCACACTCCTACTATATATTTATAGATATAGATTATTATTATTATTATAGAAAAATCGACAAATTTATTAATACTTTATTCACTATTTCCTTTTGTATTTGTTTCGATTTCGATGCACGGACGGTTACTAACGAATAACTGATCGAAATCAAAACAAATACAAAAGAAAATAGAGATATTTGTATACATTGTAAAACAATTTTTTGAAAACTATATTGTCAGTACAAATATCAGATAGAAGGTCACCGAAATAAGTATAGTGTTACATCCGTGCGATGCATGGGAAGTTATTAATGCTTAAAAAGACGGAAATAAAATAAAATGACTAAATGAGAGAAATATTTTTATACACTGTGAAACACATCTTTAAAAGACAACATTGCCGGCACAACTGTAGAAAGAGGAAGAAAGATTAAAAATATTATTATTATTAACATCATTATTTATAATTAAAATTATTATTATTATTATCATTATCATTTATAATTAGGAAAAAACACTTCACACTTAATTAATTTTCACTAAAAAGACATTGAGAAATTAAAAAAGAAAATTAAGAAATTTATATTTAAAAAAGAGAGTTTTTTTTCTGTGTCCAAATCAAATGAAAATAGTCTATATTTATAGCAAAAAAATATATTATGAATGTTGGTGTTAAAAAAAATGAATTTATTATAAAATAATTTAGGTAAAAGAAATGGGTTAAGAAAATGAAATTCAACCAACCAATAGTAGGACGCCAAGTGTCCCAATTAAAAAAAAAAAAAAAATCCGCCTGCATACACGCGCCTTTGTCGGCGCGTTTAAGACACGATCCAGTTTTTGGCCCACTTAGCACCTGTCACGTCGAATGTGCCCTACTTCTATCCGTCTCAAAAAATTGTGTATTTATAAAGACGAATATCGGGAAAGATGACCATCATTTTTAAAATTTTGATTGAAGTGCATGTCAATATTCTAAGAAATATATATACTTCACACTTCATTAATTTTTCACTAAAAAAGATATTGAAAAATTGAATAGGAAAATTAACAAAGTATTATTAAGAAATTTATATTTTAAAATGAGGGTTTTTTTTCTGTGTCTAAATCAAATAAAAGTAGTCTCTATTTATAGATAAAAAAAATAATGATTTTAGTTGTAAAAAATATTATAAAACAATAATTTATTATAAAATAAATAAGGTCAAAGAAATTGGATAAAAAAATCTGAAATTCAACCGACCAATGAGAGCTTGCCAAGTGTCGCAATTAAAAAAAAATATTTCACACTTAATTAATTTTCACTAAAAATATATTGAATAATTAAATAGGAAAATTAACAAAGTATAATTAAGAAATTTATATTTAATAAATAGGAGTTTTTTTTCTGTGTCCAAATCAAATAAAAATAGTCTCTATTTATAGATAAAAAAATTATGATATTTGCTGCAAAAAATATTTAAAAAATAAATAATTTATTATAAAATAAATAAGGTCAAGAAATTGAATAAAAAAATCTGAAATTCAACCGACCAATGAGAGCTTGCCAAGTGTCTCCATTTAAAAAAATACTTCACACTTAATTAATTTTCTCTAAAAAGTTATTGAAATATTAAAAAAAAAAATTAACAAAGAATAAGTAAGAAATTTATATTTAAAAAATAGGGTTTTTTTTCTGTTTCCAAATCGAATAAAAATATTCTCCATTTAACCAGGAAAAAAAATTATGAAATTTGGTTTAAAAAAGTTATAAAAAAATTAATTTATTTACATTAACTCATTATAAACTTAATTATGATATTTATTTGCATTAACTCATTATGAAATTAATTATGATAAAAATTTTTGAATTTAACTTATTTAATTACTAATCTATACATATATAAAAATTCAACACCCTTTCAACTCATCATCCTATATTCCACAACTTTTTTTTTTAATTTTATATTATTTATTTTTATGATTAGTAAAATTATTATTATTATTATCATTTATAATTAAAAACAAATTCTTCACACTTAATTAATTTTCACTAAAATATATTGAAAAACTAAAAAGGATAATTAAGAAAGGATAATTAAGAAATTAATTTTATAAAAGAGGGTTTTTTTTTTCTGTGTTCAAATCAAATGAAAATAGTCTGTATTGATAGGAATTTTTTTTTATGAATTTTGGTGTAATAAAATAAAAAAATTATTATAAAATTCAACACCCATCCAACTCATCATCCTATACCCCACCACTTTTTTTTAATTTTATATTCTTTATTTTTATGATTAGTAAAATTATTATTATTATTATTATCATTTATAATTAAAAAAAATTCTTCACACTTAATTAATTTTCACTAAAAATATATTGAAAACTAAAAAGGATAATTAAAGAAATCTATATATATATATAAAAAAATTAATTTATTTACATTAACTCATTATAAACTTAATTATGATATTTATTTGCATTAACTCATTATGAACTTAATTATGATATTGAAAACTAAAAAGGATAATTAAAGAAATCTATATATATATATATAAAAAATTAATTTATTTATAAAAAAATATATTGAGAATGACTAAAAGTAGGGAGCTGAAGCATCCCAAGCGAATGACAAAATGAGCCTTAATTTTTTGTTAAGTGTCGGTAGTTATAAATATTTTTTTAATTATATAAAAAAATATATTGAAAACTAAAAAGGATAATTAAAGAAATTTATATTTAAAAAAGAGGTTTTTTTTTTCTGTGTCCAAATCAAATGAAAATAGTCTCTATTTATAGAGAAATAAAAATTAGGAATTTTGGTGTAAAGAAATTTAAAAAAAAAATTATTTTATTATTAAATATTTGAGGTAAAAAAACGGGATTAAAAATAAAATTTCGAAAAAATCACCAATCATAGAAAGCCACGTGGATTTTCGGTTGTTATCATATATTTTCAATTATGCCATAGTCGGAAATGTCGAAATTACCCTCCCTTATACGGGCGACACCTGTCCAAATTCCAAAAAAAAAAAAAAAAAAACCTCTTCCTTCCACGCGCCAATGTCTTCGCGTGGTAGACACGCACCAAATCACGACCACATATGCCTGCCACGTTGTTTTTATTGCTTGGTATCTTCATTTTTGCCAGCTTGTGAAATTACGATTTTGCCCTTGGTTTTTGGGGGGAAACCATGACTATTCTCCTTTTATATATAGATAGATGGGCTGATTTGATCAAGTGGGGTGAGTAATTCGTTGCACACATTTGTTTTCGCCTTGTAAATATATTTAACGAAAATGTGGTAAATAAAACAATTTTTGAAATTTAGGGGTGGATAATGTAATATTTTCAAAGAAACCATTAACCTTTTCAACCATTTTATTAACGTTTTTTAACAGACATCCATTATCTTTAATGGACATCCAGAATTGATGTAGATTGCAAATTTGTGTGAACATATTGATCCAAATTGTAACTTTTAATACATTATTTACTGCATGTAAATTTAATGGTACAAAATTGCAATTTGCCCATTTATCGCAACAGAAGTATAGGCAGTGTATTGAATATTTTTAAGTAGTAACAAATGCATGATCTAGGAGCAGTAAGATACGGACTTTTTTTAATTTCTTAGCTCCTTTGACCGTTGAACATTGGAGAGAGAATAGGATAGTGATGGTGGGAGTGTCAAGTCCGTATAGTCAAAAACAACATGCTGTCGACAACCATATTGATATTGATAGAGGTTTGGGGTGGAAAAAACTGTTATCGATACTCTTCCGTTCTTAAAAGATTGTTTTATTGTACATTTTGCAATTATTAAGGAAGAGCTTCACCTTCTTGTACCTTAGTAGATTTGCACTAACATTCATGCCTAAGTTTAAAAATGGGACATACTTTTTAGGACAAGTCAAAATGGCAAATGGGACAATTTTTCAGGAACGAAGGGAGTATTATTTAATATGGGAAATTGACAAATTTTGTCTATGACATATAAAAATTTTGGATCACTATCGTTATCACTAATTGGTTTTAAGGTGGAATCTCAGACTTTAAGATGGTATCAGAGCAGGTACATTATACGTGCATGTCCAATGGCCCACGATGTTACTTCGCGCCACCCGATTAATAAGTTCACGTTAAGCCTTTGACAAAGTCTGGCTACACGTGAGGGGGCGTGTTAGAGATATTATCTCACATTGAGAATTGACAAATCTTGCCTATGACATTTAAAGATTCTGGGCCACGCTCCTTATCACCAATTGATTTTAAGGTGAAACCTCAGACTTTAAAATAAACAAATCTCATCTATAATTATTGATGATCCAAGCACAATAATATCACTCAATTCAAGTCACATCTTATCCTTTTGTGTCTATATAAAGGCCAATCACTTGCTAAAAAACAGACCACACAAAATGAATCCATCCACAATGTTACTCTCACTTTCATTCCTTCTCATGGCTTTCTCAGCTCATTCTGCCCTTGATCCCGTCCTAGACATTAACAAAAAACCCCTCTTGACCGGCATCAAATATAACATACTTCCTGTATTCCGTGGTCGAGGTGGCGGCCTTACTTTATCCACCACAAATTCCACCCAAAAATGCCCAATCCTTGTCACCCAAGCTCGTGGCGAGCTCGACCAAGGCATACCGTTGACTTTTTCACCGGTCAACGTAACAAAGGGTGCTGTCCGTATATCTACGGACAACAACATTATATTCAGTGCTGCCGACACAACTTGCGCAAAGTCAACTGTGTGGAAGCTGACCTATGAGGAGTCAAGTAAGAAGTATTTTGTGACTATTGGCGGAATTAAAGGAAACCCGGGACTTATGACAACTGGTAACTGGTTCAAGATTGAGAAATATGAATCGGATTATAAGCTCCATTTTTGCCCCACAGTTTGCAATTTCTGCAAAGTTATTTGTAGAGATTTTGGCATTTTTATTGATGAGGAGGGAAGAAGACGTTTGGTTTTGAGTGATGATCCATTCAAGGTCATGTTTAAGAAGGCCTAATGCATGAGTTATTTTCCTTTGTTTTTATCATGTTTTATCATATGAGTAGCTTGAAATAATGAAGTCCTGTCCTCAGTTCTACGAATTTAGTATGAAATGGCTCATCTATTGAATACTCTATCCATCCGCAAGTAAGGGCAACTCCGATGGGAGGTCCAAGGTAGTTAGCAACTCCAATTGACAAAACCTGAATTACCAAAATTTGATTAAGAGTTAACTAAGGTACCAAATTCGATACCTTGGCTAACTCTTTCCAAATGTGGCTTATTTGAGTACAACAAACATTGTCTGCAAGGGTCAATTCATGCACAACAAGTGTCTTTTTTTTTTTGGTTTTTAGTGGCTGTGCAAGCCCGTGATTCCCATTCCTTTCCTATTCCTTTTTTTTTTTTTTTCATTCTTGACCCTTTTTTTTCTAAATTTCTGAATGAATCCGTGACTTCCTCTGTTTCAAGTTTTTTTTTTATTTATACACTACATTATCTACATTATATTTAAAGAAAAAATATGTTAACATTTTTTTCTCCTTCTTCTTCAGCTTCTCAATCAATGGCATCTCGTTCAAGAGTCGAGGGTTGGAAAACAAGTGAAGACGAGGATATTTGTCGAGCTCGTTTAATGTTTGGAAATGATTCTGAAGCTGGTATCAATTAAAGAGACTCGACGTTGTGGTCACAAACCCATGCTCACTACGACGCAAATCACCCTGTAAGAGGAGTTTTTCGTGATAAAAAAGGTTGTGAAAATCGCTTCAAGAAAATTAGTAAAGAGTGCATGACGTATAGGGCTGCTTTAAGAGCGACAGATCTTGCTCACTCAAGTGGTCATAACTAACTTGATGATTTCGACCCATGCATACATCATCAAACAAAGGTGATTTGGCAAGGACATTCAGATCATTCAGAGATCCCGAAAGTCCAAAAAATGCATGTCATATCCAAGTGTCATAAGAAGCCACCGCTTCGAGAATAATGGTTGCCCGTCCTTTATAGCCAGCAAATTGTCCCTCCCATCCTTTTAGACATTCATTCCACCTCCATGCATGCAATCAAAGCTGCCCATCATTCCAGGAAACCCTCTTTTTTCAGCTTTAGCTAACAATCGGTGCAATTCTGCTAGTGTCGGACGACGGGGATATTCTTCTCCATAAACGTTAACAATTGCTTGAGTAAACATCTTTAGGATTTCAATACCCGTCTATTCAGCTATCCCCCACGTATCATCAAATAGTTCCGTAACAGTGCCATATGCAAGTTGTTTAAGGGCACAGGCCACTTTCTGCATCGTGGAAAATCCGGGTCGACCGGTGGCATCACATTTTTTAATGAAATAATCATTGTGGTTGGAAATGTCCACATTATCTTTTCAAAGACTTGTTTATGCATTCTGAAACGACGTCGAAATGTATCAGGCGCATACAAATACGGATTTACAAAGTATTGCTCATGTAAAAGTGCATTTGCACTTTCTCTGTGACGTGACGACGTATATAATTACGACCGTCCACTGAACCACCTCGTTTGGACGATTCTTCCTCCTCCTGAATTGCATGACTAGCAGTGATCAAAGCAATTGTTTTGCCAGAACGGCGACGCCTATCCTCATCATCTTGATCACTCTTCACCAACATTTTTCGTAGGAAGTTCATCAGAAAATCAAAATTTTCGGAATAATTCTTGTGAAGTTGAAAAATGGTAGTAAAGAGTATTGATCTGAGCTGCCTAATTTATAGAATGATAAAGTTTTAACGCAGCACGGAAGCAATACGATTCGTGTTTAGCGCACTAAACACAAGAATTCACAAGCAATGAATCCTCAAGAACACAAATCTGGAATCCACCAGAAAATTAAAGAGAAATCTCTTTGAATTGAAAATCAATAATGAATAAGTTGTCTTCCAAAAATAAAAGACTAAGTATTTATACTTCTACCTAGCAAGAAATAAAAGGAGTTCCCAAAAGCAATAAAATACCAAAAATAATGAAATTTCCGTAATTAAAACGAAATCAGTCTTCAAAACCCCGTCACGAGCGCGGCCGCCCTTAGGCCCAGCGCGGTCGCGCACTGCCGAGACTCATGCGCTTCTTCCTCGTCTTCGGCGCGGTCGCTTCCTCCGAGCGCGGTCGCGCATCTCGGCCGAAACAGCTGGTTGTCACCGTCAGCGCGCCGCTCTCCCGATGAGCGCGTCGCTCTCGCTCCCGTATCGCCTCCTCCACCTCCAAAGAACTTGACTCCGAGTTCTCATCAGGATAAAGAACTCCATCCGCGTGATACTCATACATGTCCGCCACGTTGAAAGTATTCGAGATGTTCAAGTTATCAGGAAGAGCCACCACATATGCATTATCATTGATCTTCCGAGTCACCTTGAAGGGCCCATACTTGCGAGGTTGCAATTTCTTGTACGTGCCAACAGGAAAACGTTCTCGTCGAAGGAAAACCATAACATCATCCCCAACCTTGAAAACCTTGACCCGTTTCTTCTTGTCTGCAGAAGCTTTATTCTTCAATCCCGTTGCCTCCAACTTGGCCCGAACCTTTTCTTTGACAGCACATACTTCATTGGCCATATTTTCAGCTGCTTGGCTCACACCACGACCCCTTGGTAACGGTACCAAATCTACAACATGCCTTGGCGTCGACGAGTAAACTACAAAAAATGGTGATTTACCCGTAGCCGAATGGATTGCACTGTTGTAAGCAAACTCCACCTGCGGTAATGCCAAATCACACTGCTTCGGCTTGTCCCCACAAACACTTCGATCATGTTTCCCAATGTCCCGTTAGTAACCTCTCGTCCGTCCGTCTCGTCTCGTGGATGAGCCGTAGAACTCCGATTCAACGCAGCATGCGAACATACGCCATAATGTAACCCAAAAGTGGCTCAAAAACTTAGTGTCCCTATCTCAAGTAATGGACTTAGGAACACCGTGAAGACGTACCACCTCTCGAAAGAACAAACTTTGCAATATTAGAGGCATCCGAGGTCTTCTTGCAAGCAATAAAATGAGACATTTTGGAAAATCGATCCACTACCACGAAGCAGAATCCACACCTCGTTGAGTACGAGGTAAACCCAACAGAAAATCCATGGATAAATCGAGCCATATATCATCGGGAATAGGCAAAGGCAAATAAAGACCAGGTATTTTGAGATTGACCTTTAGATACCCGACAAACATAACAACGCCCGACGATAGCACCCGCATCCTTCCGCAGCTGAGGCCGAAATAACGCTCCTCCAAGCTAGCGATTGTCTTGTCACGCCCCAAGTGCCCACTAAGGCCTCCTCCATGCAAGTCCGGATCAACTTCTCACGCAATGACGAGACAGGAATGCACAATCGATCCCCTTTGAACAGAAAGCCATCACGGACATGAAAATCTGCACTTGGATGTTTGTCCACACACTTGAACCATAATTCTTTGAAATCGCATATCCTCTCCATACAACTCCTTCAAAGAACTCAAACCCGACGACTTCCCGAGACAATGTAAGTAATAAGGAAGCCCTCCTACTCGAGCGTCCGCCACTTTGTTCCGAACCCCTGACTTATGTTGAATAATGAAAGGGAACTTCGCAGATAACTAACCCATCGAGCATGCATTTTGTTTATCACCTTCGTCGTGCAAGAACTTGAGGGCAAGATGATCGAAAATAAAATAAACTCCCTCTCGAACAAGATAATGCTCCCACCGTCGCATGAGCCCGAAAACAAAGATAGAATTCCGATCATAAGTACTCCACTTCGACGCGCTTCACTTAACTTCTCACTAAAGAAAGCCACCTGGTCGTTTCTCTTGTGATAGAACAGCTCCAATCCCTACACCACTAGCATCACACTCCACCCGAAATATTTTATCAAAGTCGGGTAGGGCAAGAACCGGTGCAAGACAAAGTTTTTCCTTGATGAGGGCAAAACTCGTTCTTGCTCAAAACCCCAATGAAACTTACCCTTCTTCAAACACTCGCAATAGGGCAGTGATGGTACCGAAATTCCGAACAAACCTCCTATAGAAAGTAGCTAAGCCATGAAAGCTACGCACCTCGGATGACAGATGTGGGCCGGCCAATCCCTTATGGCCCTCACTTTCTCCTCATCCACCCGAATACCATCCTCACCAACCACAAAACCCGTAAAAGTAGCTTGTTTGTGCAAAATACACTTTTTAAGGTTGATGTAGAGCCGATTATCTTTTAGGACTTGCAACACTTGCCTAAGATGATCGAGATGTGCAGTTCTATCTCTACTATAAATCAGGATATCATCGAAATAAACGACAACAAAAGAACCAATAAAAGGTCGGAATACCTGATTCATCAACCGCATGAAAGTGCTAGGGGCATTCGAGAGTCCGAATGGCATGACAAGCCACTCATAAAGGCCATCCTTGCTCTTGAAAGTCGTTTTCCACTCATCTCTGGCCTAATCCAAATCTGATGGTACCCGCTGCGCAAATCCAGTTTCGTGAACATCTTCGAACCGGATAACTCATCAAGCATGTCTTCCAAACGGGGAATAGGAAATCGATACTTGATGGTAATTTTGTTGATGGCCCGACTGTCCACACACATACGCCACTGATTACCCTTCTTTGGCACAAGCAAAACCGGCACTGCACACGGACTCACGCTCTCCCTAATAAACCCCTTTCGCAAAGCAAGTCCTCAATCTGCTCTCGAAGTATCTCATTCTCCTTAGGACTCATGCGATAATGTGGAAGGTTTGGCAAGCTAGCTCCCTAATCAAGTCAATCGATGCTTTGAATGTCCCTCATAGGTGGTAGATCATTTGGCAATTCTTCGGATAGCAACCCCGAAAATCTGCAAGTAGTTCTTCAATGTCCTTGGCAACCCAATCTCCACACTGACAGAACCCAACAATCCCTTAATGACTATAGGGCAAAAATACTCCGACTCCTCAATAGCTGCGGCAAGATCCTTCTAATTCTGAATAAGCATCAACACCGGCTTATCCTTCTCAACTGGCTTTTCAAACCGCGAAACAGGAGCTATAGCAATCTTGTGCTTGTTCCAGCTTGAATAACACCACATTATCCTTACCCCTATAGGTAATATCATGATCGTATTGCCATGGACGACCCAATAATACATGACATACATCCATATTCGACATCACGAGACAACTTCCTCCTTATAGTGTTTCCCGATAGAAATGGGAACCCTACAAGTACGTGACACTCTAAGTTCGAACCCGTATTCACCCACCCCAAACCATAGGGTTTCTCATGTGGCTCGAGTTTTCAACCCAAGGAATTCAACTAATTTCGCGAAACTAAATTTTCAAGGCAACCATTATCAAGAATTAAATTGCATACCTTGTTAGCAATGGAACAGTGTGCACGAAAAAGATTATTCCTCTGCCCCTCGTCCTAGGAAGATAGCAACATCTGTTGAAGAACAAAACCCACATGTTCTCCGGACTCCTCCTCTGCGAACTCGGCTCCCAAGCATACTCATCATCCTCCTCCTCTACTTCATCTTCCTCCTCTAAGAATGCAGCGGTCTTCCTCTGGGGCAAACGTTGACCTATGCCCATAAACTTGACAAATAAAACACTTATCTCCGTCGGTTTGGCATACGGATTTGCTGTTTTCTGCACCGGCGCCTTGCCCCCTGTCTGGTTGCTTGCTGCTGCACGGTTTCCTGTCGCACTGTTCCCCGCTGTATTGTTCCCTGCAGAGCGACTAGTCGCCCCCTTCTCCTTGTTACTCCCTTCATCAGCACCACCTTGCGGACTCCATTTGCGAAAAGGAGCATTAAAGACCCTTGTACTCGACTTCTCCATAAGCTCCGCTTTCAAGGCCGCAGTAGAAGCATCCGTCAAATTCCGTACTTGATGCAAACCCATCTTGTCTTGTATTGAGCCCTTCGGACCATTGATGTAGCGTGCAACCTTCGCTCCTCGTACTCATCGATCTCCACCTCTTGCAGTGTACCTCGAAATTCGCAGTATACTCATCAACCGTCCTCTTGCCTTGAACACAATTCGGATATAACTTATACAAAATCTCGCTCGTAATCCGGCAAAAACCTTCGGAGATCAACCGCTTCATCCGCCTCCAAGTCCTAACCGGCTCCTTCCCTTGTCGTCGTCTCTCGTACTACTAGTTTATCCCACCAAACCGCAGCAAGCTCTTCAAACAAATCGCTACCATCTTTACCTGTTTATTAAAGGTACTTCCATGACCTCAAAGAAGCGATCGACATTAGTTTGCCGCCTAGAAAATCCTCTATACCCATAGTTCCATAAAAATTAGGGATTTCGGCCTTAATTCTATAATCATGGCGATTTTGATTGTTACCTTGTTCTCCATCATCCTCCACGACTTCTTCCTCCGAACCGGACCCATCTTCTTCCCGATTTTCAGCCCTCTCGAGGACGTCGAACGGGTTCTTCCTGTCTCCTTCACCCCTAGGGTTTCGATTATCATTCCGATCCCGTTGAGCAAAGAACCAACGCGGCGATTCGTGTCGTCAACGCAGCGATGGCGTTAGTAATCCCTCAATATCGCCTTGGTAGCCTCGATCTCCCATAATCCCTCGGTATGGTGAAAAGACAGGATATGGCCCGCTCCGATACCAACCGACGCAAAGACGGAAGCAATACGATTCGTGTTTAGCGCACTAAACACAAGAATTCACAAGCAATGAATCCTCAAGAACACAAATCTGAATCCACTGTAAAATTAAAGAGAAATCTCTTTGAATTGAAAATCAATAATGAATAAGTTGTCTTCCAAAAATAAAAGACTAAGTATTTATACTTCTACCTAGGCAGTAAATAAAAGGAGTTCCCAAAAGCAATAAAATACCAAAAATAATGAAATTTCCGTAATTAAAACGAAATCAGTCTTCAAAACCCCGTCACGAGCGCGCCGCCCTAGCCCAGGCCGCGGCCGCGCACTCGCCGAGACTCATGCAGTTCTTCCTCGTCTTCGCCGCGGTCGCCTTCCCTCCGAGCGCGGTCGCGCATCTTGGCCGAAACAGCTGCCTGGTTGTCACTGTCTTGAGCGCGGCCGCTCTCCCCGATGAGCGCGGTCGCTCTCGCTCCTGTATCAAGTTTTTTGATAAGATTTCTGATAAATATTTTATCTTATTTGTAATCTACTGAACCAATGAAAATATGCCACATGTCAATAATAAGATATTTGTTTTTTTTATTTTATTTTATTTAATTATCATCTTATCATATGCAGTGTTCTAAAAGACCCCGCCTAAGGGCACCTAGGCCCCGCCTAGGCGCTAGGCCCCTCTCCAACGCCTAGTTCTAAGCCCCGCCTAGGTCCCGACTAATCCCGACTAGTCCCCGCCTAGGCGCTAGGCCCAGCTCTGCCGCCTAGCATCCGCCTAGCGCTTTTTAGAACCTTGATTATATGTAATCTAGCTAGCCAATGAAAACATGTCACGGGTGAAAATAGATTATTTCTCTTTTTTGAAAAAATAATTAATTATTATATAAAATTATTTATTTTAATTATTAAATATTTTAGTTAAATAAAATATTTTATATATGAAAGAAATAAAAATTTAATTTTTGATACATTTTCTTAATTCCACCATTGGAGATGAACATTTGATACCCCATGAATAGTGGTTGAAAGGTACCAAAATTTGATTTTGGTACATTTCCTTAACTCCCACCATTGAAGTTGCCCTAAGGGCCGGACACAAGTAAAGTTAAAGGGGTGAAAGTGAACCTCATTATTCAAATAGTGTGTGTGATTTAGTGGTTAAGATTTTAACTTGAAGTTTGTAGGTTCAAGCCCATATCAAGCAATATTTTTTAACTCAAATCTTTATATTGTATTTGTTCACCCCTTAAAAAATGATTTGGGTACGCCACTGAATCCGTTTCATTTTAAGCGCCGCTATAACTTTTTTGGTATATTCCGCAGTTCTAAATAAGATAAAAAGTTTGGTGTAATTTAACCAGGTTAAGCAGTATACAAATAAATAAGATACAATTATTAAAAATATTGACAAGTCAATAACACTTATATGACTTCTAATATGATGGGGGAGTAGAAGCATGTCATATAGTAAGACAGAAGATCTGATGCATAGGAGTAAGGCAGGGGCGGACCGAGGACATACAATGGGGGTGCAAGTGCACCCCCTTAATCTTTCCATTTGCTTAAAAAATTATGCATATATTTGTACATAAAGAAATCATATACATCAAACTAGAAACATCGTTAGTTTGGTGGCTAAAGTGCAAGGATATTATCCTATGGTCTGGTCTGTGTTAGATTCTCACTAGCAATACACCTTTTTTTTGGAGTGTAATTAGTGTACCCCTTTAATTATCTTTTAGGTCCGCCATTGGAATAGAGTGAAATTAGGCACTCGATGCTAAAACTAATGTAGGCTGGAAATATATAAAATAAACCGTGTATTTCTTTGGAGTGTTAGTGTACCCCTTTAATTATCTTTTAGGTCCATCATTGAAATAGAGTGAAATTGGGCACTAAAACTAATGTAGGGTGGAAATATATAAAATAAACCAACAAGAATTACATGCCGCTATGATTAATGAGTTGCATTTTATAAGAGATTAAATCTAACTGTCATGCTGTCAGATTACATATATATTTCATCTCAAATATCTAAAAATTGATCTGATATCAGATTATTAGTTAAGAGTAACAGAAGAAAACTGAATCTATACAAAGCCACCATAAGAAACAATCTCACCGAGTGTAATTAGTGTACCCCTTTAATTATCTTCTGGGTCCGCCATTGGAATAGAGTGAAATTAGGCACTCGATGCTATAACTAATGTAATGTAGGGTGGAAATATATAAATAAACCAACAAGAATTACATGCCGCTATGACTAATGAGTTGCTATTTTATAAGGGATTAAATCTAACTGTCATGCTATCAGATTACATATATTTCATCTCAAATATCTAAAAATTGATCTGATATCAAATTATTAGTCAAGAATAACAGAAGCAAACTGAAAGAAACAATCTCACTGAGTGTAATTAGTGTACCCTTTAATTATCTTCTGGGTCCGCCATTGGAATAGAGTGAAATTAGGCACTCGATGCTAAAACTAATGTAGGGTGGAAATATATAAAATAAACCAACAAGAATTACATGCAGCTATGATTAATGAGTTGCATTTTATAAGAGATTAAATCTAACAGTCATGCTGTCAGATTACATATATTTTATCTCAAATATCTAAAAATTGATCGAATACCAGATTATTAGTCAAGAGTAACAGAAGAAAACTGATTCTATACAAAGCCACCAAAAAAAAAAAAAATCTCACTGATTCTATACGGAAACACAGGGCCGGCCCTTACTAAAGGCATGTGAGGCCTGGGCCTCAGCCCCTCTAAATTTGTCTATTTTTTGGGGCCCCAAAATTTAGGGGCTTAGTGGCAATATATCGAAAGTGAGGGGCCTCATTGTAAAAAAAAATTATACACAAACCCATATATAAAAAAAAACCCACCTATATAATATCGTTCTTAAATTGCAAAAATCACTCGGCAACACATTTACACACCTCACCCCTCCAGGACGACTCACCCGCAATTCACCGCTCCGCTCGAAGACGCCGCACGAAGGTCACGGGCTCACGGCGACGGCGTCGGACGTCGGTCATGGCGCACAGGAAAGCCTTCGCGACGATTGTTCCTTATCCTGCAGGTAATTCTCTTCTCTCTAGAGTTTGAATCGTTTGATTTCGCTAATCGCGATCGTCTTCCTCCTCGCTCCTTCTCCTCCTGCATCTCTCTCTCTCTAGGGTTTGATTTCTGTAATTAATCAATGCTTTGTTATCTGTTTGATTTTGATTGCGAAGAAAAATTATGGAACAGTGATTTATCCATGCCTGATCGAATCGAAGTTTTCTATATTTTGGTGTTACTGTGTGTTTATGTGTAGGTACAATTTTTGTAAATTTTAGTTTTATGTTAAGTTTCATATTGGTGTTACTGTGTGTTTAGGGTAAAATTAAATTTATTGAATGTGTTCTTGGCTTTGGTTTGGATTACATAGATGGTTTATTTTCATTTTTGATTTGTTGTTTAATTTATTAGGCAGGATGATGATTTAGGATATTTAACCTTCTAATTATATTTTTAATTATTATAGGTAGACAAAATGTCATCACGAAAGTATTCTTCTGGAAATGAAAAAAAGAAGAAGAGGCAAAAGCAAGAACAATTAACGCAAGCTTTAAGTGGTTCTCTTAACAAATATTTTACATCTAGTAAATTGGGTGAAAGTGAAAGTATTCCCGTTGAAAATTTGGTGTGCGAAGAAGCGGTCAATGATAATCCTAATGATCCTGTTAATATTGTTGATCATGGGGAAGGTCCGGAAAGAGAAGGGACTGATAGTGACATTCCTCCAGCTCAAGAAGACCATTGAGAACCTTTAGACATTTATGATTCAAATAATTGGAAGTCAATTGATCATAATCTCAGAGACTTGTTGGTGGAAAAAGGGCCAATAAGAGTTGAAATGGAAGAATCTGAATATCCGAGGGATGATTCAGATAAGAAGCGACATTTTTCAAATGTTCATTATACTCGCCGCTTACCGAATGGAGAGAAACAAGATAGAAAATGACTTGTGTATTCAAAATCTTCGGATAAATTGTTTTGGTGTGGTTCAACGCCTTTATACACTTTTCTCATCTTCAACAAAGCGGTGAGATATATTGAAAAGGCATGTGAATGGTCTTACACTTAAACCTTTGTCTCAAAGTCGTTGGGAGAGCCACATTGAAAGTGTTAAACCAATCAAATATAATGCCTTGAAAATTAGGGAGGCTTTGTTTGATTTAGCAAGTTCTAGTGAAGATCCCAAGACATCTAGTGAAGCAGATGTTGTGAAAATCACGCCCACGCAGCGGAAAACGGACCGAGCTAGGAGGAATAATAAGATGTAACACACACGAAAAGTAAATCACACACAAAGGAACACACAAGAATTGTTAACCCGGTTCGTTGCAACAACAACTACGTCCGGGGGCGCTACCAAGCCAAAATATTCACTATAATATTTTCCGATGTTTACAATCACAGCACGCTTTGTTTCTAGGCTACCACATGTATTTATAGGGAACAATAAATCAAATCCTAGTAATAAAAGGATTCCTACTCAAGAAAGTAATCTTCTTTCTTCACAAGTCCTTCCAAATATTACTACCAAAAGGAATCACCAATGCAAGAGGAGATCTAATCAAAATAGGAAACAAATCTGCTGCAGAAGAATCCTCCTTGATCTCACCAACTCCTCCGACCGCGGTTCAAATCCTTTAACCATGGTTTTGACTCCACATCCCAACAGCAGAATCATTAGCCGTACATGAAGTTGGGAGCTTTGAGTTCTTGGTTAGCACGATGATTTGATACGTTTATGTAATACTTAATTTGTAATATGTCGTATGTTATGTCCATGATTTTGTTAAACAAATTTTGTCAAAAAGTTGAGTATTAATATGTTTGCTTGTTAAATACTCCCTCCGTCCAGTTACATACTTCACACTTTCTATTTTGGGCGTCCAATTACATACTTCACACTTTGTCTCCTACATTATTTTAATACTCACAACACCATTATAATTTACTATTCCCTCCACTCATTCTCTCTCCTATTTTACTTTTACACTCACAACATTATATCATTATTTTTTCCTTAATTCACGCGTGAACAGTAACTGTGAAACATGTACTTGGACGGAGGGAGTATATATCTATAAATACTTAGTTGTGCAAATTGAAATTAGTGTTATCAGAACAGTGAAGGCCCCATTTAAATTACCGGCCTAGGGCCTCAAATATCACATGGCCGCCTCTGCGAAAACATACAAGTGCCAAGTTTATAAGGACATCTAGTTTTATAAATATTTCCTCCGTATTGAAAGGATTGTCTCATTTTAATTTTTGTCAATTCAATCAAATCATATAATTTTATGAACATGATGATATTTCTATACAATTATAAAAATTGTTATTGTTTCCTCATTAAAAATACTATCAATAATGATTTTTAGAATTGCATAAAAATAACTAGATTTTCATAAAAATATGGTTATAGTTCAATGGAGTTGATAGTAAATGTCAAAATGGGATAAACTTTCTGGGATAGAGTACGAGTGAATTGTGTTTTGGTTATAGTGTAAAGAACAGTCATTTTGAATTCTCATTGACTTGAATGCTACTACTGAGTACTGCATAATGTACAATATAAACAAGAACTTTGGAAATAACCCATCCTCATGATCTTTTAAAGGAACTATATTTACAGTAAGAAATCCATAAATCTGGTAGATATAAATGAAGATATTGATTTTTCACTGGATTCCTCTAATGAATTAGCTTCAATGCTGTTGGACTTTGCGCATAGGAAGAAGTTCCTCGACCCCAAGTTCATCAACTTCTCCTCCGCCTTTATGCCTGCAAACCAAACCATAAATCCAAGTTTCAATATAATAGTAGAATTACTAGAATAAGAATTAAATGTTTTTTTTATATAAAAGCAGCTATATTTCCAGATGATTGTTTAGTGTAAACTGAGAGTAATGAAGCACGAGATCGAGAACATACTTTCGAGGTTAAACTGAGAATAATGAAGTTCGAATCGCCGGTGATTGGTATCAGCCAACAACGGCCGCCTCTTCTCCTTCACGTACACTTCAACCGCAGTTTTAATCAACTCTCCGACGTTGCTTTCCGGCGAGACTACCACATGAACCGGTCCAAAACTTCTTTCAATAGTAACATTGATCAACAATTTCGTCAGCCTATTACCCGTTCTGGCGGGAGGTGGTGGCATCAGCTTTCCGATAACAGGAAGAAAGCCGCCGGTTTTCGAAGGACGCTCCGAGAGATCCTTGTTGCTGCTTCGGGCGACGATTTGACGGCGAAGTATTGATGGGGAAGACATGATTACGGAAAATTAGTGTTGAAAAATATCGATCGGAAATATGATTTGCAATTTGTTGAAAATATTATGGAGATGTAGGATTATGATATGAAATATTTACGCACATGTACATGTATATATAGAGTCTATCGTTAAAGGGAGGAATGTGCGTAATAATTAAGCTGAGGTGGAGCGTGTTTACGATTCAGCTTCACCTGATGCTCATCTTCCTCTACGGTCGGGTCTGTTAGAATATTTGTATATATCTCCATATATATTTGATTGTATTTATTAGGTAGTATTCTTATTATATTAGGAATGTGAATAATATGTATCCCTAAATTATAGGCTAGTGATTGGTAGGAGACTTGTATATATTGTAAAGCAATGGAAATAGAAAAGGCACGGAGTATTCTTCCTTCATGGTATCATTGTAGGGTTTGATCCAATCGCTTTCGCACGTACCCTAATTGCTATCACAAGATTTTGGGGAAAACTAGTTTCTCCTTAAGTTATAGAAAGTCCTGTTTTATAAACTGTTCCTAAATATTCACTAACTACTTGCAAGTAGAAAAAAAGTGGACTTTTTATAATTTATGGAGAAACTAGTTTCTCCCAAAACTTGCTCAATTGCTATACCGATCTTTTCTTTTTCCCTCTTGTTTGTGCCGTGATCCCTTACCGGTACAAATCATGTCTTCTACTTCGTCAAAATTTGGTTTTCATCCGGCTCTTGCCGTGTCTAACGTGCAAAATAATGTGCCGGTGGTTCTGGACATAGAGAATAGAGTCATTTACCAAATAATCCCTCAATAGAAACAAAACTACTTTCTAAGACAATTTATAATTTGATTAACCATTTAGTCCCTAGCTTAATAACTACACCCTCCCAACATTTTACTACGTTCACCCTCCTATCATTTCACTAAGTCCATTCTCTTCAACAATTTAATTTCTCTCCAACCACCCTCACCTTAGATCACCCCCTCCCCATCTTCTCCGGTCAACACTTCCGGCAACCATCAACTCCGGCGACCAACTCCGGCGACTTTTTCCGGCAACTTTGTTTTTTTTTTTTTTTTTTTTTTACGCCGCGACCTCTCCGGCGACCAAACAACCGAGAACTTAACTTATCGCAAGTTCTCGCTGTCAACTAAAACTACTAAGAACACAATTAACTCCGGCGACTATCAACTCCGGCGACCACCAACTCCGGCGACCTCTCCGAAGGAGCCAAACAACCGAGAACTTAACTTATCGCAAGTTCTCGCCTGTCAACTAAACTACTAAGAACACAATTAACTCCGGCGACTACCAACTCCGGCGACCACCAACTCCGGCGACCTCTCCGGCGACCACACAACTGAGAACTTCAGTTGTCAACTAAACTACTAAGAACACAATTAACTCCGGCGACTACCAACTCCGGCGACCACCAACTCCGGCGACCTCTCCGGCGACCAAACAACTGAGAACTTAACTTATCAGTAAGTTCTCAGTTGTCAACTAAACTACTAAGAACACAATTAACTCCGGCGACTACCAACTCCGGCGACCACCAACTCCGGCGACCACCAACTCCGGCGACCTCTCCGGCGACCAAAAAATTGAGAACTTAACTTATCAGTAAGTTCTTAGTTGTCAACTAAACTACTAAGAACACAATTAACTCCGGCGACTACCAACTCCGGCGACCACCAACTCCGGCGACCTCTCCGGCGACCAAACAACTGAGAACTTAACTTATCAGTAAGTTCTCAGTTGTCAACTAAAACTACTAAGAACACAATTAACTCCGGCGACTACCAACTCCGGCGACCTCTCCGGCGACAAAACAACTGAGAACTTAACTTATCAGTAAGTTCTCAGTTGTCAACTAAACACCTAAGAACACGATCAACTCTGGCGATCTATCCGGCGGCCAAACAACTGAGAACTTAACTTATCAGTAAGTTCTCAACTGTCTCCACTAAAAACACGATCAACTTCGACGATCACCAACTCCGGCAACCAAACAACTGAGAACTTATCAGTAAGTTCTCAGTTGTCAACTAAGCTACTAAGAACGCGATCAACTCCGGCGACTAAACAACTGAGAACTTATCAGTAAGTTCTCAGTTGTCAACTAAACTACTAAGAACATGATCAACTCCGACGATCACCAACTCCGGCGACCTATCCGGGGACCAAACAACTGAGAACTTAACTTATCAGCAAGTTCTCAGTTGTCAACTAAACTAATAAGAACACGATTAACTCCGGCAACCTCTCCGGTGACCAAACAACTGAGAACTTAACTTAACAGTAAGTTCTCAGTTGTCAACTAAACTACTAAGAACACAATTAACTCCGGCGACTACCAACTTAGGCGATCTCTCAGTTACCAAACAACTGAAAACTTAACTTATCAGTAAGTTCTCAGTTGTCAACTAAACTACTAAGAACACGATCAACTCCGGCGACCACCAACTCCGGCGACCAAACAACTGAGAACCTAACTTATCGGTAAGTTCTCAGTTATTAAGTAAACTACTAAGATAAGAACACGATCAACTCCGGCGACCAAACAACTGAGAACTTATCTCAGTTGTCAACCAAACTAATAAGAAAAAATTTTAAAAATGTTTGCCAAGTGAAACTTTTAACAATACGTTGTTTCTAGAAATCATATTATATTATTTCCGTCTCAAAATAAATGTCTATTTTTTCAAATATACATTTAATTTAATTAAGAGAAAATTTGATTTTTTTTAATATTCGGACGGAGGAAATAATTATATTCCTTTTTTTTTAAATTAAAATTTATTATGACAGCAAATCATAAAATCATAAGAAAAATGAGAGAGGCAGAGAGATAGGGAGTACAACTTTAGGATGGAAAATAGTATAGCATAATACAGAGAGTATACATTTATATTGACTACAGAGAGCACAACACCATTCTTCATCTACATTTTTTAACATCTCACTTTCAAAGCCTAATAAAAATGCACATTTACAACACATTTCATTTATATTTAGACTAAGTATTATATGGAACATAAATGTACCAAGACAGTCTGGCAATGCACTCTTTAAATTAACAACAAGCTAGTAAAAGCAAAGGCAAAAGTTACATAGCAAATGGGCAACCAACAAGAGACGAGCTCCACATCCATTTCTATTTTCTATCAGCTTCATTAGGACCTTGTCTGTTCCCAAAACTGAACTGATCATCTCGACCATAGTCATCATAATCTAGTTAAAACAAGACATAATTAATGTTAAGTGAACATCCCAAATTCCCAATATAGCTAATAAAGTGTCAATTTAACAAAATACTTCCTCCGTCCCAAAATAAATGTCCAAATTTCTTTCAAATTTATTGATTAATAAACATCAGAACCAAGGAAATTTAATTAACAAAGACAAAAGGCCACAATTTCAGGGATTCTTGGAACTGGAAATGCAATAAGAACAAGAAAATCCATATTATGAGGGATTTAAAATATGAAAATGACATTACTACAAACAAAACCAACTCACAAACAAACAGAGTTTCATAAACTGAAAGTCAGGATGAACAAGACAAAGACAGTTCTAAACACACAAAATATTTATTTAAGATAAGTTTTGAAAAGTCAAAGTTGGTCAAACCTTTAGTGTGAGGCACTCCTGCAAGTTCATTTCCAAATTCTCCACCTCTGAAAACATGAATCCCACCTTCGGACACAAATATATATATATATATATATATATATATATATATAGGGAGAGAGAGAAAGAGAGAGAGGGAGAGAGAGAGGGAGGGAGTGTTTATATGTGGGTGTAAACTGGGAGGGAGGGCGGAGGTTGGGATGATAGTGGTGGCCGGGAAATGAGAGAGATAGAGATTAACTTGTAAGAATGTCGCCGGAGAGTTCCAGATCTGAGAAATAGACCGGAGATCTGGCGATGTTGCTGCTCGGCGTTGTTGGTGGTTGAAGTGGGGAGAGGATATGGTCGGGAGGGTGATTCGCCGGCGGTGGGGAGGTAGGGTCCGCCGGAGACGGGGAGGGTAGGGGTCGCCGGCGGGAGAGGGGTGCTAGAGATGGGGTAGAGAGAGAAAGTGTGTGTTTTTGACTGCGTAGGTGGGTGGGGAGGGGAGGAGAGGGTGTATAATTACATTATTTAAATTAAGTGAGGGATTATATGGTAGGATAAAATATTTTTTAGGATTAGAAAGTAGATTAAGAAATAGGATGTCTTAAAATGTAAATTAGATATTATTGAGGGACTATGACGTAATTTTCTCTTTCAGTATGCAACTTGGGCTGAATTATTCCGTGTTCATTGCACACTACAAGAAAAAAGCCTTTTCACAACGTTTTTATGGACAACGTTTTGAAAAAAACGTTGTGGTTCAGATAATTAGACAACGTTTTATTTTAAAATGTTGTCGTATTTTGAGATGACAACGTTTTATTAATAAATGTTGTAGAAATAAAATTAGGAGAACGTTTAATGAGAAACGTTGCACAAATTAACAACGTTTTTGGCGGAAAACGTTGAGTTCTTCTTCCACGTTTTTAATGAAACGTTGTAGAAAGATTGTGAATTTAGCCCGCGAATGTGAATTTAGCCCGCGTCTATGAAAAATCAAAACCCCTCTGTCCTACCCTATACCGCTGCTTACGCCATACTCACCTTCCCTCTCTCTAACAAAATGACTGTTTCTTCTCTCTAACAAAACCCCTCTTTCCTCCATTGCCAAGGTCACTAGACGGAGTAAGCTTGATACTTCCGTTTCCAATAGCCAAGATCAACTCAGTCCAAATCCCCCAATTTATTTTCTACTCCCCCTTCTCTCTCTCTCAACTGGCCATACCCCTCGCACATCTTCATTCATCGCCAATCCGATCAAAGGATTCAAAGGTTAGTAGACTACATCCGTCATTAACAAGGTTTGTTTCAATTCCAGTTAATGTTAGGGTTTAATTTCAGATTGGCCCTAAAATTAGGGTTTCAATCGATGGATTTTTTTTTCACGAATTTGTGCTAGTTATTTGGGTTAATTTCTGGTTAATTTCTTAAAACTACCTTCGATTTTCACTGTTACACTATAATGATCGACCCTCTTTTGGATGTGTAGTTATTCCATTTTATTAACTCGTCGCTGAAGTCTGGAAGATCTTCATATTTGCTGGAAGTTATTGTGGGCCTTCTGTACCCTGTAGTCTCATTACAGTCTCACTACAGGTAAGTAAATAAAGTATTCTTGATTCTGTTGTAGTACTTGCTATTTGGCAGCCAGGATTTTGTTGAAACAAGGCCAAGAATTTTTGGGGTAGAAAACTATGAAGGTAGTATCTGAATTTGATTCAAATGGGGGTCAGTAGTATTGTATGGTGCAATTTTTTTTCCCGACAAGAAAGAGGGTCAAAATGAATATAATTATCATTTTATGCAAAAAATAAGGAGAGTGTATATATATTAAAAAGCATTGGTAACAGACTAGGTGTTGTGAGAATGAAAATTGAGGTAAGAGAGAGTGGTGTAGGGAATAAGTAAGTAGATAGTTGTCGCGACTATGACATGTGTACCATTGAATAAAGAAGTATTATAAAATTTTTGCTTTGGATAATTAAACTTAACGATGGGACAGTCAACAAGGAAATTTGAACCCCTTATTATGGGGCAGAGGGAGTATATCCGTTTTACTCTTTCTACTTCTTGTTACATTTATTTTACTTAAGAAAAGTGTATGTTGCTTATCCTCAATTTATGTTTCATGTCTTATTTCACAGGGAAGAGATAGAGAAACAGAAATCTCATGAGAGGTACATGATGTTGCCGGACCAAGAAAAACAGATCAAGCAAAGAAAGACTTAGGTAAAGAATATTAATAGTTGATTTCTGTTTTTGGAAGATTTTTATTCTGGTTTCATGGCTACTGTGAATTTAAATACCTTGTGTGTTTTAGTATATGTCAATTATGGGTCTAACAAGTATTTAACTCTGTAGGCCCAATTGGTAGTGGGAAAAGCTCCGTCTTCAGAGTCCTCAGAGGTCTTTGGCCTGTAGTTAGTGGAAATCTTGTCAAACCTTGTCACAACTTTACTCAATACTTTAAGTGATGTTTTTCTTTTTCTCCCATGGCTTTAGTATAAACAGAGGGGTGCCCATCTTTTCTAAGAGCTGACATAGCTGTAACATCTTGTAAGTACATCGGAAAACTCATTCTTCTCAACACCCCTCGTATAGCGAAGGGTTTTCTCACCTTTTTCCTTGATTTCAGCCCTTAAATTAACTTAGTGTGTAATGTGCATTTCAGAATACTCATTTTAGCTTTGGGTTTAAAGCTTATTGTATATAATTTCTGTTTAAGAACTTGGAAAGTTCTAGCTTTGAGCGAAAGGAGCAATCGATGTGTTATGCTTGTTCAATGAGAGATTAGTTGTCATTTTCAGCCTGGCCAAAGAGAGGAAAATGTAACTTCTTACTTTTCTTGTCTAATAATCTTGGAGAGGAGGCCCTCATCCCCAAGCAAGTTGTAAAATTAGATCCGTCCAAACATAAACGTTTTGGGTTTCTAGTAGCATCCAAACCAAAAGCATGGAGGGTTTTTCATCTGCTGAAAATAAATCATACGATTGACCTCAAGCCAAAAATTATATGCTTAATATCAATGTAGTAATTCATCTGCTGAAAATATGTTAACTCTATTTATTTTGGTGCCTCTATTTCCAAAGGCAGGTAGTGTTGGTCAAAACATGTTTTATTTAATATAAAGGAAATCCAACCTAGTGTGGAAAGTATACAGATTTTCCATAGGACCTTACTGTTAAATTCTCATTTCCAGGATCAGAACCGCTATAATTCTGGAAGAGGTGCACATAAAAATCTGAAACGTGTAGAAAAGGCACGGATTTTGGCCAGCAAAATGCCATGTGAGCCTTCTCTCTCCATTCATTTATTGTTTGAACTGTTATGTGGCAGTACATTCAGAGACGAATCCAGCATTCCCCAAATTCTCTCTGCAGTTTTAAGTGACCAATGATTAAAGTGAATCTGGTGCTTTGACTAAACAATCATTTCTGTTTATTGATGAGAAAATATGCATTGATTTGACCCTTTTTCATTGTAGCAGAGCATTCTGACAGTTTTGATTTCTTCACACTTGGGGCTGTTCAAGTATGCATAAATATTGGTATCTTATTACTTTTGTACATTACATTCTACATGAAAAATTAACAAAGTACCTCATTGATCAGACTTCAGTGAGTGTCGAAGTGTTGGTCATGGGGGCATAATTAATAACTTCACTAGAAGAAATGTTCGTGTTAGTGCTAAAATTATCTTCTAGTGTTAGCAACCTAAACTTTATGATAGTCAAGTGTTTGGCAGTCTTTCTTCCTTTGCAGTCTTATTTGTTTAAATTGCATGAGTAATGTAAATAGCAAGTTCTTATTACTTCTCGTTCCATGTTAATAGCCCACTATTTCTTTATGGAAATTCCATTCCATTTTAAGAGTCCACTTTCAAAAATTAAACTTTTTTTTTTTTCTCAAAATTTACTTGCATATTGTATAAAGGCATACAAGTACCAAATTAATAAGTCAATCTTTTAAACTTTGCCTCTTTACATGGAATGGATGGTGTATTTTATATATACATATGTGTGTGTGTGAGATCTACAAATATTGCCGTATCAACAAATTTTGCTTCATTTATAACTTGTCTTCATTGTTCTCTTTGTTGTTATTCGTTCATTTAGACATGCATACACACTGTCGTTGTGGGAAAATTTGGTCTCATTGAAGGTGTCGTAGACGTAATTGAATGGATAGTATTTAACCGTATGTACCGGTATTATTTTTATGCTGTTATATAGAAGATTTACTAATGTGTGTGAACTTTCAAGCAATTGAGGAACAGGGATGCAGCTGTAAGATCTCGAGAGAGGAAGATGTATGTGAGGGATCTAGAGTTGAAGAGTAGGTACTATGAAGGGGAGTGCAAGAGACTGGGGATGTTGCTCCAGTGCTACTTGGCAGATAATCAAGCATTGCGCCTTTCCTTGCAGAATAGCAAGCCCTTTGATGCTTCCATGACCAAGCAGGAGTCTGCTGTACTCTTGTTGGGTATGAATTACACTCTATATTGCACTGGCATGTTTGAATGATATGCTATGAGTGTGACATCTCTCTCAACATTTTTTCTTAATGTGTTTTGGCTCCTCAAAATTGTGGTTAAAAATAAATTTGGATATAAAAACTTATTCTGATGGCTTCATATTGATCTTTCCTTTTTTTTTTTATCCTTATTTGCAGATTTTGGGTACTCCAAGCATGGAAGAAATTAAAGGCATGAACCCTTGGAAAATTTCAGATTTTCACAGGTCATCCATGGCGCAAGGTATCTGCCCTTTGGACGCGGAAATAATTTATAAAGTTAATTAAGATGTTTGTCCGTGTATAGTTGCGTTTGTATTAGGTTTGATTAGCACTTTAGGGGACATATTTGTGATGTTGGTTTACTGTTACAATTTTGTTTCTTTATTAATTGTACGTGGAATTAATTTGTAAAGTAAACAAGAAATAAATTTCATTTATATTTGATGTGACTAGTGCTTTTACGAGTTGTTTCAGCACGTAGGTTGAATGTGAATTGGGGAAAGAGCAGAAAAACAAAATTTATTAAAAAAAAAACTTTTCATAACGTTTTAAAAACGTTGTTTTAAGGTTTTCTACAACGTTTCTAAAACGTTGTCTTAGACCCTATTACAACGTTTATGAAAAACGTTGTCAAAGATAGGACAACGTTTTTAAAACGTTGTCTTAGACCCTATTACAACGTTTTTAAAAAGTTGTCTTAGACCCTATTACAACGTTTATGAAACGTTGTCTTAGACCCTATTACAATGTTTATAAAACGTTGTCTTAGACTGGGGCCTAAGACAACGGTGGATGACACAACGTTTTCAAAAACGTTGTCATAGGTCTTTAACAACGTTTAAAAAACGTTGTGAAAGCCCATTTTTGTTGTAGTGGCAAGTCATGTCGAGTCCTTAACCACATCATTCCTCCGGAAACAGGGAAGGATAAGCCTCCTGCGGATGATGATGAACAAGAGTTATGGGACACTCTTGATGCTACGGTGCTTCGGTGGATTTATTCTACCATATCCACAGATCTTGTCCAGACGATTATGGTTCCTGGTTCCACAGCTATGGCGGCGTGGGAAAGGTTACGGGGCATTTTTGAGGACAATCGGAATGCTCGTGCGGTGTCCCTAGAGCAAGAGTTTTCTTCCACGACTATGGAAGAATTTTCGAGTGCCTCTGCCTATTGCCAGCGCCTTAAACTCTTGTCCGATCAACTTCGGAATGTTGGGGCTCCTGTTTCTGACAGTCGGATGGTACTCCAGATGGTCGCCGGCCTTTCTGAAGCATATAACAGCGTTGGCACACTTATCCGACAACGTGACCCCCTCCCTTCCTTCTCTATTTTTAGGTCTATGCTGGTGCTTGAAGAGACCGGGCTTGCGAAGAAGGCTGCTACTGCCAATCGCTCGGCCATGGTTGCTACCCACGCCAAACAGCCGGAGGAACCTGTTCAATTTTTTGGTTTCAATCCACCAAGCCGAGGTAATAATGGTTCGAAGGGACAGAATAAAGGGGGTAATTCTGGTAAGAAGAATGGGGGTGATAATCGTGGCAATAAGGGTGGAAACCGTGGTGGGAATGGTGGCGGTAATGGTGGCAATCGAGCTTTCAATGGCGGCAGCACTAGTGGAGGTGGCCGCTCCAATGGCCGACAACAGCAGCAGGCGGGTATGCCGTGGTTAGGTTGGCAGCAACAACAACATCAGTGGGCTCCTCTACAATGGTCTCCTCAATGGCAGTGGGCTGCACCTCCTTGCCCTTACCCCACTCAGCCTTGGGCTCGGCCCACTTTTCAGCAACTAGGACCAGCTTTTTCGCAGCAAGCCCAATCAGGAGTCCTTGGGTCCAGACCGAATTTTGGCAATGGTTCTCCTCAGGCTTATTCTGCATCTACTTCCTCTTGTCCCACCGATATTGAGGCCGCCATGCACACTCTCAGCTTGAACCCTCCGACCCCAACATGGTATATGAATACGGGGGCTACTAATCACATGACATCGGATCAAGTTATGCTTACGTCTTATTACAATACGAGCACGATTCATAATAATGGCATAATTGTGGGAAATGGCAGTCTTGTTCCAATTAAGGGTTTTGGTCATACTTCTTTATCTTTTCCGTCCCCTCCGTTTTCATTAAAAATGTCCTTCATGCTCCCCACATTATTAAAAACCTAATTTATGTTCGTAAGTTTACTCGTGATAACTCGGTCACTGTTGAATTTGATCCTTTTGGGTTTTCTGTGAAGGATTTCCAGACGGGAACGCACCTCACGAGATGTGATAGTCAAGGCGACCTCTACCCGCTTAATTCTATTTTCACTACATCTACAACATCTCCATTTTCTTTTTCTGCTGTTAGTTCATCTTTATGGCATGACCATTTAGGTCATCCGGGTATACCCGTTTTTGACTCTCTTAGGAAGAGTAATTTTATTGGTTGTAATAGGATAAGTAACTCTAATGTTTGTCATTCTTGCACTCTTGGCAAGCATGTTAAGTTACCTTTCTTTGACTCAAATTCTCTTACTTCCATGCCATTTGATATTGTTCATTGTGATTTATGGTCATCTCCCATATTGAGTTCGATTGGCCATCGGTACTATCTTGTTATTGTCGATGCTTTTTCCAATTATGTGTGGACTTTTCCCTTAGCTCGTAAATCCCAAGTTTATGACACTTTTTTACATTTTCGATCATTTGTTAGAACTCAGTTTGAAAGGGATATCAAAACTATCCAATGTGATAATGGGCGGGAGTTTGATAACAAACAATTTTGGGATTTTTGCAGAATCAATGGGTTAGATTTTCGACTTTCTTGTCCTTACAAGTCATCACAAAATGGAAAATCTGAACGTATGATACGTACCACAAATAATATGATGAGAACCTTACTTGTGCATGCTTCTTTACCACCAAATTTTTGGCATCATGCTTTGCAAATGTCGTCCTATTTACTCAATCTTCTTCCGGTCAAACATTTAGGTTATCAACCTTCGGTCCAAATTCTTTATCAAAGAATTCCTTCGTTCGACCATCTTCGAGTCTTTGGGTGTCTTTGTTATCCCCTTCATCCTTTCCCCACCATCCACAAACTCCAAGCCCGTTCCACTCCATGTGTCTTCTTGGGGTACCCGAAAAATCATCGGGGATGCGCCTATGGTTGTTCATATGAATGCCTTGAAGCGCATTCTACAGTATCTCCAGGGTACCTTATCCCTTGGTTTGCATCTTACACCATCCACTACCTCCACGTTATTGTCTTATACTGATGCTGATTGGGGTGGATGTCCTGATACTCGTCGTTCTACTTCAGGCTATTGCGTGTTTCTTGGCGATAATTTAATTTCATGGTCGTCTAAACGACAACCCACTTTATCACGTTCTAGTGCCGAGGCGGAGTATAGAGGGGTCGCTAATGTGGTTTCTGAATCATGTTGGCTTCGTAATTTATTGTTAGAACTTCATGTTCTGATTCAGAAAGCTACTTTAGTATTTTGTGATAATGTTAGTGCGATTTACTTATCGGGTAATCCGGTTCAACACAAACGCACTAAACATATTGAGATGGATATTCACTTTGTCCGGGAAAAAGTGGCTCGAGGTGAAGTTCGTGTGTTACATGTCCCATCTCGGTTTCAGATTGCAGATATATTTACTAAGGGACTTCCACTTGTGTTATTTGAAGATTTTCGCTCCAATCTCAACATTCGTCCACCTCCGGTTTCGATTGCAGGGGAGTGTTAGAATATTTGTATATATCTCCATATATATTTGGTTGTATTTATTAGGTAGTATGTTTATATTAGGAATGTGAATAATATGTATCCCTAAATTATAGGCTAGTGATTGGTAGGAGACTTGTATATATTGTAAAGCAATGGGAATAGAAAAGGCACGGAGTATTCTTCCTTCAGGGTCTTTGCATGTCACATGTTTAGACCGGCCGGTGCACGAATCGTATTCATTTGTTTATTCCCGTTATAACAATCAGAATCACAAAATATATATGTACACTAACACAATTATTTACGAACACAAGTATTTACGTGATTTACCGACTTAACTATATTCACGAAACGCAAGAGAAAAAATAATATTATTAATATGGAGAATCATCAAATACAAATTCTAATCTAATACACAAATTTTGGTCAAAAAATTCTTAACTGCCCAAACCCTAGATAAAAAACATTCAAATAAGAAAATTGAACTGCAACAAACAAACTAGAAAATCTATCAAGCCCAAAGAAATCACTAGTTTGGGATGCTATAATTATTGATTATGTATCACACTAGAGATCACAAAAAACGATAGTGGAGAGGCGAGTATTTATACAATCCTATTGCTAACCATGTATGATTTTCAAATCCTGCACTGAACTCTGGCAAACCCAAACCCAAAACTCGTTGGCACGTCATGGACTTGCACCTGCAAGTACGGTCGTGCAAACTTCATCGGCACGGTCGTGCCCTTTGTTCTGCACGGTCGTGTCAGCTGTTCATCGTCTGCCATGGTCGTTCCTTATGTCTAGCACGGTCATGCCACTTCTGCATCGTCATGCCAAATTTTGCACGGTCGTGCCAAATTCTGCACGGTCGTGCAACTGCACAAAATCCGAGAATCACATAATTTGTTTGTCCTAGCCCATGAATAGGCCTCCCCAATTCTCAAAAGCATCAAACCCAACAAATTTGCACCTTGACTCTTTGAGCTCCCAATCAATAACCAGAACCGACTTCTCCACCTCTGCCTCAGCTGTACGCCAAACACCCAACTTGTCATTTGGACAACCAATATTGTATAACCCAAGATACTCAAATGTGTTACGCTAAACAACAAAACAATTGCTGCAACTTTTGATAGGACCCGTTCAACAAGAAAACAAAAGTGTCTTCCAGACACCCAAATGTATCCCCATGTACACCCAAACTATGTTTCGCCGAGCACACGGATATGCCTTCAAGACACCCAAATCGTGTCACTACAGTAGCACTCAGAATTTACCCAACTAGTAATTAGACAAATCCAATGCGCATCGAATCTTACCAACCAAAACAGAAAAAACGACCATATCAGTTGAATCCCTATCAGTGCGTACCTTTTTTTCGATTCCTTCCTCGCTTCCCAAATGTGCTAGTGCTGCTCTAGCATATGATACTCGGCTCATCCCCCCTTTCTCCACTTCAAAACCAAATTGTGTGTGTCGACTTGCTAATTGTGCCTTGCTCAGTTCAACTCCACTTATAGTAACTCGTTGCTACACCTGTTTGTCAACCACCCCACATGAAGCCTCACAACATGATTGCTCCATATGTGTCTTTATCATACCTTGTATAGTACAACGCTTGACACTTGATCCAAAAAAATTAGATCCTTGGAGGACGTACAAGTTATCTCGTTTTAACCCTTTCAAACGTTCGAACCTTTGCAGACATATGCTGTTTCATCTTCACCTTTGAAACTATATCCCATCTTATCTAGCTGAATAAGCGATATCAGATTTTTTGCTACTTCAGGAACATGTCTAACCTCGGTCAACGAATAAACTTATCACCAGAAATTCGCACATTTATGGAATCCATGTCAACCACCTTGCAGACGGACCTATTAGCCATATAAATATCGCCACCCTCCACCTGCTCGTACGTTGCAAACCATTTCTTGCGCAAAGACATGTGATCAGAAGCTCCAGAATCCATGCATCTTCCATGCCTTTATCTTCTTTGATCACTAGAGAGTAGTCCTAAAAATTGTCATCTGTCGTAGCTGCAGTTGGCCCAAATTGTTTACTTTTCTTCATCCTTGGACAATCACGTTTTCAAAGCTCCATCTCCTTGAAATAATTACAAACATCTCCAGATCTTAGACCCTTTTAAGAAAAAATCCTTGTTTCTCCCATCTTGGCCCTTGTTGCCTTTCGCAATCAAACCTGATGACTGAGATTTTGTACATATAACACTCGCCTTTTGATGCAAATATTTGGTATTGAGGTCAATCTCTACCTCTTCAAAAGTAATTGTGTCCTTAACACTAATGCAGGAGTATACATACTCCTCGTATGACAATGGTAAGGAAGCTAGCATAATAAAAGCAACATCTTTATCATCGATTTCAATTTCAATATTACGCAGTAATAAAGAATTAAATCGGTATATGTCATTCTTAATATGAGTACCTTCAGACATTCGAATAGCGAACAACTTCTGCTTCATCTATAGCTTGTTTACTAGAAACGTCATAAGTAAGATATTCTTCAACAACAACCACAAAGCACCACCTGAATCACTACAATGAACAACATCTGCAAAAACATCATCATCAAGTCTATTAATGATTTGAGCATGGGCCTTCTCATCCAAAGTGATTAGATCTGTTGATTCCTTCGCTTTCTTCTTCGAATTTTCTCCAGACGTGGGAACGATCGCTACCTTGTGATCCCTAATTGTTGCAGCCATTGGAGCCCACAAGTATTTGTTTATCAACAAAGTCTCTATCTTGATCTGCCATGAACCGAAATTGTTCCTCCCATTAGACTTGTCGATCGTTGCTTACATGTTTGAATCTAGTATTCTCTCTTCGCAGTGGAATACCAAGACGCTCTTCAACCAGAAAGCTCTGATACCAGTTTTTTATAACAAGCAGTAAAGAATATGGATAATCACAACATACACACATACACGAAACCAAGTATTTATGTGGTTTACCAACTTAACTATATACATGAGAAGAGGGAGATCAATATTATTAATATGGATAATCACCAAATACAAGTTCTAATCAAATACACAAATTTTAGTTACAAAATTCTTGATTGTGCAAACCCTAAATCTAGAACATCTGAATGTGGAAATTGAACTGCATCAAACAAATTAGAAAATCCATAAAGCACAAAGAAATCAATATTTTGGGATCCTATAATTATTGATTGCCTATTACACTAGAGATCACGAAAAACGGTAGAGGAGAGTGGAGCATTTATACAATCCTATTCCTAACCATGCAGGGTTTTCTGATCCTGCGCTGAACTTTGGTCGGCCCAGGCTCAAACCTCGTCGGCACAATCGTGCACTTTCACCTGCATGGTCGTGCAAACTTCATCGGCACGGTCGCACCCTTTGTTCTACACGGTTGTGTCTGTTGTTCACCGTCTGGCACGATCGTGTCTTATGTCAAGCACGGTAATGCCAAATTCTGCACGATCGTGCAATTGCCCAAAATCCAGGAATCACATAATTTATTTGTATTGACCCATATGATTAGGCGTCCCCAATCCTTAAACGCATCAAACGCAACAATTCCAATATCTCTCGACTCGACAATTCACATTTGGGCATTTATATTATTAAAGGTATTTTTGATATTTTGTTTGGCTTCATGAATCTCGTCCGTTTTTTTTTTCGGTTACTCTGCATTTAAACCATCCGCATCACATACTTTTATGCGGTAAAATTGTACTATTTTACGTGATATAGGACTGCATTGGCCTCAAATCGTGTTTAGACCTTTCCCCTTTCACCTTTTTTTTTCTTTTATTTTTTATTTCATTTTCATTTCACCCTTCTTCTTCTTTTTTTTTTCCAATCATTTTCAACCGTGAGTATATGCGATGAACCGTCCACTTTACCCACTTTTACGCGGTAAGTTTATTCTGTTTTACGCTGTAAGACCACTTACAATGGTGGTGTTGAAAAAAAAATTCAACTACTTAAACCATGCAATGGAGTGTTGAAAAAAAAATTCAACGGTTGAAAATTTTGGTTTTGTTGAAAAAATTCAACAAGTGTTGAAAAAAAAATTGGATCCCGCTTTTGCCACGTGTTGCGCTAGGATTGAGCCGAAAATGGCGCGTGGACTACACCTTCCTTGAAGGCGTCTTGGCGCTGCCTTTTTACTTTTTCTTTTCTTTTTTCCTGGTCTCGCCACTTGTCATTTGCTGATTGGTCACTTTTTTTTTTCAAATTTCATCCAAATTTTTCAAAGGCAATTATCTTATATAAAAAATAAATAATTTTTTTTACACCAAAATTCATAAATTTTTTTTCTCTAAATAGAGTCTTGTTTCATTTGATTTGGACACAGAAAAAAAACACTTTTTTTTTTCAATATAAATTTCTCAATTATATTGAAAAATAAGGAATAAAAAATAAAATAAAATAAGTATGAAGTATTTTTTAATTATAAATGATAATAATAATTATAATTATTATTATTATCATTAATAATTATAATTATTATTATCATTATCATTAATAATAATAATAATTATTATTATTATTTTAATTAATAATAATAATTATTATTTACTAATCATAAAAATAAAGAATATAAAATAAAATAAAAGTAGTGGGGTATAGGATGATGAGTTTGAAGGGTGTTGAAAAAATAAGGGTGTTGAAACCACTGTAGGGGTTAAAAATTGAATTGGGTGTTGAATAATCTATAAGTATATAATAACAAGATAGTGCTAAATCAAGGGGTTTAGAGGGGTATTTTGGTCATTTCAAACGGTGGCAAAAATGCAATAAGGAAGCCCAATAAGCGACGTGGCATTTTGTAATTGGCTGACTTTTTTTTTTAAAAAAAAAAACAGAATTGGACACGTGTCGGCTGCTTGAGTAGGGGCATTCCGGACATTTTCGTGGCGCGTGTGCACACGCGCCGACCATGGCACGTTACAGCATTTTGCTTTTTTTTTTTTTTTTTAAATTTTACGCCACATGGCACCCTTTTATTGGCTAGATGGAATTCAAATTAAAAAAACAATCCTATTTCTTTTACCTCAATTATTTTATAATAAATTAATTTAAAAAAAAAAAATTACACCAAAATTCATAATTTTTTTTCCTCTTTAAATAGAGACTTCTTTCATTTGATTTGGACACAGAAAAAAACCATCTTTTTTAAATATAATTTTCTTAATTATTTTTTGTTAATTTTTCTTTCTAATTTTTTAATAAATTTTTAGTGAAAAGTAAGTAAGTGTGAAATATTTTATTTTATTATAAATGCTGATAATTTAATAATTTTACTAACCTTGAAAATAAATAATATAAAATTAAATAAAACTGGTGGGGTATAGGATGATTAGTTGGATTGGGTAATATGGTTATTGGGTTATATGGTTATTGGGTTTATTTTATTTTGATTTATCGAACAATATATTTAAATTTTTTTTTCAAAACTTTGAAGCATAGTAAATAAACTATTTATAAATTTCTTGAATATCTATCCGTCTAAAAAATTTGTGTATTTATAAAAGAGAATATCGGGAAAGATGGCCATCATTTTTAAAATTTTGATTGAAGTGTAAGTCATTTCATATTGTAGCATAACTAAAAATAGTTGAAGAAAATTTGTCGTGGCATGTCGGGATAGGGTGAAAATTTGGCGCGTGTTGTATTCGCGTTGACCGAAGCACATTTACGCAGAAATATTTTCCTTATTTTTTAAAAAAAATATAGATAGATTATTTTATAATAAATTAATTTTTTTAAATAAAAATTTACATCAAAATTCATAATCTTTTTTTCTCTTTAAATAGAGACTTCTTTCATTTGATTTGGACACAGAAAAAAAAAACCATCTTATTTAAATATAATTTTCTTAATTATCCTTTGTTAATTTTCCTTTCTAATTTTTTAATATATTTTTAGTGAAAAGTAAGTAAGTGTGAAATATTTTATTTAATTATAAATGATGATAATATTAATAATTTTACTAATCTTGAAAACAAAGAATATAAAATTAAATAAAACTGGTGGGGTATAGGATGATTAGTTGGATGGGGTAATATGGTTATTCGATTTATTTTATTTCGAGATATCAAACACTTTATTTAATTTTTTTTAAAAAAAACTTTGAAGCATAGTAAATAAAATATTTATAAATTTCTTGAATATCTATCCGTCTAAAAACTTTGTTTATTTATAAAAGAGAATATCGGGAAAGATGGTCATCATTTTTAAAATTTTGATTGAAGTGTAAGTCATTTCATATTGTGGCATAACTAAAAATAGTTGAAGCAAATTTGTCGTGCCATGCCGGGATAGGGTGATAATTTGGCGCGTGTCGTGTTCGCGTCGACCGAGGCGCATTTACGCAGATATATTTTCCTTATTTTTTTTGGTACACTTGACGGCGTTTCATTTGCTTCTTGAATTTCAAATTTTTTTTATTTTTCAATTTCTTTGACCTCAATTGTTTTATAATAAATTAATTTTTTTACACCAAAATTCATTAAAAAAAATTCTCTATAAATAGAGACTATTTTCATTTGATTTGGACACAGAAAAAAATAATTTTTTTTAAAAAAATATAAATTTCTTAATTTTCCTTTCTAAATTTTCATTATCTTTTTGTGAAAAGTAATTAAGTGTGAAGTATTTTTTTTATTATTATAAATGATAATAATATTAATAATTTTACTAATCATAAAAATAAAGAATATAACATTAAATAAAACTGGTGGGATATAGGATGATTATTTGGATGGGGTAATATGGTTATTGGGTTTATTTTAGTTCGATAAATCAAACAATTTATTTACATTTTTTTAATACTTTGAAGCATAGTAAATAAAGTATTAATAAATTTGTTGAATTTTCTGTCCTTCTCAAAAAATTGTGTATTAATAAAAATGAATATCGGGCAAGATGACCATCATTTTTATAATTTTGATTGAAGTGTATGTCAATATTATAAGAAATAAAGATAATATAAATTGATATTTTAAAAGAGGGATAGGAAGAAGTGGGTTGGGTTTGATGAGTGAGTGGAGGGTTTGGGGAATCTATATGTATATCTCTATATATATATATCTCTCTATATATAAAAGGAAGATTGTGGTAATTAAAGGGGGTTTGAGGGGCATTTTGGTATTTTCATGATATTGCAAACTTGCAAAAAAAAGCATTTGAAATGACCGTGGCAATTTGTGATTGGGTTGTTTATTTTTAATTTTTTTGCTAACTTTGGACATGTGTCATCCGGTGTGAAATGTACTTATCCTTGTTGTTATGACTAAATCTTTTGTTTTTATTTCAAAAATTCTCTTTCTCAAAAATAAATAAATTATCACATTTTCTTTACTAGATTTTTAATCTTCACTTTTTTTTTAACTAATTTCAATTACTTATTTCGTATATGATAAACATGTTCGTCTTTTTTATTTAATTTATTTAAATGATAAAATACTACATAATTGTATATAGAGAAATGCATAATCCTTATGATTTATGTTTTATTTCTATTTTATTGATTTCTAATTTTTATGTACTGACAATGGAGCCTTTAAGAAAGTATTTTATAATGTATAAACGAATTGAGTTTTTGATTTATTTTAATTAAATTTTTATTTTTTAAATATATAGTAACGCCCCGTGCATCGCACGGGAGTCACTCTAGCTAGGTATAAAAGAGAAAAACTGATGTGTCGTGTTTTAAAGGATGTTAAAAAAAATTAGGGCATTGAAACGACAGTAGTAGATGATGGCCTAAGCCTTTGCACCGACCTAAAATCCTGTTTAGACTTATCTCCTTTTTCTTTTCTTTTCTTTTCTTTTTTATTTCATTTTCATTTCTCCCGTTTTCTTTTTTTCTTTTTTTTTTTCTTTCATTTTTACTGGTAAGTATATGTTACGTAATATAGTAATTTCTCAAAATAAAAAACAAAAAAAAACATTTCATTTTAAAAAAATATTTATATACTTATGCTAATAAAATATTAAAATTAAAATTCTATATTTATGCTAATAAAAAATTTAGGAAATTTGTTCCATAAGTTCCTTTTGGAACAAATCACTTCCCACTAAGTTTCTCATTGTATTAAAATGACCGGAAAGTTCTTTTTACAAGTGAACTTCCAATTTTGCCCTCACAACATTCTTAAAATATAATACAACATTCTGAAAATATAATACAACATTCTGATTTTTTTTTTTTTTTTTTTTTTTTTTTTTTTTTGAAAATTTAATACAATACTCAGAAAATATAATTCAACATTCTGAATATAATACAACATTCTGAAAATATAATACAACATTCTGATTTTTAAAAAAAAATATTTTTTTTTTTGAAAATATAATACAATATTCTGAAAATATAATACAACATTCTGAATATAATACAACATTCTGATTTTTTTTGTATTTAAATTTTTTAATTATTGTTTTTTATTAATTTTTTTTTATTAATTTTTTTAAAAAAATATATAATGCAACATTTGGGGGGGGGGGGGGAATTTTCGTCCAAAATGACAAAAAATTGATACACTCATACAAAAGAAACTTATTGAACATAGATTTTAAAAAAAGAACTTATGGGGCAAAAATTTATATACACGCCCCAAAATCCAAACAAGAGTCACCTTTGTAACAACCCACACGGCCAGATCAATTGAACCGCATTTGGAAACGTACGGCGGTTCATATACTCCAAAGCTCATTTACAAGGCCAAAATGCAAACACGTTCTTATTCTTATGTTGATGGGGATGACACTGATCACTTTATATAATTGTGCGAGATATACCATGCTAAATTAACCTCGACCATTGATTCAAAAAGTGGATAAATATAGTTAAATTTAGCTGAAATTAAGTTAATCGGGGTAGATCCCACATTTACATAAATCACGAGTGATACACAATCTGATATAGTCAAATATACAAGAAGTGATTACGTCTCGTAAAAATGCTAGTAATCTTATTCTGAAAAGAACATAAAATACCATATGTACAAGTATAGTTACATTTCAAATTTCATTTATTAACTTTGGCGTTAGGTTACAAAGTTGTGCACTTATTGAGGTTTTATCAGAGCACAAAAGGATACGATGGTATGTTACATGTCAAGGCAGTAAGCCAGAGAAAAAAAAAAAGAAAAAAAATCAACTCTAGAAACCAAGGCTAACATAGTAACATATACTAATATCATGTTACTGTAGATAGAGTTGCTAGATTATGGTATAAATCATCCACAATATTATGGCAGGCAACCCAATAATCTCCAAAGCTTTCTTGTTTTTCTAATTATTTTTCTATAAATGAAAGCTTGGAGAAACACATGAAGCGGAGGATAGTTCGGTTTTACCATAGCAATCTCTTCTTTGCTACTCCCGCTCTTTCGCATGTAAAAGCTTCTGCTACCAATGTCTCCGATCATGTCTGACTTATCCAAACCTAAAACAATTAAATCTGAAATTTTAGACTACTCCGTACTTCTTAATGATTCAATATTCAATTAATTGACATGTTTATGGCAGGAGCCATACTATGAATAAAATGAATAACATGGTCATTGTCACATATTTATGATGTTAACGAACGCACACGCGTGTGTGAGAATGGTGAATAGGGGTGTCTAAGCGTGTGCGCTGATGGTTTTTTTAATTGTTTTTTCTGCAAGGGAAATTTGGAATCAAGCATTTATGGGTCATGTCCCATTCAAGTAATCCATCAACACACTACATATACGACCTCTTTGTTTGCAAACATGACTAGCTGCTAGGAATATATCTTTACTTCTCAATTATTTCAACTTTTTTTCTTTCTTTTTTTTTTTTTTTGATACCCAGGTTCCTAGATTCGCCGGCCCCTTAGTGACTGGCGGAGATAAATCGCGGGATATGCCTGAGGTAGTCAGGGGGGCAGCACCTTATACTCCTGGCTCCCGGGGGACTCCTAAGGATCCTGAAACTCATGGTATATATTTCCACATATAAGATCCCCGGGGGGAATCGAACCTATGACCTCCCAGAAGGGGGGCCGGTTAGCATACCACCAAACCAGGAGGCCTTAGGTTCAATTATTTCATCTTTAATAGTATTAGTATAGGATATCATTATATTTTAATTTTTTTTCTAGTCTTATACCTTAGTTATAGGAGCAAACTTGCAATAAATGTGAATTTATATGAAATTTTCACTATACTGTCGTTTTTTGAGTTTTTGGTCTAATCGAGGTGCCCTAGGGTTCGAAACCTATTTGTTATTGATAAAAGCAATTAAATCGATGTACTCTTTCCGTCACAAAATGAATCTCCAAAAAGATTTCATATATGCTCTTAATTATAAGCAAATTTAAAAAAAAATTGGACATTTATTTGTGTCTCCCAAACTGCTTACCGGATCTCACATACTCTCTCATTAAATCTCTATCGCTCAATACCGAAAAGGGTGAGCAGTCTTGGCTTACCGTTGCCACACAGCATCAACCTAGCCGCAGCAGCGGTTCTAAATCCCTGATTTTGAGATTAAGGCTACACATCATATTCTTCAGCAACCATTTTAACTAGACTTAAAGAAATTGTCAAAAAAAATGCTAACATGCATAATTTAACCTTCTAGAAACCAAGAGTAGGTGAGTCATGTTAGTGTTAACACCAGTATTGGCATTGGGGTTGTCTCCTGTGTTGCCACACCAGTGTTGTCAATGGTGTTGCCTCATGTGTTGCCACCGTGCATGCTAACAGTTTAAAATGTGAATAGTTACTACAAGTTATTTATAAAATACAAAGTGATTGTTAATTGTTTTCATGTCTGTTTTTAGTGTGTTATAAGTGTGTTTGAACAAGTCCTAGTTGATGTACAAAACGTGATAAATGAGTAAGAAAAAGGAAGTTACATATAAATCTTTATTTATGTGTAAAAGTGGAGATAAAGTAAAGATGGTTAGAGAGTTATTTATATTGAAGGACTGAAGAGATAACGTGTACAAGGCTGAAGAAGCACGGATGTACAAGTAATGAAGCAAGGGAAGACCAATTCTCCCTACAATAAAGGAAGTTGGAACTAAAAGTGAAAGGGTGGTTTCACTTCTCTCACATGGCTGAAATCTGGCGGAGATTGAGTAGGCTCCAAGTTCAACAAGCTTATATAAATGCAAGGATCTTACAACATCAAACCACCCAATCCGAAGTTGAGATTTGCACAAGATAAAACACAGTCTCGTAGTGTTGTCTCATATGTTGGCAACACTTTATCAATACCAGTGAGTTAAATTGTTTAGCTCTCATTCTTAGAGTCTTTTTGTGTGTAAGATAGAGTGTTCATATATAGAGTGTGTTCTAGAGTAGTCGTTCCATTGTGCTATTGATCGAAAATCATTAGGGAACTTTTCGGCCTTGTAACTAACATATATTTATAAGAAAGGTCTTCGCATTTGGGCGACCTTAATTATTTTCGTTTTATTAGATTGGTGTGAACAGTGTTGTCCTTAGTGCTGTCAATACTATTGACAACACACGTTTTGTTTTTCTCCTTTCTTAAGCCATTGGCAATTTCAAGTCACAAAGTTAAGTTCATTTAAATACAATTCAACACAAATTAATTGGTGGAATAGTAGCCTATATAAAGGCACATTTATTCTTAAAAGCTATAAGTTTTCATCTTGATTCTTTAGCTTTAAAAATTTTCAGGTCTTTAGCACATATTCTCATTCCCAAAAGAATTAAACAGAAAACTTAGTACTGATAAACAAAACACTTACTTTGAAGACTGAAGTACGAATGGTGCAATTCGAAGCCAGAGGAGCAATCTTTATCAAGGCGAGGTGTCCGACCTTCTTCTCTATACCTTCTCATCACAAGCCTTATTGTCTCGTCCACACTTGATCCCAATTTCACCATTGCCCGAACAGGACCAGGGCTTCCCTCAACGGTCACATTAACCACCACTTTTGAGTTCTTGTCATACCCCTGCAAGCCAATTTTTTTTGTTAATGGCAATAGTGCGAGATTTGGACTCAGTTTGAATCATATATATGAGCTTCATTTCACTATGAACATGCTTGTCTAGCCATAGTAATGCGTGGATTGTGGCCTAATTGCTTGACCACTCATTCTAATGGTTAGATGAGTGTGTGCTTAGTGAGAACTAAAGGGATATATGAAAGATTTTAGATTCTAGACTCTAGACATTGCTTGCTCTTTCGGGGACCGAGAACTGCTCATGTGAGGAGGCATTGCAGCGCTCCAGGGATCATGGTAAGTACAATCTACTGAATAATCAACACCATTTTTATTTTATTTTTAGTCTCAGTTGTGTGATGAAAGATGAAAATGAAATAAATTGCAGATAAAGATATTTAATTTAGTGTTGGTCTTCCAATTCACCATTTATATCAAGAAACAAACCAACGCTGAATTAATAAAAACTAAAAATAAAATATACTATATTTTTTTTAACAAATCAAACGTGAGAAGTTGATCTGACCTCAAATTTGTTGGGAGACATAGTCAATAACTCCGGAGGCGAGAAAATGTCCGTACAAGTCAGCGGGCGGTAAAGCACAGCATCCGGCGGCGTCAAATCCCGGTGATCATCTCCGACTCCAAAAGAGAAATCGACAATAAACAAAGTAGGCTCCGACTTAGATCTCTGTAGAATCTTTTCAGGCTTCGTCGGCCTGATCTCTGGTGGCGGTTTAGTTCCGCGGTTGACCAGAATTCTTCGCCTGAGATTCTTCTCTGACATATAGGAATAAGATTGTCAGTGTTTTGTGCGTCCGGTGCTTTGCTTCAGGAGAGAGGTAGTTTTTCTGGTTGGTTTCTTTGCCTTTTAGGGGCAAATATGGTGAATTTTATTTGCAAGGCATCAAATGTGTAAGACACTTTGAAATGACTACAATGCCCTTGTATATATAACCAAAAAAAAAATCACAATTTCCTCCCCAAACCTTTCTCTCCCTATTCACTCTCTATACGCTCTTTCTCTCCCCCAAATTGCAACCCCGTTAATGAACCGCCGGTGTCCACTGGATACAGTCACATAGTGATGATACACGATTCGCAGTCATTAGGCAAATTCATTATCTTGGTTCTCTTTGATGTCAACCAAACAAATCAAGTGAGAACCCATCTTCCAACTTGAAGAACCTTCAGTCCCCAATTCCTTAGCTCTAATTCAAAAATCAAATCACAACCCTAGAAATTTCCTCTTCAAATGGTTGACATGACAATATCTCCCATCCAGTAATGGCTTCATTTTATAATTTACAATTTCACCCTGTCTCACCTCCGTGATTGGTTGACTAAATTAATTGTTACGACATGCTCGCTTTAAGATTATAATGGAACTGTTATGTTGTCAATTGTACTTGGTTTTTATTACTCGGTGAATTTTATTTGCAAGCCCTAATAGATTTAATGCCTAAAATTGAATGTTACAATGCGTAATTGTAGTATAAATTTGAGTCGGAAATTGTTGTAACATCAATTTACAACCTAGCTTTCAATTTCAATGTCAATTTCAAAGGATACGTAACTGAGTTTGCAAAAAAAATCGTACTGGTGGGGTGTTTCATGTGCCTATACACGAAATGTTTTTGTGCATTTCGTGTGTAGTTACACGAAATGTTCCAATGTAAATCGTGTATAGGAACACGAAATGAGACTCAAAATCCTACCTATGTGTTTCGTGTGCCTATACACGAAATAGACAGTTTCAACTCGTACTAATTTACACGAAATGATTCACTAAATTTCGTGTATATTCATACGAAATCTAAAGGAAAATTTCTCCTTTAGATTTCGCTTTAGATTTCGTGTGATTATACACGAAATGTTGAATGACATTTCGTGTAAAATCATACGAAATATTTCTTAACATTTCGTGTATATTCATACGAAATCTAAAGGAAATTTTCTCCTGTGGATTTCGTGTGAATATACACGAAATAACTCAATACATTTCGTGTAAATCTACATGAAATAACTCAATACATTTCGTGTATTTTCATACGAAACATATCTGACAACGTCGTATATAATTACACGAAACATCCGCGTATGAATGAGGACAGTTTTGTCAATTGTCCGTGCCTTGCAAATAACATGCCTTGCAAATAACCGTGCCCGGCAAATATATACTCCCAATTTTCCAATTTTTTTATTTTTTTTTTTTTTTATTACTCCATCAGCTACAAAATAACTGTTTGAATAAAATGTTTGGTTCAAAATAATTATCATTTTTTGGGATAAAAAACATTCAAAATTTTATTTTATCTTCACATTAAAACTTGCTTTGTTTTATTAATTGAATTGTTGTGTGAAATTATATTAAAAAAATATTTAAAAAGGGACAATCGGATACTTTTATCATTAAGTTGGGTAATAATCATCTTTTTTATCATTTATGAAAAATCTAAAAGTGACAATTATTTTGGATGGAGAGATTATTTAGAATGAACTTTGAATAACATTTTTAAGTTAATATAATTATTCAATGAAAAAAATAAAAATTATTATTGATTTATATTTATAAATATGTGTTAGTAACAAAATTTAAATTTTATTAAAATAATTAATTTAAATTAATTCTAATTGCATTTAGAAGGAAGGGCAATGGACCCTAGGTCCCTTGGGCGAGATGTCAAATAGGAGTACATAAAAGACCAGGCAAAATGCAAATTTTCACATAAACTCACGTTCACACATTCCAGCGGAGGGAGCAAGAAAATGATGAAGCTCCACCCCTTAAAAGAAAGTACTGCTACACGGAATAAGTCTATCTATTTGCATGATTATAATATCTTGATCTTTTGTTGTAATGAAGAAGATCCAAAGGCATGATTAGATGGCCTACCCAGATTCAAAGAAGCATGAATATCTAGCTATAAATTTGAACAACACAAGAATCAAAACATAAATGATACTGTAAGATTTAATGCACGTAATAGGTAAAACGCCCAAAATTTCGCACCTTGTTTTGTCTAGAATTTTGATTCTAGGAGGATGCGTTCATCTCCGTCTCCGACACCAGCGTTGTGTAGGGTTTGAGGTTTTATGGTATTTTGATTTGAACCTTTATTTGTATATGAGCTTTTGGGTATCGTCTGAACTTTTTTATGGAGAATGATTTGTAACGAAGAATCTCATGAAATTAAATTAAACCTGGAAAGGCAAATAATATACGTAAGGACTATATTACCGTAGTTTGTCCAACCAAAAAAAATATTCATGAATTCAAACATAATCGTTATTTCCTTTCACAAATAGTGATGATGACGATGATATTAATAACAATAACGATTATAATATTGTAATAAAAATAGTATTATAGTCATGATCATAGTCGTTACAACATAATTTTATCAATGTATTTTATTCACTCAGATAACTTTAGATTAATAGCACCAATATACACTAATAATGAAAAGGCTCTCCATAAAAATTGAACGCTCAACCCAAATATAAAAGCTACAAAATAATCTTGCAGCTCATAACAAACTATTAGCTATCAAATTGGTTTCTCGACAAACTATATATTCCCTCCGCCCCATAATACCTTAATACGAACTCAATTCAACCAAGTTCAATTTTGATCAAACTTTAATATCAATTTACTTATCATAATAAAAATCTAAAAATTGTTATCCATAAAATAATCAAATGATTTATCAATAGCAATTATTAAAATTTCATTAGAATGAATAGATTGATATTAAAGTTTGGTCAAAGTAGAACTCGGTTGACTCATTACTGTTCATACTGGAAAAGGTATTATGGGATGGAGGGAGTATTCTCTCTTTACATTAATATTAACTATCAAATTGGTTTCTCGACAAACTATATGTTCGCCTAATCCATTATCTTCATCTTTAACGGCGATATTTTGATCAAGTGCACATTCACTCAGATAAGATAAGCTATAATGTGATTTTATTGGGAGAGTGGGTGATGAATAAAGAAATAAATGAGGAGCAGAATGTATTAAAAATAAAAAAAATAAAAAAGATGCGAGGAATATTCGAAACGATGCATTTACGTGTAAAGTAAATTACAAGGATAGGTGAGAAGGGATTTACCCGACTTCTCTTCCGGCAGACTTAGAATTTTCTCTTCTCTACTTGAGATTTTTTCTATTAGAATTTTCTCTCTCGGCATGAGAATTAAGGAATACTTTCTCTGTCTCCCTACAAATTACACACTTTTCTCGTTGGGCGTCTCATTACAAGCTACACACTTCTTAAAATGGAAATATTTCATTACTTTTATATTTTTATATTAATGGGACTCACATGTCATACTCACAACAACAATTCAGTTATTATTTCCTACCTCACTTTCTCTTTCATACCTCACTTTTCACACTCACAACACCTACTCTACTACAATATTTCTTAATTCTTGTGCAATCAGTAAATCAGTAACCGAGAAGGTTGTAGTGGGACGGAGGGAGTACTATTACAATAAGAGGAGAGAGATGAGTGGAGAGGGTATTGTGTGTATGAAAAATAAAATAGGAGAGAATGAGTGTAAGAAATAGTAAAGGGATTGTTGTTGTGAGTATAACAAATGAGTCTCATTAAATATAAAAATAATATAAACTTGCCATTTTACTATTTTGAGATGTCCCAAGTCGAATGGGAAACCAAAATGACAAATTATCCTAAGTCGGGTGGGACAGAGGGAGAGGGAGTATGTTAAATGTGATACACGATTACAAAAACAATAATATTCACGAAGTTAAATAAAGATCCATTTTTTATAACACATTTGACCTCAAATATGAATACAAACTCTGTTAATTAGATCATACTGGTAATAGTAGTTTGTAAGATGACTCTGTTAAATTGTCACTTGAAAAACTTGCACCCATTTTTTGAGACAGATTCTTTCAGATGAATAAAATCATTTTAGGATAATGATAGTTTTTGTTAGCGAAATTAACAATTAAATGGCATTTCTTGAGAAAAAAAAAACGAAATGACAGAAAGAAAACTGAACCTGGAAGAACGGACAAGTCGAGGTCCCCGAACTCGTGGTCACAGTTGTATCATGTATGACAATTGTCCTCCGCACTGCGACCTGCACGTACCTTCTAGCGAGGATGCTTACGTGTACCTGCGAAGTGCATCCGTAAAGCACCCAATGGCACTTATGCACTCCACCCTCGCAACTACTTTGGCTAGCCGAAGGGCTATCATTTGGCTAGCCAAATGGGTCAAGGTTAAATATTGGAGGTAAAGCACCAATGGACTTTTATTTAGGGATTGAGAGACTAATAAGAAGTAAAAAAGAAAAAGAAAATTATACTCCAAGAGATAAACACTTTAAGGATTTGTTGATCTATATGTTTTCGTTAAAGTTTAGAGCAATGCTACAAAAAGTTGAACAAAAAAAATGTGTAAACTGAAATAACTTTAATTTCATGAAGAAGAGCAGCAATAAATTGTTACCTCTCGGTAAGGAACATAGAACCAGGGACTTGTACCATCAGGTACTACTTGTACACGTAGAAATATACAGCAGCTGCCTGAGAGTAAGATTTTCAACTTACCAAACCATGATCCATCCAACTACTACCCGGAACCTTAGCAAAACCCTTTTCCTGAATAGCCATTCTAAGTCTCTTAGCATCTTCCCACCTCCCAGCAGATGCATAAATATTAGCAAGAAGAGCCCCATAACCACTGCTATCTGCCTCCAACTCAAAACAATTCTTAGCAGCAATTTCCCCAAACTCCACATTATTATGTATATTACAAGCAAGAAGCAATGCACCCCAAACCCCCGCGTGAGGCTTCATAGGCATACTCTTTATCAGCTCGTAAGCTTCTTCCAACCTTCCTGCACGACCTAAAAGATCAACCATGATACTATAATGATCAGCTGAGGGCATCAGTCCGTAATTTTTCATGGAATTAAAGCAATGATAACCTTCTTTAACTAAACCAACGTGATTTAATGCGGTTAATAGTCCAGTGAAGGTGACTAAATTAGGGTTGACTTCAGCTTCCATCATTTCTTCGAATAATTTGATGGCGTCATTTTCTCTGCCGTTTATCCCGCACCCTAAAACCATTGCAGTATAAGCGACCACATCTTTCTTTTGTAAGGTTGAAAATAATTCAAATGCTTTATCTATGCATCCACATTTTGCGTATAAGTCAACTAGAGCAGTAGCTAAATGGTCATCCATGATGATACCAAGTTTATTCATGTATGATTCGATCCAAGATCCGAATGTTAAGTCTCCCAATTGAGAGCAGGAAGAAATAATGCTCGCTAATGTCATTTTATCTGGTGGAATATTCACATTAGGAAGAAGCATCTCCTTAAAGAGGTGGAGAGCTTCTTTTGGTTGACTATTTTGAGCATAACAAGCTATCATAGCATTATACAAGACTTGATTCTTCTTACCCATTTCATCAAACAGTTGGCGAGCAGATTTCACATCCCGCACTTTGAGTATCCAGCAATCATTATAATACAAGAAACATGGTTTCTTTTCAGGCATTGCATCATAAAAGCTTCGTGCTAATGCCAACCTGCCACTATTTATATATCCAGTAATCATTGTATTCCAAGAAGCCGAGTTTCTCTCTGGCATCTGCTTAAATAAAGAGTTGGCTTGTTTCATGTTTCCTGCATTTGTGTACCCGGAAATCATGGAATTCCAAGAAACAACATCCTTCTGCGGCATCTCATCGAATATACTTTCAGCCATGGAAGAATCTCCACATTTTAAATACCCATCTAACATTGAATTCCAGGAAACTACATTTTTCAAAGGTCATTTCATCGAACACTCTATGTGCAGTCTCCATATTACCAAGTTTTGAATAAAAACTCAGAAGAGCAGTTTGCACATAAATATCGTCACTCAGACCATATCTATGAGCTTGAGCATGAATCGCCATTCCACTGATCCAATCAACAAGCTTCGCACATGCTTTTAACGCAGAAGAAATAGCAAATGTACTAGGACCGAGTCCTGATCTCTGCATTTGTGCATATTGAGCAAAAGCTTCCCTGAATTGACCATGTTGGCAGAAAACCCGAATGGCAGATGCTACTGAAAATGCATCCGGTTTCTGCATATGGTGAAGTAATTTTGGACATATTCAGTGGTATTTCGACTGTAGTCGGATGGAGAGTTGAGGATTTGGAGGAACAGTAATGACTCAAGATGGTTAAGACCATTGATGAGTATTACTGCATGAAGTTGCCTCACTTGCTTGGCAGTTAAAGAATTATTCAACAAGCTTTTTACTTTGGAAGCTAGCATTTATAGAACTCGGTATCTATATATCAACTAGCTCAAAATTTAACATAATGATCTTCGATGCTGGGATTGTGTACCTGACTAATGGCGAGCATGTCTCGACTTGCACTATTTGGTAACCGTTACTAGTGAACCAAATTTATGTTAATGGCATGTTTAAGGTACTTCGAGTAGAAGCACTTATGCAAACAGCTATCCGTGATGCACTTGGAAGGAGATTGATCACTGAACAGCACTAGCACTGCACATGTCAACAGCAAGAAACACAAGTAAGATTAGGATACGCATATACTACGGGAATCAAAACAATAACAATTCAGGCTTAAAGAAAAAATAATGTAACATCACTCTACAACGAAAAATATTTGATAAAAAATGATTGTAGCAGCTGATATTTTGTATCTTGGATGTGTGGCACAAAATATAGGTAATACAATTGAAAAAATAGGTCAAGGTAGAAATGGCCTCTAGATCTTCAAGAAGAAGTTTCTAACCCGAATATGAGCTTTTCTACGCACAAGGACCGTAAACATTTTGACTCCCAAGGAGACAGATGCATAACATGAGAACATGTTTAGAGTGAACCAAGTGCTATAGGGTCTTTCTAAACTAGTTAAGCTTCTTCAGCAGATTAAGGCGCAACATAAGCAGAGCTTGGGGACGATTATACTACTTTCACATGGCATCTCTAATTACAAACACTTTATTCTCATTCCTAATACAAACTGATATTCTGGGATCTGAAATGAAGGCCTTTTTGGAATCAAGAGAGATATAATCAGACATTCTGCTCAAAGCAAACGCATTATACGTAACTGCATATTTTTCTGACAAACTACTCACAGATGGTCACTACCCGCAAGCCAAAAGACTCAATAATGCTCAAAATAAACTCAAGACTCAAACATATTCCTCATTTGGGTCCGCAACAATGGTCATTACATTCCACACTAAATTGGCACGAGTTCATCCGAAGATAGTTTAAAATCGAGCACCAATCTGAAACACGATAAACAATTGCTCACAGAGTGTTCTAACAGTATGATGCTGACATGTTCATCAAAATCACAATAGATAGCATGCCCAGATCAACCAATTTTACACTCGGAAACACGCAACTGCATAATTTTATACTGGAATAGGCATTTCGTCAAACACTGAACGGGCAAACCAACTAATATGTACAAAACTCATTTTGAAATTAAAAAAAAAAAAGATGATTTTGATCATTAAAGAACTAACCGGAAGATCAACTATGTCATCAGAATTCAAAATCCTCCGTCCAGTATCAACAATTTGAATTATACGATCCCACTGTGCTGAAAATAAACCTCAAAGTACAAACCAAAGTTTACGCGCCTTTGACGTTTGGTTGAGGAGAAATAAAATAATGGGCTGGGCCTCTTCAGTACAATTTGGCCGAGTGGCCAATCTTAGAAACTTTTGAGCCCGTTTGAATAAATATTTAAATTTACATTCATTAAGAAAACATTCATTTTTAAAAAGTTAGATTTTTCTCCCTATTCGCAAACAACGTAGAATTAAATTTTTTGTTTTCATAGACTTACTTAACAAATAATTTTATATGTTTCATAATAAATGTTTATTTTGTTTTTATTAATAATAATATTGAATATTTATTGTGGGATGGAAAAAATAATTTTTAACGCAATTAGTATACCGAAGTAAATACCATGTTAAGAAATCAAGTTTTTCTTTACGATATCCCAGAAGACGGGAATCAAGTTTTTCTTTACGATGTCCCAGAAGACGGGAAAAACGATTGAACCTTAGCACACATCATCAAGAGATACTTGATTTTACCATTGTGAAATGTACGCTAGTACAAGATAGAAAAGAATGTATTAGATACCTAAACTTCTCCTTTCTTTTTTAATTGGACCAATCCAACCGGCCAAGTCAATTTCTATCGAGAGAGCAAGAATCAGTTTTTCTATCTTTGTTTTGTTTGGGCCACTCATTTGGCCATTTGGGGAATCAAGTTATGAAGAAGAAATTCTATTTCTCAAAGAAATTGAGGAAATAATTATCTAAAATTGTGGTTTGAACGCTCTAGAATTAAAAGTGAAAATATCTAATAAGACAAAATAGGACAAAATAAACGTGAAAACTGAAAAGGCCTTTTAAAAATAAAATCCCTTTTCCATAAGTCCACCAACTAAATGATTAACGGATATAATGAGCATTTTCATGAGGATAGCTTTTAATCATACATATGATAGTGGGCCTAATCACTTCTACTTAAAAAGGACATCTATATGGGTTTATCTCTTTGAGGCCCACACAAATAATTAAATTTTAATCATTTGCCCATTCTGTCCTCTCTCATCTTTCAAGAAAAAAAAAAAAAACTCATAAGTTCGAAATTACAAAAAAAAAAAAAAAAAATTGATTTTTTTTATCAGTTTAGGTCAAACAACTTATAATTTCAGTTATCACTTGTTTACAACTGATAATTGAAATTATCAGTTATTTGAATCACAAATCAGTTGTTTGATCAAAACTGATAAAAAACAAGTTTTTTGTAAAAAAAGAAAAAAAAGTAGTTTTTTACAATTTTCCATCTTAAATGTTTTTTTTTTTTTTTGTAAATGTCATCTTTTTGAATGAGTTTTTTGTAATAAACCAAAAAAAAATCTCTAACCACCCTCCCCCAATTAATTGATTATGAGATGTTAGTGTATTCTATTTTCTTCTTTTTTTTTTTTTTTTTTGAGTAATTCCCTCAAGAAACTCAATAAAAATGTAATTAAACATCACCAAAAATGATTATCAAAATTCCTTTCAAGAAACAAATAGAAATAGCGACAAAATTTTTCCGTACAGTGCAAATCCATATAAAGAGGAAAGATAAATAAACAAGATGAAAAAGTTGAAAGTTTCCATCTCTTTCGCTTTCGATCGAGCGAATCGGGATATAATGGAAACAAGTGCGCCATTGCCAAAGTTCGGAGAATGGAACGTTAAGAACCCATCTTCCCATGTAGATTACACGCTCAATTTTAACAGGATCAGGAATGCAAAACGAACAGATCACACCACCAAATCTGAATTTGACAATATAACACGAAAGAGCGTTAAACAATCTCTATAATGATCGAAGAAACAATATCGGAACCATAGGCTCAAGCCTTTATCTCTGACAAGCAAGAGACATTGGTTCTGCTGATGCTACCTGACACATGCCACGTCATGAGTGAGAAACATTGGGTGTGGAAAATTCATGATCAAAAGCTTCCTCTTGAATGGAAAAAATTGATAATGTTGGGGAAATGAAATGATATGTCTTATTAAATAATAGATAATAATTATAAACTATGCACAACAAAAGTTAGAGAAAAATCGAACACAATTCTCCTTAATTTACAAGTATAAATGTTTTGATTCATATAAAATATATTAATATTACAAAAAATAAATGTTATTGAAAGTTTCGTGTAGCTAGGAAACTTGGATCACGCAATAGGCAAAGGATGTGAGTACAGATGTGTCTCACAACTGTCCACACATCCACAGATAATGCAGCGGAATAAAGTAAATAAAAGCAATAACTCAAGAGTTATATACGACTTCTTGATACGTGTGATCACAAACTAGGCTTACGCCCAAAAGACCTTTTCACTATAAAAACTTATGTTTCTTACAAAAACAAATAAGTGAAAAACTAAAATATGAAAATACTAAACAAGTTCTAATCACCTTCTATGATATGAACAACTCCCCTTTCCCAAGTAGGACTTATTCAATCAGAAGTAAAACAAGAGAACTTTATGAAAACCTAGATGTGAGTTACGGATGTAAGCTCACAACCTAAAACAACAATGTCGAATGACTATGAAGAATGTGATTTTCTCTCGTAAATTGTGTAACTTCTCTTTGTGCTGAATGCCTTGTATTTATAGAGCACCTTGGAGAAGATCTTCATGCAATCGACTTCTTCCTTTGTGAGATTCCTTTTTCTATATGAAAACAAATAACACACTCACAAGGAAATCAAATATTAGTAGGTTAGTCCTAATATAAAACTATGTACATAAATAAATGATATTTACATAATTACAATCTCTTAATAAAAGTAAGATACTTATAAATCTCCATGAAAGTCCCAAAATCTTCTTACCATACAGAAGACAAATTAAATAAGGAAACATAAATATGTTCCCATAAAACTCACGTTTTCAATCTCCCCCTATTTTGGACTTTCTGGTCAAAACCAAAGATTTATAACAGTCAAAATATTATGACCACAAAATGTAGAAAGAGCATGAATGGATGTGTGTCCAGATGTGTATACACATCCACACATAAAAACTGCAAAACAGAATTAGAACAGAAAACTAGCAGTTCATTAAGCAAAAAACAAAAAACCATTCAGCCATGTCCTACTTAAAGCTATTACAAACCATTGTTTTTTTTTAAAAACTAACCAACTAAAACAGAAATTTAAAATTGTCTTTAAAAACCATCAATTCAAAAACTTTTCTCCTCTCCCCCTAAGTTAAAGTTCCCAGCCTCTCCAATTAGTAGCAGACACAGCAGTGTTCCAAATTTTATCTCCTCCAAAAGCAAAGCAGAAGAGAAAGCATCATCTCCCCCTTTTTGAGCAGAAAGTGAAGCATGCCATTTGAGAAGATTAGCCTTAAGAGCTTTAAGGTTGTTGGCATGGGCAGTGGAGGCTTGAGCTTGAGCTTCAGCACTGGCAATCTCAGCATCTAAATCCTTCATCTGGACATCAAATGGGGTTACAGCTGTGGGTTCAGATGTATCCACATCTGGCATAGCAATTTCAGGAGATGTACCCACAGGAAGATCAACATGCCTTTGCTTAGGGTCTAAAAGAGTTTTGGTCTCCTTAAACAGAGCAAAGTTATCAACTGTTTCTTCTCCTCTTTCAGTCTTCACTCCATTAGCAATGATGATTTGGGAGATTAAAGAAGGGTAAGGCAAAGACCATTTCTTTGAGGGAGACTCTCCATAATCACAAATTTTTCTAAAAATGAAATCCCCAAAATTAATATGCTTCTTAAGTCCCAATCTATACAGAAGCAAGGCTTGCATTCTAGTAACAGAGGTTTTGTTATTTGAGGGACACAAATTGGCAGCAAGGATGGAGTGGAGAAAACAATAAAGGGAGGATAATGAACCACTACCTAAATCCTTAGGCTTTACAGGCCAGGAAGTGACCTTTCCATGTGTGAGAGCAGAAACCAGTTCATCCTCCTCAATAGAAACTATATCATCAAGATTATCACTCAACCCAAGAAAATCATTGATAATTGAAGGTGTAAAGTGAACAAATATTCCTCTAACATAAACACCAGTGGAATGAGAGTAAGTTCTATCAAAATTCTTAGGCAGATTGGCATAAAACTCATAAACCAATTTTGGATAGAAGGGAAGGGGATGGTCCATTGATCAAGAATAATCCTCTTTCCTCAAAAAACTTGTCCATTCCAAGTTTAACAAAAGTATCCCTATCCACTTTTCATCTCAACAACAAAGGCTTTAGAGGAAATTAACTCAAACCTATCGAAGCCTTTTTGGACAGAAAATTTTTGGAAAAGGGTTTGGGGTTAGAGATGAGAGAGAGAGATGATGACATACCCAATTCGGCCTTCTTTCGAGTAGATGTGCGTCTGGATGTGGGCACGTCCTTAGCCACATCCTTCACGGGGAATGGAACAACAATGGGTTCAACTTCGGTGTCATCGGCATCAGTGGAATCAATTTCTTGGTCTTCTTTTTCTTGATCCAAGCTCTTCTCTTCCTAGCTTATAGTTCTCATCGAGGCGGTATCATCATCATCGAGCTAGAGTCGATTCTTCTTCTATTGGCTCCAAATCGGTCTCGGCCACCTTTTTCTTTCCACTTTACATCTTTTAAAATCTTAGCTAAGGGTTCATCATCACTGAATGAAATAAGGTCCTCATGGGACTAGAGACCAAGGGAGCAGAGGAGGGCTCGGCTACGAGACTAGAAACATTATCCCTAGGGGGTGAAGACGATTGGGGATAATGGGATCGGATGATATTATGGGAGAAGGAGGAGCAATTGGTTCAACAGATTTTGCATGGTGAACAGTATCAATAGGGATCAAAGGATCAACATGGGGAGCAACGGTAGGCAAACCGATACAAGGGAGGCACAACCTCAGGAGGATTAATCACAGGGACAGCATCAATAACAGAGGGAGGAGTAATTTTTGATTTAGCCCTAGTCCTAATAAGAGGAGCTATTACCTCTTCTTCTTCTTCTATTTCTTCAAGAACAATGGCCGTTGTAGGTTTCCCGCCAGGTTTTAGTAGGTTCTTGGCTTTGTCAGCCTCTGACAGCTTGCGAGTCCTACCAGATCGACGAAGATTGCGACGAGGTACCGGCGGTGCAACAGACTTTGGGGCTTTAGCTTGAGACAGCTTTCTCTTCTTTGTTGAAGAAGGATCAATAGCAATGGCGACATCCGATGGTGGGATCACCGGAGAGGATGGAGCCTTAGGGTTTACCTCAGTTGAAACATTCACAGCTTCCAATGAAGGGGATTTGGGAGAAGAGGCTTCCATTGTTGGTTCAGACGAGGGTGATGGAGAAGAGAAATCAGCAAGAAATTTAGAGATTACGGGATTTAGGAGAATGGAGTCCTCTCTTCTTGCTATTGAAATCGGCACAATGTCAAGAACATCTTCTTCTCTTATATTCGAATGCTCGGCCATTTAACAGAGAGATTTGAGGTTGGTTGAACAGTATAATGAGAAATTAATGCAAGGTGTGTGAATTTGTGTGCAAACGGGAAGGAAGAACAAAGGGTTTTAACAAGGATTATGAGGGAGGAGACGGATGTGAGGTAAAATAAATACTCACAGCTCCCCCTTTCCAAATAGAATTAGGAATCCTTTTCCAAAGAGGTTTAATCACACCTCAAAAACCTTAAGAGTCCTCCAACGGCTAGAAAACCTTTGAGGTTACTACACACAAGCACCTTCCAAGAAAATAAGGGATTAAAATAAATCAAGATTTTGTAAGATTTTTATGAAAACACAAATTGTTTCGGCATATCTTTATTTTAAAATAGAATCCCAAAAGAATTTTTCAACCTTTTCAAACAAGGATTGATACACATCTTTTCTTTTCATGAAAGATATTGGAGATCAAAAACCTATATAATCAAAGAGTAAATTAAGAGAGAAAATTAATTAACTAGCATATTTACAAAGCTCCTATATGTCCTAAAATGCAATATGCCTAGCATGATGCAAACACACAAGTGAAGGAAATATTCTCAGCTTATGGATGTGGCATAGGATGTGAGTCACATATTGGGACACATTTAGATCACAAAAAGTCAATGAGCAGTAATCCAATCGCACGGCCTCTAGGATGCATCCACCAATTTTTTGTTGTGGATTTTTGCAATGTGAGTAGCTTTCACTTTACTTGATCCCAAAGATAGCCCTTTTTCCCAATGATCTTATCAAGTTTGACTTCAAGTTTTCTTATGAAAATCACTTGATCACAATGGTATGGCTTCATACTAAGGGTGAAGCAGCTGTTTCTCACATATATATATATTTTTTTTTCTTTTAGCACCCATTTGTGAGATACCTAGGAAGGTTATACCAAGTAATCAAAAGATTACATGGACAGAAATACTCACAATTAAGTGATCAAAAATAATGTCAAAGATGAAGACTCACAAGTGACCACACTGAGAAATTTCGTGCTAATGCATGATATTTTTGGATTTTTCTTTTTATGATTTTTTTTTTTTTTTCAGTTAAACTAATCTACAGATGTGTTAGAGGATGTGAGACACATCTGGTCTCACAACCTTAGATATCACACAAGCCAAGAGACTTCCTCAAGGAGGAAAATCTCTCCAAATCTAATGCCTTTGTAAATATATCAGCCAATTGATTTTCAGTCCCAACAAATTCCAGACACACAGTTTTTTGCTCTACAAGATCTCTAATGAAATGATGTCTAATATCAATGTGCTTTGTTCTAGAATGTTGAACAGGATTTTTAGATATGTCCAAGGCACTTTTGTTATCACAAAAAGCAGTCAAAACTTTGCTATTTAATCCATAATCTTTTAGCATTTGATTCATCCAAAGTAATTGTGTGCGCAACTCCCAAGGGCAACATATTCAGCCTCAGCAGTGGACAAGGACACACAATTTTGTTTCCTACTATACCAAGACACAAGGTTATTACCTAGGTAGAAACATCCACCAGTGGTACTTTTTCTATCATCACTATTTCCAGCCCAATCAGAATCAGTGTACCCAACCAAATTTGTGTTTGTTTCTTTAGAGTAATGTAGACCTAGGTTCACAGTCCCACTCACATACCTAATGATTCTTTTCAAGGCTTTAAGATGGGACACTTTAGGGTTGGCTTGGTATCTAGCACATAGACACACTGAACATAATGTCAGGTCTACTTGCAGTGAGGTAAAGCAGGCTTCCTATCATGCTTCTATAGAGGGTTTGATCAACACTCTCACCATCTGAATCATGGCTTAACTTTTGGGAAGATCCCATTGGGGTTCTTTGATGTGAAGAGTGTTCAAGCTCAAACTTTTTCACAAGATTCTTGGCATACTTAGACTGAGAAATGAACATGCCATCTTTGAATTGCTTAATTTGTAAGCCTAAGAAAAAGTTCAACTCTCCTACCATGCTCATCTCAAATGTGGAAGTCATGCTATCCACAAAGTTAGCTAACATAGGGTCAGAGTTTGACCCAAACACAATATCATCTACATAGATTTGTGCCACAAGAATCTCCTTTTTGTTTCTTCTCACAAACAAGGTTTTGTCAACCTCACCTCTCTTGAATCCTAGTTGAAGCAAATGGTCAGTCAACCTACCATACCAAGCTCTAGGGGCTTGCTTTAGCCCATACAGAGCTTTCTTCAGTTTATACACATGATTAGGATATTTGGAGTCCACAAAGCCTTTAGGTTGTTCAACATAGGCTTCTTCATTTAATATCCCATTTAAAAAGGCACTCTTGACATCCATTTGATGAAGAGTAATCTTGAGGTAACAAGCAATAGCTAACAAAAGCCTAATGGACTCAATTCTTGCAACAGGAGCAAATGTCTCCTCAAAGTCAATTCCCTCAATTTGAGTATAACCTTGAGCAACTAACCTAGCTTTATTTCTAGTTATCACACCTTGCTCATCAGTTTTGTTCTTAAAAATCCATTTGGTTCCTATTACATTACCATGTGAGGGTCTAGGAACAAGAGTCCATACCTCATTCTTTTCAAATTGAATTAATTCATCTTGCATAGCCATAATCCAGTCAGCATCTTTCAATGCTTCAGTAACATTCTTAGGTTCAATTTTAGAAACAAAACAACAGAAGCTTACCTGGGAGTATGCTGAGGAGCAACTCCATAAACCAGCCATCTTTCTATAATCAACTTTGTCCTTTTGTCTAGTTCTCACTTGAGCATGCACATCTCCCACAACTTGTGAAGTGGGGTGGTTTTTCTGGATTTTTGAAGGGATATCCTTTGACCTATCCACACACCCATTCACATTACCTTCTGGAGCATCATCCTGATCAGAATCAGAGGAACTGTCCTCAGTTACAGGAGTTTGAGTGGATGTGGGTGCAGATGTGGGTTCAGATGTGGAGGCAGATGTGTCCACATCCTTGGTTACATCCTTGTCAGGTTCATCATTTTTAACAGCACTGGAAGTTTCTTTTGCTTTTTCAGCACCTGTTTCTTCATCCTTCCAGTCCAGCAAGCAACCTGAAACATCATCCTCAGCAGTCTTGAGGTTAAGATCAAGTGAGTCATCAAATTTAACATTAGCAGATTCCATAATGGTCTTAGTTTTGAGATTGAAAACTCTGTAAGCTCTACTGTTTGTGGAATAGCCCATGAAAATTGCTTTGTCACTTTTTGAATCAAACTTGGACAGGTATTCTCTATCATTGAGAATATAACAAACACAACCAAACACATGAAAATATTTTACAGTTGGTTTCTTTCCAAGGAGAATTTGATATGGGGTGACAGTGCTACCAATCCTTAGGAACACCCTATTGCCAATGTGGCAAGCAGTGTTTAAAGCTTCTGCCCAAAACTTTTTGGACAAGTTCTTTGAACTTAGCATGACTCTTGCCATTTCTTGCAAGGTTCTATTCTTTCTTTCAGCAATTCCATTTTGCTGTGGGGTGATTGGTGCAGAAAACTCATGAGTGATTCCCTTAGAATTGCAAAAATTGGTGAACATTTGATTCTCATATTCAGTGCCATGGTCAGACCTAATCCTCACAGTCTTAAGACCATAAAGATTTCTAACTCTTTTGTACCAATTCTTGAATTCTCCAATTGTTTCTGACTTTTCTCTTAAGAACATTACCCAAGTGTACCTAGAATAATCATCAACACACACAAAGGCATACTTTTTCCTACCAAAGCTTTCTACTTCAATAGGTCCCATTAAATCAGTGTGAATCATCTCCAAACATCTAGTTGTGGAGCATTGTTGGACCTTTTTATGTGATGCTTTTGTTTGTTTTCCCTTTTGACATGAACCACAGACATCAGGGTTCTTGAAGTTCAGTTTAGGGAGGTCTTTAATGGCTTCAAACCTTTGAAGTTCTTCCAGAGTTCTACAGCTAGCATGCCCTAATTTTTGGTGCCACAGATTGACATCATTAGCTTTTGAGCTTAGGCAAGAAAGATTGTCACCAAATTGGTAACAATTATCAGCAGATCTAGGACCAGTAAACACACATTTATTATCCTTATCAAACACTTCACACAAGTGCTTATCAAACTTCACAAATAGGTCATCATCACACAGTTGACTGATGCTTATTAGGTTGGCTTTCAAGCCTTCCACATGGTACACATTGTGCAATTTTGGGAGACCCTTGACATCTAGGGTTCCTTTTCCAACAATCTTTCCTTGAGCACCTCCACCAAAATTTACTTTCCCTCCATTTATTATTTCATAGTCAAGAAGGACTGCTTGGTTCCCAGTCATGTGCCTAGAGCACCCACTATCAAAATACCAAGAGCCAGAGACAGTACTCTTGAGGGAAGAGTAGACAACATTGCAGGTGGTAATTGGTTTGGCTACCCACTGTTTAACAGTTTTCTTTTTGGGTTGCAGAGGTCTCAGATTGACTGGATGTGTGTTAGGATGTGCATACATCTTCTCACACATCTGAGGCTGTTTGAAATTACCAGATTTTTTATCAGCCTTGAGTTTGTAACAGAAGGGCCTAATGTGACCAGGAGCTAGGCAGTAATGGCAAATGTAATGCCTCTTCCTTGGTCTCTTCTCACTCAGAATGACTTTTTCTTTAAAAGCTTGTTTTTTCACACTTTTAGAGGTAGAACCCTCATATCCCTCCTTTACAAAATTATTTTCAAAACCTATACCAATTTTGTCACGTTGACCCATAGAAAAAGCTTCTTCCATTTTCATTTTACTTTTGTTTAACTTAGTGAAAGTATTATCAGCTTTTTCACATTCATTCTTGAATTTTTCAAGGTCAACTTCTCTTTTGGTCACAAGGACTTCAAGTCTTGCAATGGTATCCTTTTGAGCATCATTTTCTTTTGAAAGTACAGCTTTTTCATCTTCACAAGCAGCTAATTTATCAGACAGAGATTTGTTTACCTTAACAAGTACCTCAATTTTGTCCAATCTTTTCATCCAATCTGTATGCAGCTCCTTGTATGTGGCAAAGAGTTCCTCATAGGGGATATCTCTTTCTTCATCTTCATCATCTGAATCTCCTTTAATAGAGAAACAGTTTAGCTCCAGTTCAGATGTGACACCAGATGTGTACACAACTGAGCCCACATCCAAGGGATTTTCAAGAGTATTTTCTTCTATATCTGCAGAAAAGGCATTAAAAACAGAATGGCAATTTAAGACAGACATGTTAGCCACTTCTTCTTCCTCATCCTCACTGTCACTAAGGGTAGCAGTTAAGCTCATCCCCTTCTTTTTAAGTGTGTTAGCACACTCATTGGCATAATGACCAAAGCCACGACATGCCCTACATTGGACAGATTCAGATGATTTATTTTCAAAACTTGGCTTCTTGAATCCAGTGTCAGTGCTAGGTTTTGGCTTTTCAGCAGTACTGGAAGTAGGTCTATTGGGAAATTTGCTTATCCTTCTATTTTTCAGTATAGAACTGAATTTCTTTGAAATAAAAGCAACATCCTCATCTTCAAGATTAGACTTGTCAATTTCAGAGGATAATTCCACAAGCTCTTTTGGTAGAGCAGCAGCACTTTTAAGGGCAAGACTGTGTGTTTTGTTTTTCTTCTGAGCCTCAAGGTTAAGCTCAAACACAGTCAAGATTCCTATGATGGTGTCAAGACCTACAGTATTTGTGTCCTTTGTTTCTTCAATCACAGCTACTTTAATGTTGAACCTCTCAGGCAAGGTCCTTAGAATCTTACTAACAAGTCTTGCATTGGAGATAGATTCTCCTAGACTTGTGCATTCATTTGAAATCTCATGAATCTTAGCAGCATATGACACAATATCCTCAGTTTCTTCCATTCGAAGTAACTCAAACCTATCCATTAAAATTCTAAGCCTGGTAGCCTTCACACTTGGTGCTCCCTCACATTGAGTTTGCAAAATATCCCAAGCAGATTTGGCTATACTTTCATTTGTTATAAGCTTGTACATATTCCCAGAAACATGGCTGGAAATAGCACCCATGGCTTTTGAATTGTAATTTGCAGCTTGTATTTCATCAAGAGTCCATTGTTCTTCAGGTTTTCTTTCAAAGAAGGACTCACCAACACCAGAAGATGGCTTTTTCTCCACAGTAGGAGGTTGCCATGCAACAAGAATGCACATCCAAGCTCTTTCATCAATACTTTTGATGTAATTTCGCATCTTAGACTTCCAAAGAGAATAATTTGTGCCATCCAAGACAGGAGGCCTATTTTGGTGATTTTGGCATTCCATAATGACTACACTTTCTGGATCAACACTCAGTAATATTTCGAGAGTTGGCTCTGATACCAATTGAAAGTTTCGTGTAGCTAGGAAACTTGGATCACGCAATAGGCAAAGGATGTGAGTACAGATGTGTCTCACAACTGTCCACACATCCACAGATAATGCAGCGGAATAAAGTAAATAAAAGTAAATAAAATGCAATAACTCAAGAGTTATATACGCTTACTGATCTGTGTGATCAGCAAACTAGGCTTACGCCCAAAAACCTTTTCACTATAAAAACTTATGTTTCTTACAAAAACAAATAAGTGAAAAACTAAAATATGAAAATACTAAACAAGTTCTAATCACCTTCTATGATATGAACAACTCCCCTTTCCCAAGTAGGACTTATTCAATCAGAAGTAAAACAAGAGAACTTTATGAAAACCTAGATGTGAGTTACGGATGTAAGCTCACAACCTAAAACAACAATGTCGAATGACTATGAAGAATGTGATTTTCTCTCGTAAATTGTGTAACTTCTCTTTGTGCTGAATGCCTTGTATTTATAGAGCACCTTGGAGAAGATCTTCATGCAATCGACCTCTTCCTTTGTGAGATTCCTTTTTCTATATGAAAACATATAACACACTCACAAGGAAATCAAATATTAGTAGGTTAGTCCTAATATAAAACTATGTACATAAATAAAAGATATTTACATAATTACAATCTCTTAATAAAAGTAAGATACTTATAAATCTCCATGAAAGTCTCAAAATCTTCTTACCATAATAGAAGACAAATTAAATAAGGAAACATAAATATGTTCCCAAAAACTTCACGTTTTCAGTTTGTGTTACTGGCAGCTCTTACAACTTTGCTGATGAAACTATCAATATCAGTTTATGGAACCCAGCCTTGAGAATTAGCAAGATCATTGCCAGCACCAAGTCGCCTGCATACCGTATGGGTATTGGATTAGGCTATCACAACCAAACTAATGATTACAATCTTATTATACTTACCGTAAATGGCCTCAAACAAATTCATGTCGAGATTTACTCGTTGAATTTAGATTCATGGAGGAAGGTCGATTTAGGTAATTCTAATCAGCTTACTGAGAATGGATCCATATTTAGGGATGCAGTCTACGTTAGTTGTTACCCCCGTGAAGGAGCTTATTGTTGGCTTGTTTTTAGTTATCTCTTGTCGGACGAAAATAATCCTAGGATAATTTCATTCGATATGGAAGATGAGGCATACAGAGAGATGATGCTTCCTTATGATAGTAATGATGATTATCTTGGCCAAAGCACCTTATTTGGATATAAGGATTCACTGGCGGTGTTTTATACGTGTTTTGATGAAGCTACTGGATTTAGTTCTAGGTCCTGTTACCTTTGGGTGATGAAAGAATATCGCGACCCAAAATCTTGGACTAAACTATATAACTTTGATTCGCAACGTGCTTTCGTATCTTTTAGGGGAGTCATAAAGAATGATCTAATTCAACTGCTATGTGGCGATGGCGATCAACCTGGTGGCAAGCACAATATGGGAGAACGTATTATTAAGGAAGTGAAGGTGGTCGACGTTGATAAATTATGGGTGAAGACGACGACATGCCCCAAGATTATCAATTTTTTGACAAAGGCAAGGTGGGTTAGTACTTTGGCTGAGAGTTTAATTAAAATAGAGGGAGCTCATTCTATGTTTTAAATTGTTATGATAATTTTAGTTTATGATTACACAGTTACGTACATACCAAGAGTTAACAAGAAGTATTTGATGAAAAAGGAGAAACAAAATAATTATCTACTCAAAAGTGTAGTTTTAAACGCGACAAGAAATTACAAATTATTCCCTTCGACCCTCGGAAAAAAATAATTCAAATTTGTTTTTGAAAATAATAAAGCATCGGTCCAAGAAGCTTCGCCTACAAAACCATAAGACCGACCCCAAAAGGTAAACGAAGATGAGAAAATCAATGGAATTAAGAGATAGTCCTTCCATCCCCGGAAAGATAGTCACTAAGATGGCCATTTAGTGTTAAAGCTAGCTACTTACTAAAACCAATCATGTATTCCTTCCGTTCGTAAAGATAGTTTCACTTTGTTTTATGTTTAATTTGATTGAAATTCAACCAAAGATTTAGGTAAATTCAATGCAATGAAATAATTCATCAGAGACAGTGTCTCTTGTATAATCTCAGTGTTGCTCGATTGCCTGTTTGGTCTAAGTGTTAGGAATGAGACTTATTAAGTGGGTAATAGGGTCTACCCAACAAGCGAGACCCAAAAAATGATGTCCCTAAAGTATCTTTTCAGTAGTGATCCAATTGTGTGTGTTGGACACGTGAGAGAAGTCTGCTCGCATCAAAAGTCAAATTACTCAAGAGTAACTTCAAAATCAAACAATGTGATAAGCCAAGGCCTAAGAATCAAGTGTTGGAATATTTGATATATGGTATGAAAGTTCATAGTCCTATGACCTTGGAGCGTCATTGGCTTGAACTGAATTTGGCTAAGGGGAAAAACACGTCGAAAGTTCTGCACAGGAGGGCGGCCGCGCTGAGGCCTAGGGCGGGCGCGCTGGTGTGCCCAGAACTCGCCATAAGTTTCTGTCGATTAGCGCGGTCGCGCATGCCTCGAGGGCGGCCGCGCTCGTGACGGGCTTAGTGTCTTCCTGGGCCGAATTGCAGTCTCAAAACCCTAAAATTACCATATGTATAAATATATACTTCCTCCAGCCGAATTTATGTATGAGATTTACAAGAGAAAATCAATTCTCTTGCTTTATTTCATTGCTAAATTACTCCCTGTTCATAGAGATTCGTTCGTGAGATTCAAGGCGACTGAGATAGGACCGCCGGTGATTACCTACCTGTGTGCTGATTTGTGGTACGTAATCCGTGATCGTTTTATCCTCGAAGAAATTTGCCTGTACCTGAGTTGCACCAATTTGGGGCAATATTTTCTCTTAGGACAGTCTTCCTAAGGCGACTCGATCAAATCACGATAAGTTTTTCTAACTGTTTGTTTTATTATTTCTGTTTGTTTTCCTGATCCTGTTTTTCTTGCTATCGGTTTTGCTATTGGCTTCTTGATTGGTACGTTTTGACTTGATCAATAAATCCCCTACTGTTGATTAAATTATTTGTTTAATCTGTGGTGCTGTTTAATTTAATTTCCAACAGTCTAAGAGAAAATAGTTTATTGAATCATGTCTGCTGGTACCTCTAGTTCTCCCTTTAAGTCCCTAGTTGACACCTCAGATCTTCCGGAGAAGTTCGCTGGAAAGAACTTCAAGCGTTGGTCTGAACGCATGAAGATCTGGCTGTCAATTAAGGGCATGTCTGGTATGCTGTCATCTCAATGTCCCGCTCTAAAAGCCGATGATCCCGTTAGTGTGGCTGCTGTTAAACAGTGGAAGGAGCAGGACGATGTTGTTCGAGGATGCATTCTGTCAGCTTTGTCGAATGCACTCTTTGATGTCTATTGCTCTGCTCCTCTCACTGCTGCGTCACTGTGGGAGTCGCTTTCCACAAAGTACAGCACCGATGACTCCGGTGTGGAAAAGTACCAAGTGGGTAAGTTCCTGAATTATCGCATGAGCGAGGGAAAGTCGGTTACCGACCAAGTGCACGAACTCCAAATCATTTTGCAATCGCTCAAGGATGCTGACATGGGACTTCCTGATAAGTTCGCTGTCATGGCTATTATTGAGAAGTTTCCTCGATCTTGGGGGGAATTCGGTATGACCCTCAAGCATCGTACTGGAAGCTTGACACTCAATGAGCTGATGAATGCAATTGCGATTCAGGAGGTGCATAATGGTAACCAACCTAGCGTACCTGTGGAGGCTGCTGCTAATATGGTAACTGGTAAAAGCAAGTTTAAAGGAAAAGGTGTGAAAACTCACTCTAAGGATAAAGAAAACCATGATAAGATTAAAGTTAAGAAAAATAACTTTAAGAAGCCAAAAGCAAAATTGAACTGCTGGAATTGTGGAGAAGGTGGACACTTTTCTAGGGACTGCCCGTCCAAGAAAGGAAAAGGACCACAAGGCTCTGCTGATGACCATCCTGCTGTCAACATGGTGTTGGGTCCGAAGGATTATGATGATCCTGACTCTGACGCACCTTGAGTTGACGCTCTGACTTGCAATGTTACAAAGTATGTAACCTCTTATCCTGAAATCTTTACTGTCTATGAACCCAACGAGTGGCTAATTGACACTGGGGCAAATGTGCACGTTTGTGCTGATAAATTGCTATTTGTGTCTTACCAGCCTGACCGTGGTAGATCAGTGACAATGGGGAACTCTAGTGCTGCAAAGGTGCTTGGGACTGGACGCGTGGACCTGAAGTTTCCTAATGGGCGCATTCTTACCTTGCATCGAGTGTATCACGTTCCTGATATTCGTCGCAACATTATTAGTGGTTCTAGTTTAGTTATGGAAGGATTTGAGATGTCTTTTAAATGTAATAAGGTCATAATTTTGGATTCTGGTAGTTTTGTGGGGAAAGGTTATTCCTCGGATGGTTTATTCAAAATTAGAGTTGAAACTGATGTTTGTTCACACAATAATTTTAGTTCTATTGATTATCCTGTTTCTTATTTCATTGAATCTTCAAATGTTTGGCATGGTTGTTTAGGACATATTAATTATGATTCTGTGAAAAGAATGATGAATTTAGATATTATTCCTAAACATGCTATTGATAAAAATTCTAAGTGTCATGTATGTGTTGAAGCTAAATCTACAAAAGGTCCGTTTAAGTCGGTTGTGAGAAATTCTGAAATTCTAGATTTAGTTCATACTGATATTTGTGAATTTAATGGCTTGTTGACCAAAGACAAAAAGAAATACTTTCTCACCTTTATTGATGATGCTAGTAGATACTATTATGTGTTCTTGCTTAATTCTAAGGATGAAGCATTAAATAAATTCATTATATTTAAGAATGAAGCAGAAACACAAACTGGCAAGAAACTTAAACGGTTAAGGTCTGATAGAGGAGGTGAATATGAGTCTAACCCATTCATGCATTATTGCCAAGAAAACGGAATAGTACATGAAGAGACTCCTCCCTACACCCCTCAATCTAATGGTGTTGCTGAACGTAAGAATAGAACCCTTACTGATATGATTAACAGTTTACTCATAAGTTCTGGACTGCCCAAATATATGTGGGGAGAGGCTTTGAATACGGCTTGCCATATTCTGAATAGAGTACCTCCTAAACATAGAAAGGAAAGTCCGTTTGAACTTTGGAGAGGTCGACAGGCAAGCCTGAAACACTTAAAAGTGTGGGGGTGCCTTGCAAAGGTACTTGTACCCGCACACAAAAGGAAAAAGCTTGGACCTAAACCTGTTGATGCTATCTTTATAGGTTATTCTGAAACAAGCTATGCATTGAGATTTCTGATCATCAAATCTGAAATTTCTGGCATAGATGTGAACTCTATAGCTGAGTTACGTGATGCAACATTTTTTGAGGATGTGTTTCCTATGAAAGACGGACTTCCTAAGGAATCTAACCCAACCACTAATTCCATTCCTGCTCAAGTAGAGGAGCTGACAAATGTGGGGGCTGACTCTAGTGCAACTCATTCTGACGATGAGATTGAACCAAGAAGGAGCAAACGGGCAAGGACCACCAAGGACTATGGAAGTGATTTCATCACTTACAATGTCGAGGGTGATCCTCTAACCTTCAAAGCTGCTATGGCCACTTCTGATGCCAAGCAGTGGAAGGATGCTGTTAAGAGTGAGATGGATTCTATTGTCTCTAATGGGACATGGGAATTGGTCGATCTCCCTCCTGGTTGTAGCACGATAGGATGTAAGTGGGTCTTCAAAAGGAAACTGAAACCGGATGGAACCGTTGACAAGTTTAAGGCTAGGTTAGTGGCTAAGGGATTCAAGCAAATGGAGGGAATAGACTATTTCGATACCTATTCGCCTGTTGCTAGAATGACTACAATCCGAATGCTTATAGCATTGGCCTCTGTATATGATCTTCCTATCCATCAGATGGATGTTAAGACCGCTTTCTTGCATGGCGATCTAGAGGAAGAAATTTATATGGATCAACCTGAAGGTTTTGAGGCCTCTGGCAATGAGAAAAAGGTTTGTAAACTTGTTAAGTCCTTGTATGGACTCAAACAAGCCCCTAAGCAGTGGCATGAGAAATTTGATAAAATTGTCTCATCGTTTGGTTTCATTACTAATGAGTTTGATAAGTGTGTTTATAGCAAAAGTATTGGTGATAGTAGTATTGTCTTATGTCTGTATGTCGATGATATTTTGTTATTTGGAACGGATATGAGGATAATTAATACTACTAAGGAATTCTTGAAAAGTAAGTTTGAGATGAAGGATATGGGAGTAGCTAGTGTGATTCTTGGCCTTAAGTTGACTCGTTCAACTAGTGGCATAACCATATCGCAATCTCATTATACTGAAAGTATAATTGAGAAATTTGGTTATAAGAATTGCAAAGTAGCTAAGACTCCATATGATCCTTCAGCTGCACTTACTAAGAATGAAAGTGGAGTACCTATGGCTCAGTTGAGATATTCTCAAATTATTGGAAGTTTGATGTATCTTGCCAATTGTACTAGACCGGATATATCCTACTCGGTTACTAGGTTGGCTAGATATACTCAATGTCCAAATAAAGCACATTGGGAAGCTCTTGATAGAGTTCTCAAGTACTTGAAGGGAACGATTTCCCTTGGGCTGCATTACGGTAGATACCCTTCTGTTCTTGAAGGATATAGTGATGCAAGCTGGATTGCCTATAACTCCGGAAGTTATGGCTGTACGGGGTATGTTTTCACCTTAGGCGGAGCTGCAGTCGCCTGGAGGTCGACCAAACAAACTCTGTTGTCTAGGTCTACATTTGAGGCCGAATTAGTTGCCCTTGACACCACTGGATTGGAAGCTGAATGGCTTCGAGGACTTATGTCTGAGTTGCCCATGGTCAGTAAGCCCATGCCTGTTATCTCTGTACATTGTGACAACACTGCCACAATTGAGAAACTGAAAAGTGTCAAGTACAACTGTAAAACCAGGAGACACATCCAAATTAGATTAAAATCTATAAGGGATCTTGTGTCTCGGAAGGTGATAGCTGTTGATTATGTTGGTACCAAGGATAACACAGCTGATCCTTTAACCAAAGGGCTAGAATTTGCTCTAGTTCAAAAATCTAGGTTGGGGATGGGTCTGAACCCTGTCTGATTCAAACGCAGTAGCAACCCAATCTACCTGAGTGGAGATCCCACAAAGGAGATTCAATGTGGTAATAACAAGCTGTGGGGTGAGTCGGAGCACCTAAAGTTAGATTGACATGTTACATGTCTGAGTCTATCCCCTGAATAGCCTAGAGGTGCTCGTAGCTGCTAATAAAGTAAAAGTTTGGAACTTTGAATGGGATCAAGTCTTTTAGACAAGATGTTAGCAGTACATCTTCTGAGATGCCCAGCTAAGTGAGTGTTATTGTTGGCCGCAATTAGAGGAATTCGGGTTATTCCTTGAAAGCACTCATGATAGAGGATCGGGACGTATGGCTTATAAGCGTCAAGTGTTCGATAGAGGGCCTATCATAGCTTTTGTCGTGTTTGTTACCAGCAAAGGCCTCTACATCCAAAGGCATCAGATTCAAGACACCCGTTCATCTGATCCTGTGGAGGTTTGCGTTGGATAACATAGGTAGTGGTTCAAGCCGGAAGGTACCATTATTGAAAGCATGGCAATGGACAATCTGTACACGTCATATTTCTATGAACTTGTGGGGGATTGTTGGAATATTTGATATATGTGGTATGAAAGTTCATAGCCCTATGACCTTGGAGCGTCATTGGCTTGAACTGAATTTGGCTAAGGGGAAAAACACGTCGAAAGTTCTGCACAGGAGGGCGGCCGCGCTGAGGCCTAGGGCGGGCGCGCTGGTGTGCCCAGAACTCGCCATAAGTTTCTGTCGATTAGCGCGGTCGCGCATGCCTCGAGGGCGGCCGCGCTCGTGACGGGCTTAGTGTCTTCCTGGGCCGAATTGCAGTCTCAAAACCCTAAAATTACCATATGTATAAATATATACTTCCTCCAGCCGAATTTATGTATGAGATTTACAAGAGAAAATCAATTCTCTTGCTTTATTTCATTGCTAAATTACTCCCTGTTCATAGAGATTCGTTCGTGAGATTCAAGGCGACTGAGATAGGACCGCCGGTGATTACCTACCTGTGTGCTGATTTGTGGTACGTAATCCGTGATCGTTTTATCCTCGGAAAAATTTGCCTGTACCTGAGTTGCACCAATTAGGGGCAATATTTTCTCTTAGGACAGTCTTCCGAAGGCGACTCGATCAAATCACGATAAGTTTTTCTAACTGTTTGTTTTATTGTTTCTGTTTGTTTTCCTGATCCTGTTTTTCTTGCTATCGGTTTTGCTATTGGCTTCTTGATTGGTACGTTTTGACTTGATCAATAAATCCCCTACTATTGATTAAATTATTTGTTTAATCTGTGGTGCTGTTTAATTTAATTTCCAACATCAAGCTCAAACCTCATAGTGGGAACCAAACCGCTCATGCGGTCTCCCTCCAAACCACCTATGCAGTTTTCTCCCTCCAAACCGTCTATGCGGTTTCCTCCCTTAACCTTCACTCCCTTTGACCAAAGTCAAATCGGCCAATCCCCTTCATACCACCACCCGCACTCATCCTCCCCCTCTCCAAACCGCAAATGGCGGTTTCCTCACGAATTTATCCCCTTTTTTCCTTGGCCCATTTCAAGTATCATATAGAAAATCGGCCCAAAGCCCAATCCCCATCATCATTTGCGGTTTCCTCCCGTAATGAAAGGGAGCATACCGCCAAGCCTTATCTCATTTAAACCACACTGCCTTAAGCGGTTTCCCCATGCCGCGTAGTGTGTTTTCTCCATGAAGGTTTGAAATCCTATTCTATCTTTCCAAGTACCAAAGAGGATCACTCTTATCAAGATCAAAGATCAAGATAAATGAGGCTAGTCTAAATAATGAGTATACCGCCCCCAATGAACCATCCCCATGCGGCTTCCTCCACCTACTCAACTATTCTCATGATCCTTCCATACTTGATCCTCCTAATCGATCCTTCCCACGCGTCGTCAAATGTTTGGAACCCCTCCACGTGTAATGACCCCAAGAGACCTAGGTAGGCCCCCCTATGATGCTCCCATAATCTCTATCCCAACAGAGATTTGCTCCCCACTCTCTGAACCGAATGGAGCCTCCGCCAATGAGGTATGAATACGTGTCTCCTTGATAAGCAGCAAAAAAGAATAGCCCCATTACAAGAAAAAGATCATGATCTAGTCGCAAAAAAGAATTGAAGCTAGACCTGAAGTAGGCCGAATTCGGATAAGTTCACTGACTGCAGGCCTATTGGGAAATAAGCGAGAAACAACTTCATCCAACGAAAGATTATCATCACCCCACCTTGAAGTATTCAGCTCATCCAAAAGAAATGTGTCGGTGATCGCGGCTACTGGAGGCAAAGAAGAGGACGCTGAAGGATCTAAGTTTTTAATATCTTCCTCAGGAAGAGAAACAAGAGCATGACCGGGAAGACATTCCAAGTCAGTTGCAATTAGAGAGCCAATGATTGCTAACTTCTCAGAAGTAAACTTGCATGTGGCCGCAAAGTTCCTCAGCTGGGTTTTGCTAGCAACCTCGTACTGTGAAGATCTCTCCTTGCTAATAAGATCTATGTATTCCTGCGAGCTTCTGAACTCGTCAACAGCCTCCTTCCTAGCTTAAGCAAGCGCAGCGTCCTTCTCCAAGTGAAACTGTCTAAGCTCTACAAGCTCATCAGATTGCTTATCAAGTTTGGTCTCTAAGGTTTTGACCTGCTCCTGTGCCGCCTCCAGCCTCCTAGAGTACTCCTTATTCTCGGTCTCCGGCCTCTCTTTATGACCGCGAAATTCATCCCTTTGCCCCTTAGCTTTATCCAAGGACTTGAGGGAGGCGTCCAGCTTCTCGTAGACTTGTTTCAGATCAAACTCTTTCTCGGTCAGAGTCAAGTTAAGAGCTTTGACGTCTTGCAGTGCCATCCCCAAATCCTTGTTCTTACCGATGATGGTCACAGCCTGTTCGTCGGTGATCTCCCTCAACCGTATAGCATCGTTGGCCATCTAAGACAAAGAAAAAAATGAAAGTAAGAAAAATGCAGAAGGAGGAAAAATAGGTAAAGGAGAAGAAGGTACCTTCGTGGCCATCAGACCGATGTTTCCAGCCAAGGCAGAGGCATTGAGTTTTGAGCCCACGCTCTTGTAAAAATCCGGGCAGTAGAGCCTATTTAAAAGGCCAAGTCTACCCACAGAATTATTTCCCCTGCGGGAGTATAAGTCCACGCCTTGGACATGAGCAACCTTCCCCAGATTGTCACTAAGCTCCCAAGCCCGCTCCATATTGTCAATATTGGCAAGAGGATAAGCAGTTCCACAGATGGAGCTCGATTTGGCTGGCGAGCTAGGGGGTTCCCAAAAGTTATAACCTCAGGGCCTTGAACCCTGGGTTGCTTATCTTTACATGAGTCCTCCACTTCGGACTGCGACCTCTTTTTCCCCGCTTCATTGGAAGAAGTTTGAGCGATAGGGCGGTCACCAGCACCACGCGACCTGCAGTATGAGTCCGTGGAGGAAGGACCTTTATTCGGGGAATGTCGCGCCCTGCGGCCAAAAAGTTCTCCAGAAACCCGATCAGTCACGGGCAAAATCACGCCTGGGGCAGGCGACCTTTGAAGCTTCTCCTGTCTCTGGCTATGTTTTGAAGGGAAAGTTGGCGCGCTTTGGCAGCCTTGAGCTCAGTATGAGATACCTTGGGGGCCACTGTAAGATCTTCGAGATCTGAACACAGAAAGAGAAACGGCCAGAATGAGTTCAAAAATATAAAAATAAAATAAAAGTATGACGACAGTAAAGATAGAAAACGAAAGGAGGCAGTTCCACTCAACGGTTCGCAGATCGCGCCCATCCTGCAAGTGCCGCATTGGGATTTAAACTGGAAAAACTCATGGACTCTCCAGTCTGGATCACGGAGAAAGGGCTCTATCTCTACCCTAGATGCCACAACCAGACCCTCCCTTGGGGATGCTACCCAAACATATATGAGCATGGGCTTATCCTCTATTATGACCGCCACATCAAAGACCGCAGTCACGTTTTCTTTGAAATGTTGAGCTAAGTATGCTACAGCAACGGTCTGGAACTCTGCGGAATCAGATGAGTCAGGGTATAAACTCACAGAAATCCTAAGGGGAGCTACATCCTTGGGCATTGGAAAGCTCAAGCCGAACCTATTCCCGATCACAAAAATGTTATTTTGATTCCACTGATCAAACTTATTATTTGAGGGAGAGAAGGTTTTGGGGGAATTGGATTTAGTTTTAAGGCCTAAATTTCCACTGGTAATCTGGTTGTTGTAGAAGGTGTATAACCCATAAAGGGTGGCTTATGACCTAATAACCTACTCACCACAATGAATGATACTAAGGCACAGATGGTGTTTGGAGTAAGGTGCATCGGTAGGCAGTTGCTGAAAGTGAGGAATTGAATGATGAAGGGGTCAAGAGGATGTCTGAGTCCATTCTCAAATTGGGCTCCAAATCATCATCTAAAGCCTTGCGGGCTGCAGTTTTCTTCTTAGAGGGACCGGGGCCAGAGGTGGAAGCACCATGTTGACTCTGCTCACGAACAGCATTGGTCCCCACATGACCCTCGGGGAAAACATACGATCTCTATGCCCTCTGAGCAGTATCCACTGCCATGCGGTCTGCGATCTCTCTATCATCTTCCTCCATCTCAGAGCTGCTCCCAGACCCAAATTGATCCAAGGAAGAGTCCGATGAAAAGGATTGAGCTTCCCCCATATCCAGCTCATCCCTATAAATGACCTCATCCCCGCTACTACCTAAGTTAATTACAGCCCGGGGTTGGGTTTCTAGTTGTGCAAATGGTTCATCCATGGCCAGAGGGGCTGCGGGCTTAGAAACAACAAGAGGGGTCGCAGGCTCAGCTGGGCATCAGGGGCCACAACCAACTTGTTCTCGTCATTTAGCTTCACCCTTTCCCAATAGTTTCAAACTGAGCCATGGGATCAACACGAGCTCTCCTTACAAGTTCTTGGGCGTTCAAAGTCTGATCATGATCTCGGGGAAACCTGCACAACACCCCCATAACAAAATTTCTTAGCCGGGTATGATCCCCTAGAACTAGCATATCCCCATTCATATATACTCTCCTCTTGGCTTCCCACAATCGGGGTGGGACCCAATTTCCCCGATCATATCTCATAGAGAAATATCTAAAGGATTTAGGGTGAGTTTCACCCACATCGCTCCGGCTACCAAGTGGTATATCCCACCGGATCTCCTATCTACGGCGAAGGTATCTGGGGTAATCCCAGTACCTAGTTCTAAGGGACGTTCAAGATGATAAGTCATGATAATCAATGGAGAGGAAGGAAAGAGTTACAAAAGCAATTAACAGAGAACACTTACGAAGAAGGATTTGGCACAGAAGCATCTTAAGAAAGCTATGAATATTTTCTCTCTCTATGGTGCAAATTTAACAAAGAGTGATAAAAGATTTGAAGGAGGAAGGGTTTCCTATTTATAGGCCAGAGGTGGTCGGGTTAACCCGTATTGATGAGCCACCCGACCAAATTCCCTCGAGCGCTGAACCAGCAAAGTTTTAATTTTGAATTAATGGCGGTTGTCATTTATGGCGCCTTTTAAAATTCGCGAAACGTCACGTCCGTACCTGACACGCGCTGACGGTTCGACAGCCCATAGGGCCCACTTATACCTTATCAGAGAGGCTTCCATAACCTTCCACCAACTTTGACCAACACCTCACACGTGCCTGTCATGTGCATCAAAGCAGGGAGTCTATCAAATAGGTGGCAAAATTTTACAACACGTCTGCCCGCGATATTATTTCAGTTCGCAGACCGAGCTCCATATATGGCTTCTCGCTCGGACAATAAATGATCTAGCGCTCGAAGCAAGGGGGCACTCAGGAGCCTCGACCCTCTAAACCGGGCTCAAGATCGCTCTGGTCCAAATCGAACTGAATGATGTGGTACTTATACATCGAGGCATCTCCAGACCGCGGTCTTATATCAGACTCCGGTTCCCATCAAGCTTGTAAAGCACGATTCCGTACGAGCTCTGACACCAGCTGGCAGGTGTCCCTGTCATATTAAATGAAGGCTCAGGCGCCCATCACGCGCGTTGAGGCGCCGCACCAACCGTTGCCCCCTTATCCTCGTCCAATCAGAGATATCCTCTACAGTACTTTGCCCTTTATTGTACTACCCAACTAGACACGGACACGTGTCATAGGTCAAGACAAATATCTTCAAGGGCTGAGATCCATTCAACTGATCTCTCTCTCTCTCTCTCTCTCTCTCTCTCTCTCTCTCTCTCTCTCTCTCTCTCTCTCTCTCTCTCTCTCTCTCTCTCTCCTATAAATATCATCACTTGTCCTCTTGGGTAAAGTAAGTCACATTGTCTAAACCTTAGCACACAAACACACAAAGACATTCCAAGTATTATTTTCAGTTAATATATCTCAGAGATCTTACTCTTACATTCAAGGGTCTGAGTCGAAATCAATTCCGACTTAATTTCTAACGATGCTTGCGTTGTGATCTCGGTAACAAGTTCATACAAAGCCAGTCACTCTATATTTAGTGAGACATCAAAATATGTGGCGTCATCAAAATATTGTGAATTAATGTAACCTGATTAATCGTACGAATAGTGAATAACCGGCTTGAAATGAAATCCAGCAGCAGGAGGATCAACGTTTGGGATGTAAAGTGATTGGAAAAATTATAACAATAAATCTTTCTTGAATTTAATGAAATGATAAAATAACATAAATTAATCAAATAATATTTACAAGGCTAATATAGAAGGAACTATTCGAGTATGATGGTGGGCCAGCTAAATGAGTCACTACTCACTAGGTTGCAATAGCACATGTTTGCTACTTCTTGGAATGGATTTTGTATAATGTTTGGGTACAAAAAAATAAGTTTACAAAAATTTGATACAAAATGAGGTATCAATATTTTTTTTATTGATTGTATCAATATTTTTTTTATTGATTGTATCGATTGTGTCACACTCACTCTGATTGAAAGCACCAACATAATTATGACACATAATTTGTAAATCAAATTTTGTGATTTTTTTTTTCTGTAACTTTAGCATTATCGTACATTAAATCGCTTTATCCATTTACTTCTTTAATCGACGTGGAATATGCTTTCCCCAAAACTCCATATACCCCTTCAATTAGTTTTGAGAAAGTAAATACTATACGGTCTTAATCTACTTTATTATGTAGATTACAAATATACAACTTAATTTCATTTACATAAAATCAAAACACATGTATTTTCCCTCATAAATGGGCTAAACACCATTTTTCCAAAATCAATTTTCCACCATCCCTACATTATACTAGAAGGGGGGGGGAGGGGGTGGGGGATAACTATATCACATAAAGAGTGACTGAGTTTGATTTAAAGAAAGACAAAGAATGATTGAGCAGCCAACCATCTCCCACATCCAATTCCAGGATTTCGCGCACTCCCTCTTTTCCCTATCTGGCTCCATTTGCGCTCGCATTCTTTCAATCAAAATCACTCGGCAGCGATCGTCGAAGGAGACAACGAACATGCCCGGCCTAAATTATCCCACCCTTTTGCAGTATTTTAATTACATTCGAATGTTTGAGGCATTGGGTATCTTCATCTTTGAATGTTTAATAATAAAAAACATGAAGACTGTGCTTACAGATTTATAAACATCATCGGCTAGTGTTTATGTTTAATAATAATAAAAAGAAAATAAACATTCTTCCCTTATAGACCAGACAACTTCGATCCAAAAAATCTCTCTCGTTGGAGGCAAGTTTTCTGAGTCCCCCCCGATGTCGGGAAGATGTAATTGTTGCCATCACTAATGCACAAGACTTCATAAACATTACCGGGACCGGACCGTGCAATGTACTATATTATTGGAGGCTTCACGTTCTTGAATGTGAGCCGCAATATACTTAAATGAAACATGGCTCCCCTTTCAAAACTCACCACATGAACCGGACCAGCAGTACACTATATTGGAGGCTCCAAATTAAAATCAACTAGTGATAAGAGAAGTAGCCACTCAAATCAATATAATGGTCCATGTTTAGTTCTTTAATAGATGTGGAATATATTGTCCAACACGCACATGAACCTTGCAGAAGATAGAAGATAGTGAGCTTCATAGAAAAGAGGGTCCATGTAGAAGCAGCGAGAGAGTGGCATATCAGACTCTAGACCGACCCGCTCGGATATCATCCTCGATATAGAATTGGGTAAGAAGTAGAGGCTCAAGGGTGAGAATGGACTTGAACAGGACACAGGATGAATAGTAGACTATATGGGTGGTTCAACACTCAAAAGTACGTGCCTATATCAAGGTTCTAAAAAGCGCTAGGCGGATGCTAGGCGGCGGAGCCGGGCCTAGCGCCTAGGCGGGAACTAGTCGGGACCTAGGCGGGGCTTAGAACTAGGCGTTGGAAAGGGGCCTAGGCGGGGCCTAGGTGCCCTTAGGCGGGGTCTTTTAGAACACTGACCTATATCCATGTGCCAAGGATCCTATGACAACCAACAACTCCAACCAAAAGTTCTAACACATGCCCAGTAGCCTAGGGGCCTTACAACACCAAACTGCATCCAATAACAAAAATGCCAACAAGCCAAGGACCCATCACACATCACACAAGCATCAAGTATCCGCAAATCAAATTCCAAACCCCAGAAAAGTTGACCCAAGATTGAACTAAAACTAGCAAAATGTATACCAAATCAATCACCCAGACCTAAAACAGCTTGGTGCCCACTCAAAAATCCAACACAGGTGCCAGCACAAAATGGCGCAAAATTGCAGTTTATAGCTAACAAATATGTAGCATTCTGCAGTTTTATAAAGATAAAAAAGGAAGAAAACGCATACTAATTCATGCATACAACAATTTGCAAATCCTCATATTCTTGAAAACCTGAAGTTCTGAGATGCTATCATACTACAGACTGCAAGTACAAATATAAAAGTCATCATACTCCATGTAAGTAACTCATATGAAGTCGTCTATAACCAAACAATTTTGCTATCACCAAAAAGTTAACCAGTACGAAGTTAAAGTCCGTTATCCAATTTCGGGTTGACAGATATCTATGTACGCATGCTACACTTCAACTTTTCGGCTTCAAGCTCTTGGTTTAAAGCCTCAACCCGCTCAAGCAAGCCAATGTTCTCCTAATAATGTTAAAAAAAAAAAAGTTGGAAATGTATAAAATGGATCATGATTGATGTATAAGAAATGGACAATGCAAACTGCAGAATTTCTCTTCCTGTGATGATTAAGAGAATGTCATAAAATTAGAAAAAAAAACCATCAAAAATAGGTTAAAGTTTCTAGCATTTACCTTTTGCAGAATCTCCAATTTCCTTGTCATCCTGGCATGGCCTTTCTCTTTAAAAGACTCTTTTAACTGATTTAGAGATTCTTATCAAATATAGATATGTGTCATACCAAAAAGGGTAAAGAATTATGTTATCGATAATAAGCAGGCAGTTTTCTATGCATCAGATGCCACCAATGATGTGCATTTTTCTTCTAAATGACTTTTTGTATAATGAAAGTTTCAGAACTATGCAGACTTATGTAAGCTGCTGAAAATGGTGCATCTACTATAGACAGAATAGGCAATGATTCACAGTGCATTTCACTTTGTTTTGTTTTTTATTTTCAATAAATGAATTTTTCAAAAAAAAAAAAAAAAACTAACAAACGAGCTTGAGCAGGCTCAGTTAATTTGACTATCCTATATATCTGGAATAATAACAAACTTTAACCAAATAAGATCAGATATTTGAAGCTCCCATTTAGCAAAATTTCCACCCCTGGAGTACCCACCTCATACAAAACATTCATACAATAATCAAATTCTTTCATTTCTTTATTAGTTCCTCAATAGAGGACTCAAATACAGTATTCCAAGTCATTTCATAATCTGCCATAGTAGGGTGTCTTTTAGAAGATAGAGCAAACATACTCCCAAATCCGAATATTTGTTTCTACACATATTTACCACATGTTCCAACATTAATCGAGGTCCAAGGAGGATGTATATATAGTTTGAAAAACAGAATCGAACCATGTAAAAATGTGCTTCAATTGTAGACTGATGGAGACCAGAAAAAATGTACATAGGGACGAATGGGAGTACCATGGAGGGAGATAGTGCATTGGTTTGGTTCCAGGGACTTTACCAGGATCCGAAATATTCCATGCACTTGCCATGATATCACAAAGGAAATTTTGGAATTTACATATACTCCATATGTCCCAAAATGAATGCCACTTTTTAGAAAACTTTTGTCCTAAAATGAATGTCCTTTTTTCAAAAAACTGTCCCTAAATGTTTGTTTGCCAAAATATTTTCACCATTCATTATATACTTGCAAAACTAAAAGTTTAAAAGTAGATGACAAAGATCTTCATAGATCTTATTAGTACTCCCTTTGTCTCTAAATGTATGTCGATTTTTTTTTTTCAAATTTGCTCTTGATCAAGAGCAAATTTGAAAAAAAAAAACCAATTCGACATTGATTTGGGGACGGGGGGAGTAATTAAAATTGATAAAAGTTGACTTTTTTATATTTGTTCAAATTGGAAAGTGGTCATTAATTTTAGGATAGAGGGAGTATAACTTATGCATATGACATTTATTGAAGTGATAGAGTGAGATGATTACCTCCACCAATTCCTTAACACACTTGTTCGCCTTTTCCACCTCCTCATCGTACTTCAATCTCCACTCTGCAGATTCATCCATAGCTTCCCTATTCGCGAGATCAAACTGCTTTCTACAAGAAGCCAGCGAGATGCATCATTTAACTGCAAGTGGAAGTATAGTAGGCAAATAACATTCAGTGAGATATGGAATGTTTATTTGAAAATCATAACATCTATTTTATCCAAGAGGAGCCCAAGGAGAAACTTGCCAGCTATAAGTGAACATGTAAACAAAATGCAATCAGGACTACTTTATGCTTTAACTACTTTGTGTCACGTTCACATGAGAAAGTGCAGCTGCAAGCTATTCGCCCCTGTTAAATTGTATACTTCAGCCTAAAGCTACCATTATTATAAGTTGACAATCAAAGGCGATAGAAGTGAAGAAACTATAATCTTAATGCACCAGAAAACATTATATTATGTCTTGTTGTACCTTTCTCAAACAACTAGTACTAGTCTAGTTTGTCAAACTAGTTTGTATATTAAGATTGTGAACAAGGTTTGCAATGATTTTCAAGGATACATGTCCTATTAACAATATTGGTTGTTTTATCTTGATACTAAAACAATACTCCCTCCGTCCCGAAATGATCTTCCCACTTTTTTGTCGTTTCTACGAAGGTACTTTGAGCAATAAATTTAGGTTAATTTTATTATCCTAATGAAAATTTAAAACTTGTTATTGATATACCAATATAAATACTATCAATAACAAATTTTACATGTTCATTAGGATAATTGAATTAAGCTAAAATCATTGTTCAAAGTACCTTCGTATCAACATCAAAAAAAGTAGGAACATCATTTCGAAACGGAGGGATTAAACCGTAACGCATTTAGGTACGTGTATAGACTCATGGACATTGGGGAGTATGATCTTTCTTCCTAAAAATTACGTGATTATTGGACCAATATATGCATTGCAAGTTTTTTGCCTTATTTTAGTGTCATAGCATTACCAAAATTGAGCAATTGAAAGAAATAAATCAAGCGATCCACAGATCATGTCAGCAACATAAAGTTACTAGGTTTCCAGTTGCATTGGTATAAACATTTGGAGTAGAAATAGAGCAAGATGATGGAAAACTGAATTTGGCATAGCCACGCATAGTCTCTAAACAGATATTTGAAGAATATTAAAGTGTGAAGTATTGTTGCAATTTGAAAATGGAGTAATTGAATTGTGCCTCAAACAGTTTCAACAAGAATGATAACGCGTTAAAGAAAATGAGAAATCATTTGAATAATCATCGCGTCAAAATCCAAATTGTGACTACTAAAGTAAATCTTTAACTTGATCAAGAACCACTTTCACCTTCTCCCATAATCAAACTTACATTAAAAACGATTCTACATCCTACAAGCCAACATTGTACATAATCAACTACAAAACTACAAGTATAAGGATACATACATTCAAGAATACTTCAAATAAGCCTTGAGCCCAATCAAATATACTAGCCTGCAACTGTAGGTGTAAAGTTTACAACAATAATTCAAAATCCAATTCTGAAAAACCCTAACGAGTGATCCTTTCACATCCAAGCCAATCTAATACATAATTCCTACCAATATACTTCAAATTAGCACCAAAATTAATCGCGATTATAGCATAATAATGCTAACGAGCATATTGTTGTGAAAATTACCTTATGAGTTCAGTTTCATCGGCAGAAATCCGGTAGTCGATGGTCCAAAGTCTGAAGTAGACGGCGAAACCTAACGCCATTAACAAAATTAGGGCTACCAATTTCGCTCTTCTCCCTATTCTCATTCTCTCGCCGTAATTACGCAGTAATCGAGGGAGGTGATGAAGATTTAGGGGTGTAATGGTTGGGTTTAAACAGTGGTTCGGGACCGAACCAAATCAAATCATGCGATTTAGTTTGGTTTTCAAGTAATAGCGGTTCGGTTTGATTTCAAAAATTGTCAAATTTAAATTGTGTGATTTGGTTTGGTATGCTGTTTGAACCTCCAAACCACGGTTCGAGACCGCGAGACCGAACCATCAAACCGAACCAATAAATCAAACCATCAAACCGTTCAATATTAACCGTAGATATGTATATTTTTCATTTTCACCTTACATTTAGAATTGAAAACTCCTAATTCTATTCATGGATTTTAGCCCATAATCCTTTTTTATTTTGGTTAATCTTCTTGTAATAATGTTAATTTACTCTTTAGCACATACCATTACAAGTATTCAAATGGTTGTTATTATAAACATTGAAGCACAATTTTAAGTTGTGTTTAAATACTTAATCTCTTATTTATGTTACGTTTGGAAAATTCAAACGAACATGACAATGAATTGTGTAGTTTGAAACCATGCTCTAATTAATGGTTTAAGAATTAATGGTTTGAACCGTGGTTTGAATTGTGGTTTAAACCGCGGTTCGAACCTTAAAATCAAACCGCGGTTCGAACCAAACCGAACCAAATCATGGCGGTTTGGTTTGGTTCGATTTGAATTTTTTCATGGTTCGATTCGGTTTGAGATTTTTTCAAACCGATGACTAGTGGTTCGGTCCGTATATTGTCCCAAACCGAACCATTTACACCCCTATGAAGATTTGTGCTCGAAATGAAGAAGCGTGCTTTATGATTTATGAGTTTTGGTTCGACGGCTATAGATATGCGTTTCTTGTTGTGTGCGAGTTAAGTACCAACTTAGTCACTAACCTATTAACATTTTTACCTATTCGTCACTGAGAAATATCTTTGTACGATTTCGTTCCCAACCTAAGTACTTAGTTTACCATGTAATCCTTTCGTCTCATTTCCGTTCAAAATTCCGTTAAATCAGACTATGTGACACGTTGACGTTATTAAAATGCTGACAAAGCCTTTAACTTGTTCTAAATATATCCTTGGTCTATTGACCTTTTTGCAATTTAATCACTAAATTTTATTTTAGTGATTAAACCATATGATGATGATGAACATGTGCCACCGCCGCTAGACGATCCGCAACCCCATTAACTTCCCGTAAAGCATGTCGAATGCTAAAGTCACCCAACAAATTTCCACATTCCCTAAGCTCATATAAATGTTGCCAGGGACCAGAAAAACCCCCTTTCAAGATCCCCGCAGCCACCAAAGAGTCCGACTCTACAAGCACCGAATCTAACTGAAGATCTCGACATAATTTCAACCCATCCCGAAGGGCCAAAATCTCCGCCTTCATGTTGGTGCCCCTCCCATAATAACTGGAAAAAACACGAATGAAACCACCCCTCCAATCTCTAATGATACCTCCTCCCGAGCACTCACCATGAACCGACGATTCGTCCGTGTTGAGAGTGTAATAATACTCCCTCGATGGCTCCCATCTCAAAATTCTTTTAACTCTACGCCTCACCTCTACCACCCTTAATCCCAAACAAGTCAGAATATTACGAGCTTCATGTGTATGCTTCCCCTTGGGAGTCAGAAAAGAACACATATCCAACAAAGCACGTTGAACTCCCTCATTGATCGCATCACACTCCATTTATTTGCATTAAAAAACCATCTTACATCTTGCCTTCCACAAACCCCAGCAAACAAACATCATAGTCCCCATGTGAACCAACCCTATTTGAGTCCTTTTGGATTGACCCCTACACCAAGTCTCCCACAACTGATGCAAGCTTGTATACTGACTCCCAAACCCGAAGAAAGAAGACCAATATTGCCACAAAGATAACGCCATATCCGAGTGAAGAAATAAATGCTCAAGAGTCTCCCTATGGCCACCAGACAGACAACATACACAACGAGGCGGGATGTTGAAACCCCTCTCCTCCAATCTAGAATCAACCGGGAGGCCATTATGCATCAAGCGCCACCAGAAGCCACTAACCTTGGTAGGAATGTTCTTGTGCCAAATCTTAGCACCCCAATCCACCAAAGAACTCCGGATACAATAATGATCCCACCAAGCTGCAGTCTCAAAAGCTCCCGACTTAGTCCACGTAAACACCATCCTATCATCCCTATCAATATCCACCCGAACCCTCTTAATGTTATCATGTAGGTGAATCGGAATGTGGTCCCATAAATCATCTATAATCGTCAATCCATCCCGAGCTGATAGAGTGTCATCCTCCGGATTAGGACCCCCAATACGTTCTCTACACCAGTCATCCCCCCAGAATCGAATATCCCCTCTGCCAACAATCCACCGGCTACAATCATCCAGCTGTGAAAGAAAATATAACGCCGCCTTCCACGCATGTGAACTAGACTCCGCATAGCTCAGCCCATACTTCTCCCTAATAAAGCAGGACCACAAAGAATTGCCATGTTTAGCCACCCACGCAAGCTTGGCCAGGTACGCACCATTAACATCACCCATAGCTCTCACCCCCAAACCACCTTCTTGGATAGGCCTACAAACCTTATCCCAAGCCACCCATTGTTGTCGTTTCTCACCGCCACTGCTCCATAAGAAACGATCTAACAGCCCCTCAATCTTTTTTATTACCCCTTTTGGCACCTTCAGAACACCCATCGAATATATTAGAATGCCACTCAAAACCGACTTAATTAAAATCAACTTACTTCCGAATGACAATAGTCTAGCCTTCCAACCACTAATCCTCTTCAGCACCTTCTGTTCAAGCTCTGCAAAATGAACCCTCAAAGTCCTCCCTTTGAACAAAGGAATCCCAAGATACTTCAGCGGAAATAGTTGGTGAGTGCAACCCGACCAACGCCGAATGTTCTCCACCTCAAAATTTCGCATCTTCTTACCTACATAGAAACCACTTTTTTCAAGGCTTATAAGCTGCCCCGAAGCCCTTTCATACATCGCCAAAACACCCCTCAATCCCTCAATCAAACTCCTTCTCCCATTACAAAATAGCAGCATGTCATCCGCATACAACAAATGGGTGATAGGAAAAGCACCCCGACCATGCAAATACGGAAGGAAAACATTATTCACTACTGCTCTGTGTAAAGCCCGAGACAAGACCTCCTGAGCAATAATAAACAAAAGGGGAGACATCGGATCCCCTTGTTTCACCCCACGAGACGAAGCAAAAAATCCATGAGAAATACCACCCATTTGAACCGAGTACCAGTTGCCCTGAACCAATCTCCAAATAAAATCCCAACACCTATCACTGAAACCGAATGAAGTCAACGCACGAAACAGGAAGTCCCACTCCAATCTATCATAGGCCTTGGACATATCGAGCTAGAACAATACATTTCCTCCCATAACTTTCTGATCAATCCGATGAACCAACTCGTGAGCCAAAGCGATATTTTCTTGAATACCCCGGCCTTTAATGAAGCCCGTTTGCTCCGGGGAAATCACCTTGGGAATCACCAAGGCCAAACGGATAGTAAGGATCTTCGAGATAACCTTATTCATGAAAGTGGACAAGCTTATCGGTCTCAAATCCTTAAAACCCGTTGGCTTATCAACCTTGGGAATCAAAACTAGAACATTGGAAGATAGACCCCTTGACAGCTCCACTCCATTATAAAATGCCTGAACCGCAGCCACCACATCTGCCTTAATAATAGGCCAGCATCCCCTGAAAAAATGGCCCGTAAAACCATCCCCAAGGGTTAATTTGCAAATAAACATTTCATTCTTAAGCCCTTCTATACTTGTGAGAAATATTTTTAGGTTCTTTACTTTAGTAGTGTACACTTTTACCCCTTTTAGTTTCCACATCAGCAAATTTTAAGCAAATCTAGTGCCAACTCATCATTTTTATGACATCATCATGTCACATAGGCTGATTTAACCGAGATTTGGACGAAAATGAGATGGAATGATGACATGGTAAACTAAGTAATTAGGCTGGGAACGAAATCGTACAGAGATATTCCTCAATGACGAATAGATAAAAAAGTTAATAGGTACGAACTTGATAATTAACTCGTTGTGTGCTGGCCTTCTTGGTACCCATTTGGTCCTGAAAGACTCAACGGCTTATGCTTACTCACGGAGTAAATGTTTAAATACTCTCCCGCATCAAAATAAATATCTAAAATAAAATAAAATAAAATTATTTTTATTAAGAGTAAATGTTTTTTTTTTAATATTTATTTTGGAACATGAGTATATGTAAAGTGATACAATAATACACTTAATTATTAATTACTCTTCTTGTTATTTGAATAATTAACAAGCTATTTTGTAAAAATTGCAAAAATAAAAATATCCAAACTGTTGAGATTGTGTGATTTACCACTTACACTCTTTTTTGTTACAAAAATGTACCTAATCTATTTTTATTTTATTTTTCATCCAAGATACCTGTGGCTAACGACATCTATTTTTTCAAGATAAATGAGCATGTGCATTACATGTGACCTAAATTTTTAAGAATAAAATTGAAAAATTCATTCAAATTAAAATTCCAAAACTAAATGGTTCTAAGTATAACATTAGAAAATAAAAAGTTGAACAAACTAATTTTAAAAAGCTAAAATTGAAATAATAATTTACAAATTTACCCCGTACCCTCGACTCGTCTATTTGCTCCCAGCCCCTCAATCCAGCCGCCTCCTTCTCACCACACCTCTGTCACCTTCTTCTCTCACCACACCCAAGCAACGAAAAATCAATCAACATGCGTGTATCAATAAATATGAGGTTCATGTGCTAAATTGAAATATGGGCCCTGGCTTATAAAAAAGGGAAAATTACCAATGGGTCATTCATCCTAAGTGAAAAGATCAATTTAGACAAATATTTTGAAATTTAACCGACTAGTCCGGCATCATAATCAAAATTCAATCTAGTCCTTCACCCAAACTAACCCTTACCCAAAAATAAAAAACCATCCCCTCTCTCTCTCTCTCTCTCTCTTCTCTCTCTTTCTCTCTCTACCATTCTTCCGGTGACCCTTCCCCTTCCCCTCCGGCGACCTCTTCCTTCCCATCTCCGACGACTATCTCCCCTACTCCGGTGACCATCTCTCCCTCACTCTCCGGCCACCACTCCCCTCTGTATCTCCGGCCACCTTCCCTTCATCGGACCAAAGAAATTCCGGTCAGATCTGAAAATTCCACGATTAATTCCGGTCAGATCTAGATTAATTTCGGCTTGAAGGTGAATGGTATCCACATTTTTTTACTTGCAAAAAGGCATAAATATTGACCGTCCCTTTTTCATCCTAACTCACTATACCATTGTTTAATTGTTTTCTCGTAGGTCACACTACCTAAGTCAAGAATCACTGACGATGAAGATCTGTTTGTATCGATCCAAGCATCTCTCCCAATCCATTCCTTGATAACTGCAGTAATCACATAGGAAAAGAATATACTCCGTCTACTGCAGTAAGCCCTTGAAGTCTCAGGCAGAAGATATTTGAGGCATTGCTGATAAAGTTTCAATCGTTCCTGGCTTGCATACCGTCTTTTGGCAATTGAACCATTATATTCTTGTACATTAAGAGAGTATCAAACAAATCACCTTTGTGACAATTAAAGTTTTGCGATATACACACAACTGGATCCAGTTTACGTTACACTGTCAAACTATAGCAACACGTGGACAATCAGTATGCTGCCATTTTTAGCCTTAGCTCTATTTCTGATATTTATAAAATTTAATTATTTCTCCGTCCGTCTCACATCAAGATATCAAGAGTTTACAAACTTATTAAGAAAATATTAAAAAATGAGTAAAAAGTTACAAGTGAACTTAAGTAAAAACAATTGTGAACATAACAAATATGTCAAATAATCTCATAAAATTGCAAAAATAGAGGTCATAAAAGACTAAAACAACTGTGAACTTAACAAAAAAATAACAGCGAACTTAAGTAAAAACAACTGTGAACATAACAAATATGTCAAATAATTTCATAAAATTGCAAAAATAGAGCATAAAGGACTAAAACAACTGTGAACTTAACAAAAAACAATAGTGAACTTAATAAATAGGTCAAATAATCTCATAAAATTGCAAAAATAAAGACTATAAAATTCTAAAAACAACTGTGAACTTAACTAAAACAACTGTGAACTTAATTAAAAATAATTGTGAACTTAACAAATATATCAAATAATCTCATAAAATTGCAAAAAATAGAGGCTATAAAGGATTAAAATAACTGTGAACTTAACAAATAGGTCAAATAATCTCATAAAATTGCAAAAATAGAGGCCATAAAGTACTAAAACTGTGGGCTCCCCGACCTGGAGAGTCCAAACTAAGAACGACAACCTGTGATTTTTGAAAACTTTTAACTTAACTTGACATGAAACTAACTTTAACATTCAATCATTACTTGGGGCATCTCCACTTGGAGGAAAAGGGGTAAACTTAACAAACTTCAAACCAACTTATGTACAACATTTACAAAAGTTCCCATCTACAACTACTTTAAACAACTACTTACTTAGTTACCATATTTACAAAAGTTTAAGTCATAAATTACAACTTTACATAACTCGTTTTATCAACAAACTCCAACAAAGGAGTATCAACCAAAAGACAAACCATCTAAACATCACGTACCCAACAACCCAAAAGAAGTACAAACTCCGCACTGCCCTCACTGGCCGGGTCCTCCTGTCTCAGGTCGATCTAAAACATTAAAGGGAGAAGGGTGAGAATAAATCTCAATAAGTTATTATGAATGCACAACATGCTAAATAAGATGAAACACATATAAGGTGCATATAACACGTTGTAAAAGACGTAAACACATTCCGTTACCTGGGTTTACCTTTTCCCGTCTGACCAATAAGTCGTACAATTCCATCACAATCAATAACATATAACGGAGAGAGCTATTATAATAACTCCTCTCTGTGAACTGCTTAAGCATATTCACATCTTATAAGACCCATTTTTCAGGGAACCAAATAAGATATTAGCAACTCTGTAAGACTTTTGGCTCAATATAGATGCTATAACCCCAATCTGTGGCCACAGAAGGGGACAGTCACAGGTATAACGTAATCCTATCACATTAGGTCACACTTTCCATAATTGATCGTATTCCGTTATACCCCTAAACATCAGCTGATTAACACAAGTCAAGCACATAATAGTTACTTGAATTAAAATCCACCAAAGGGATGAGAATATAATAACATGGTAAAGCATACTCATGTTCAATCCATAATATAGTGTAACATTCATTCCATACACTATATAGATATAAATCAATGCATATGAACTCAAATGAGGGTACAAGTTATCACAAACCAACCCTACATGAACAATATACCATAATATATAACCTCTATAAAGGTCCAAGTTCCATTTACCAAGTTGGAATTACTTTGGCTAAGAATCAAATCAAGGTTGCGAAGCATTTTCTAAACAATATTTAAAGTACTTCCACTATTCCATTCTAACTAAGTAAGACAACATTGTGTAGCTAAAAGGTTCTACTTTAATCAAAGTTAAAGAGTGTTCAAGTTGGTTCTTGTTTGAATAGGTTTCCAAGCCTTGGAAACAGCTTCAGTGACTACAGGGGAGGGCACGACTCGTGCCCCTTTTAAACCCCACCAGAACCTCTCGTCCCAGCTTGGTCACGACTTAGGCATATTCCAGGGGACGACTCGTGCCCAAGTCGTGCCCCTGAGCACGACTCGTGCTCCCTGTTCAGAATTCAGCACAGAATTGTTACTAAAGCAGTAACCACACCAAATTGACCCCAAACCCAGCTTCCTCTGTTTTACAAGTGACTAAAATCAGTACCAAACTTATCAATACAAAATCCAAACCATTTCATACTCCTTCTAAACTAATTCAACACCATTAAACATCATTTTAATACCCAACTTTGTACCAACTTGCCATGCAATGATTTATTTCCAAAGCATTAACACTAAACATGAATACCAACCCATTTACTTGCTATCTCAACACCCACTTCATAACCATTTCAATTCCCCATTTTCAAAACCATTCTTACCACTTCAAAATTGTTTCCCTTTGATAAAAACTTCTTTATAAGCATCATTAACAACAAAATCAATGAATTAACAAGTTTTGAAAAGAATCCATAATAACTTACTTGAATGATGAAAAATACAATAATTAATTGAGTAGCTCTAAACGATCCCTTCGCCGTCAGGAACCCGAATCCTCAATCCGTTCCGAAAACGAAGAAGTAACGAAGGTGCTAGAATTTTTCTAAGGAGAACCTAGGGTTTGGTATTTTATCTCCATGGATTTTCTTGAAATGCTTACTGAGGAAGAATGAATTGATGCTTTCTTTGATTAAATTCCCATGGATAAAGATAAAGAATTTAAATAAAGCTCCTCCATGAGTTAACAAATTATAACTAAAACTCTAACTATCCCCATTTACCACTAAGCATCTCAACACCAATAAACATTTTAATAAAATTCTCTTTATTATTAATTCATTAGAACCTTTCCTTTTTATTCCCTTTAGACCCTAAAACATTCTTTTTAATTCATTTTCATCCCATCTTCACATAAGTTAGTTAATGCCCAATCTAACTTACATACTCCAACCAAGCATATGAATAATCACATAAAGCCAAATAATATCATAAAATGCACAAAATGAAATGTTACTACCCGAATCCCACGTGCTCAACCTGTGCTAAAATAGTGCCTAATATTTGGGTCGTGACACTCACTCCCCCTTAAAGAAAATCGCCCCGAATTTTAGGTAGACTTACTTGCATTCTCAAACAAAAAAGGATACTTCTCCCTCATTTCCGACTCTAACTCCCACGTAGCCTCTTCAATAGTATGGTTTCTCCACAAGACCTTTACTACCGGAATACTCTTTGTTCTCAACTCTTTCACTTGAAATTCTAATACTCTCAATGGCTCTTCTACATAAGACATATCGGCTTGAATCTCTTCGGGAGGTGAACTCAAAATGTGAGAAGGATCGTGGCAATACTTCCTCAACATCGACACATGAAATACATCATGAAGCAAGGAAAAAGATGGAGGCAACGCCAACCGGTAAGCTAGTTCCTAATCTTCTCTATGATCTCAAATGGTCCCACGAACCTTGGAGCTAGTTTCCCCTTATTCCCAAATCTTTTGATCCCGGTCCGCGGAGAAATCTTTAAGAAAACAAGTCACCAACTTGGAAAGATAAGTCCCGTCTTCGGTTGTCGGCGTAGCTCTTCTGCCTACTCTGAGCCGTCTTCAACCTATCTCGAATCACCTTGATTTTCTCTGTCGAATCCCGAACCAAATCCGGACCCCATAACTTGGCTTCACCCACTTCATCCCAACACATAGGAGATCTACACCTTCTACCATACAACGCTTCATAAGGAGCCATCTCGATACTAGATTGATAACTGTTGTTGTAGGCGAACTCAACCAATGGTAGATGATCCTCCCACGATAACTGAAAATCCATCACGCAAGCTCTAAGCATATCCTCAAGTATCTGAATAGTTCTTTCCGTCTGCCCGTCTGTCTGAGGATGAAACGCCGTGCTGAAACATAACTTGGACCCTAAAGCTTCATGTAACGCCCTCCAAAATCTTGAAGTGAACCTCGGGTCTCTATCTGAAACAATACTAACTGGAACCCCGTGAAGTCTCACAATTTCCTTCATATACAACTGAGCCAATCTCTCCATCGATAACTTAGTTGACACGGGAAGAAAGTGAGCCGATTTCATCAATCTATCCACTATAACCCAAATGACATCCATATTCTTCGCTGTAAGAGGCAAACCTGTTACAAAGTCCATTGAAATGCCTTCCCATTTCCACTCCGGAATGTCTAAAGGTTGAAGTAATCCCGCCGATCTTTGATGTTCAGCTTTGACTTGTTGACATGTTAGGCACTTAGATACGAAATTCGCTATCTCTCTCTTCATCCCATTCGACCAATATCCACGTTTCAAGTCTTGATACATTTTAGTACTACCCGGATGAACGGCAAAATTAGACTTATGACCATCCTCTAAAACACGTCTCTTGATCTCCGGTGATGAAGGAACACAAATACGACCTCGAAAAGTTAGAAGTCCATCTCTATTCAACGCAAAATCCCCGGCCTTACCATCTTGAACTTGTACCAATATTTTCTTCAACTCCGGATCAATTTGTTGAGATTCCATCAAATCTCCATACAAAGTTGGAACGGCTCGGACATTCACAAAAATCAACTCATGTCTTGACTCTCGAGAACTTAAGGTTGATAAGTAAGCCTTTCGGCTAATCGCATCCGCAACAATATTCGCCTTCCCCGGATGATAAGAAATCACACAATCGAAATCCTTCAAAAACTCTAACCATCTTCTTTGCCAGTTATTCAACTCTTTTTGGGTAAATAAATACTTCAAGCTTTTATGGTCCGTAAAGATCTCAAATCTCGCCCCATATAGATAGTGTTTCCACTTGTGCAACGCAAAGATAATCGCAGCCAATTCCATGTCATGGGTAGGATAGTTCTGTTCAGCCGGTGACAACTTCCGAGAAGCATAAGCAATCACTTTCCCACCTTGCATCAACACACATCCCAAGCCCTCTTTCGAGGCATCACTGATAATAACGAAGTTCTCGTAACCGTCTGGAAGGGTAAGAACAGGAGCTGATGTCAATCTTTTCTTCAACTCTTCAAAACTAGCTTCACACTTGGAATCCCACACAAAAGTCATCTTTTCGAGTCAATCGAGTTAACAGAGTGGCAATACGAGAAAACCCCTCAATGAATCTTCGGTAGTACCCCGCTAACCCAAGAAAGCTACGAACCTCGGTCACAGTGGAAGGTTTCTTCCAACTGTCAACAACCTCAATCTTGGAAGGATCAAATGATATCCCCGAACTAGAAACCACATGGCCCAAGAAAGATATCTGCTCGAGCCAGAACTCACACTTACTGAACTTGGCAAACAATTTCTTTTCACGGAGAAGAGAAAGAACAATCCTCAAATGAGTCTCATGTTCCTCCCGGGACTTAGAATAGACAAGAATATCGTCGATGAACACCACGACGAAGCTATCAAGGTACGACTTGAAGATACGGTTCATCATATCCATAAATACGGTCGGAGCGTTAGTCAACCCAAAAGGCATAACCACGAACTCATAATGACCATATCTCATCCTGAAAGCTGTCTTGGAGATGTCGTCGGGTCTAATCTTCAACTGATGGTATCCGCTTCTCAAATCAAGCATTGGGTAAATAACGGAAACTTGGAGCTGATCGAACAGATCATCAATATGCGGGAGAGGATACTTGTTCTTGATAGTTACTTGGTTCAGAAGACGGTAATCAATACACAATCTCAAAGTACCATCTTTCTTACGGACAAATAAAACAGGAGCCCCCCACGGTGACACACTAGGACGGATAAACCCCCGGTCTAACAACTCTTGTAACTGAGTCTTCAATTCTTTCAATTCAGCAGGAGCCATTCTATAAGGCGCCTTAGAAATAGGTGTGGTACCGGGCACTAAATCAATGCAAAACTCTACCTCACGATCAGGAGGCATAGAGTACTCGGTAGAAAATACATCACCAAATTCATTTACTACGGGAACATCAATTAACTCAGGGGACTTCTTATTGGAATCTACCACATAAGCTAAATACCCCGCACACCCTTTTGAAAGCAATTTTCTAGCCTTTATAGCAGAAATGACATGAATACCAAACATAGACTTGTCGGCATCAAACACAAAAGAAGACATATCGGGTATATCAAATAAAACCTTCTTCCTACGACAATCAACCATGGCATGGTAATGACTCAACCAATCCATACCAAGAATAACTTCAAAATCCCGAATTTGTAACTCTACTAAATCCGCCGGCAACACATGCCCACAAATAATCACATCACACCCATTATATATCAAAGAAGAGGTGAGGCACTCTCCCATAGGAGTCGACACCTCAAGCACATAAGGCATAATATCAGGAAATTTATGCAATGCGAATGCAAAATGAGACGCAACAAATGAATGGGAAGACCCGGGATCTATAAGGATGCGGGCCTTAACTCCTGAGACAGGTACAATACCTCTAATAACTGCATTAGGATCAACCTCCCCTCTTCCTAAGGCAAACACGCGGCCCTGAACTTTATCTTTAGGCTTTCCTTCATTATACCTTTTTATTCCACCTCGTGGTCCGCCTTGTCCACTACCAGAAGCTTGCCCTCGCAACTTGGGACAATTTCTTCTAAAGTGACCATCTCCCCCACATTCTAGACACTTCCCCAACTTGCTCCAGTATCTATCTTCTGAATGACCCAGCTTCTTACAAAACCCACAAACAACCCCAGACTGTCTTGAAGGAGTACGAGCTACGGGAGTCACCACAATTCCGCCTCTTGCTACACTCGGATTGGAAAACCTTGGTTGTTCCCTACCTTGTCCCGAACCTTGACCTTAAAATCTTTGCTTACTTCCACTTCCACCTTCCGACTTGCCTTTGTGCTCTTCAATGTCATTCTCTATTCTGTAGGCTCTGTTCACTGCCGCCTGGAAATCTGTGAAGTCATGCGTCAAAAGTTGCTTGCGAAACTCCAGTCTTAACCCTTTCACAAACCTATAAACCCGTCTCTCCTCATCCGGCACCAAATGTGGACAATACCGAGCTAGCTCCGTAAACTTGGTTGAGTACTGTGCTATCGTTATAGTCCCTTGCTCCAGTCGAAGAAACTCAACCTATTTTCTATCCCTTGTCACCATTGGAATGAAGTGGTACCGAAACTTGCGCGTAAAATTCTCCCATGTCTGTGGTGTATGATCTCGGTCCCAACTGTCTTTGACTATATTCCACCAATGCTCTGCCCCTCCCTCTAACTTGAAGACCGCACACCTAACCTTTTCATCATCCGGGCTCTCTATTGCCGCGAAGATCTTGTTCATTGATTCGAGCATTCTTTCAGCTTTTACCGGATCCAGATCCCCATTGAAACTTGGAGGTGTCATCTTTACAAATTTCTCAAGTCCATGCCCCTGCCTCCCTTCCGGTTTTTGTTGAGCTCTACCTTGGTTGGCCATATTCTGTAAGAATACTCTGAACATATCTATCATCTCGGCGTTCTGATTACCATATCCCCCCTGCATTACCAACATTTCCCTGCTCCCGATGCTGATCATCCTCATTCCCAGCCATTGAAACAACACCTGCATCAAACACTTGGCGTCAGTGATCACACACTCCCCCTTAAGCTAGACATCTACCCTTGACCTCTAGACGAGGCTCTGATACCAACTGTGGGCTCCCCGACCTGGAGAGTCCAAACTAAGAACGACAACCTGTGATTTTTGAAAACTTTTAACTTAACTTGACATGAAACTAACTTTAACATTCAATCATTACTTGGGGCATCTCCACTTGGAGGAAAAGGGGTAAACTTAACAAACTTCAAACCAACTTATGTACAACATTTACAAAAGTTTCCATCTACAACTACTTTAAACAACTACTTACTTAGTTACCATATTTACAAAAGTTTAAGTCATAATTTACAACTTTACATAACTCGTTTTATCAACAAACTCCAACAAAGGAGTATCACCAAAAGACAAACCATCTAAACATCACATACCCAACAACCCAAAAGAAGTACAAACTCCGCACCGCCCTCACTGGCCGGGTCCTCCTGTCTCAGGTCGATCTAAAACATTAAAGGGAGAAGGGTGAGAATAAATCTCAATAAGTTATTATGAATGCACAACATGCCAAATAAGATGCAACACATATAAGGTGCATATAACACGTTGGAAAAGATGTAAACACATTTCGTTACCTAGGTTTACCTTTTCCCATCTGACCAATAAGTCGTACAATTCCATCACAATCAATAACATATAACGGAGAGAGCTATTATAATAACTCCTCTCTTGTGAACTGCTTAAGCATATTCACATCTTATAAGACCCATTTTTCAGGGAACCATATAAGATATTAGCAACTCTGTAAGGCTTTTGGCTCAATACAAATGCTATAACCCCAATACGTGGCCACGAGAAGGGGACGATCGCAGTATAACGTAATCCGATCACATTAGGTCACACTTTCCATAATTGATCGTATTCCGTTATACCCCTAAACATCAGCTGATTAACACAAGTCAAGCACATAATAGTTACTTGAATTAAAATCCACCAAAGGGATGAGAATATAACAACATGGTAAAGCATACTCATGTTCAATCCATAATATAGTGCAACATTCATTCCATACACTATATAGATATAAATCAATGCATATGAACTCAAATGAGGGTACAAGTTATCACAAACCAACCCTACATGAACAATATACCATAATATATAACCTCTATAAAGGTCCAAGTTCCATTTACCAAGTTGGAATTACTTTGGCTAAGAATCAAATCAAGGTTGCGAAGCATTTTCTAAACAATATTTAAAGTACTTCCACTATTCCATTCTAACTAAGTAAGACACCATTGTGTAGCTAAAAGGTTCTACTTTAATCTAAGTTAAAGAGTGTTCAAGTTGGTTCTTGTTTGAATAGGTTTCCAAGCCTTGGAAACAGCTTCGATGGCGGGGAGGGCACGACTCGTGCCCCAGGGCACGACTCGTGCCCCTTTTACACCCCACCAGAACCTCTCGTCCCAGCTTGGTCACGAATTAGGCATATTCCAGGGGACGACTCGTGCCCAAGTCGTGCCCCTGAGCACGACTCGTGCTCCTGTTGTAATTTCAACAGAATTGTTACTAAAGCAAGAACCACACCAAATTGACCCCAAACCCAGCTTCCTCTGTTTTCCAAGTGACTAAAATCAGAACCAAACTTATCAATACAAAATCCAAACCATTTCGTACTCCTTCTAAACTAATTCAACACCATTAAACATCATTTTAATACCCAACTTTGTACCAACTTGCCATGCAATGATTTATTTCCAAAGCATTAACGCTAAACATGAATACCAACCCATTTACTTGCTATCTCAACACCCACTTCATAACCATTTCAATTCCCCATTTTTAAAACCATTCTTACCACTTCAAAATTGTTTCCCTTTGATAAAAACTTGTTTATAAGCATCATTAACAACAAAATCAATGAATTAACAAGTTTTGAAAAGAATCCATAATAACTTACTTGAATGATGAAAAATACAATAATTAATTGAGTAGCTCTAAACGATCCCCTCGCCGTCAGGAACCCGAATCCGCAATCCGTTTCGAAAACGAAGAAGTAACGAAGGTGCTAGAATTTTTCTAAGGAGAACCTAGGGTTTGGTATTTTATCTCCATGGATTTTCTTGAAATGCTTACTGAGGAAGAATGAATTGATGCTTTCTTTGATTAAATTCCCATGGATAAAGATAAAGAATTTAAATAAAGCTCCTCCATGAGTTAACAAATTATAACTAAAACTCTAACTATCCCCATTTACCACTAAGCACCTCAACACCAATAAACATTTTAATAAAATTCTCTTTATTATTAATTCATTAGAACCTTTCATTTTTATTCCCTTTAGACCCTAAAACATTCTTTTTAATTCATTTTCATCCCATCTTCACATAAGTTAGTTAATGCCCAATCTAACTTACATACTCCAACCAAGCATATGAATAATCACATAAAGCCAAATAATATCATAAAATTCACAAAATGAAATGTTACTACCCGAATTCCACGTGCTCAACGTGTGCTAAAATAGTGCCTAATATTTGGGTCGTGACAAAAACAACGTGAACTTAACAAAAAATAACAGTGAACTTAAGTAAAAACAACTGTAAATATAACAAATATGTCAAATAATCTCATAAAATTGCAAAAATAGAGGCCATGAAGGACTAAAACAAATGTGAACTTAACGAAAAACAACAGTGAACTTAACAAATAGGTCAAATAATCTCATAAAATTGCAAAAATAAAGGCTATAAAAGACTAAAAACAACTATGAACTCAACTAAAACAACTGTGAACTTAACTAAAAAAATCTGTGAATTAAGTAAATAATAGTCATTTTCATGCATAAATTATGAATTTAGCTAAAACAACTGTAAACTTATCTTAATTGTTATTAGAACAAATGTAAAAAATAACTGTGAACTTAACAAAAACAACTGTGAACTTTGTAAAAACTGTGAACTTCTGAAATTTGCTCTAGATTATATGTTGATGCTACTAGTTTGATTCGTATTGACGATACGAACACACCGGTGGTTTTAGATTTTTTTTTTTTTTTTGATTTCTAGATCTTAAGATATTTCATTTTAAAGTTTTGAGGGGAAAAAAAAAAGAAAGAGAAAGAAAGAAAGTGCAGAGGGGGAGATGAGGAATGGACCACATACGTCCACGTCACTTAAGCGGTGGCATTTGTGTAATTTTGTCAAATCTATCAAGGGCATGTGTGACCATTTACAATGGAAGGACCTGATGGTAGATTCCCATATTCCATGGATTAGTTGGTTGAATTCATTAGAATTAGGGATCAATTGGTAATTGCCCCTATAAAAAAATATTGAACATAAAAAAATATATATATACTCCCTCCGTCCCATAGAACTTTACTCATTTACTGTTGAGAACGAAAAATAAGGAATACTGTTATTAAAGTAGGTGTTGTGAGTGGGAGAAGAGAGAATGAGTGGAGAGAATAGTAAATTTGAAAAGTGTTGTGAGTATGACAAGTGGGTCCCATGAATAAAGAAGTATTAAAAAAATTCCTTTTTAGGAAAGTGGGACTTTAAAGTGGGACGCCCAAAATAGTAAAAGGGGTAATGTTTTATGAGACGGAGGGATATATATATATATATATATATATATATATATATATATATATATATATATATATATATATATACTCCTCCGTCCCATAAGTCTTAAGAAAACTTTCTATTTTGGGCGTCCCATAACTCTTAAGAAATTTACTATTCCCTCCACTCATTCTCTCTCCTACATTATTTTAATACTCACAACACATTATAATTTACTATTCCCTCCACTCATTCTCTCTCCTATTTAATTTTTCACACTCACAACACTTCTTCCACTCATTCTCTCTCCTAATACTATAATAATATTCCTTAATTCCCGTGCCAAATAGAATCTTCCTAAGCTCTACGGGACGGAGGGAGTATATATATATATATATATATATATATTATTTTTATAATATAATATAATATTAGTATTTTCATTAGTGGTAAATTGCCACCATCTATCTCAAGTAAATATATTAAAATTTAGTTTCAATATATTTATAAATTAATTTAGTATTTTTCCCAAGTAAATATGTTTATAATTTAGTTATGGTATGTCACGACCCAAATATTAGGCACTATTTTAGCATACGTTGAGCACGTGGGATTCGGGTAGTAACATTTCATTTTGTGCATTTTATGATATTATTAGGCTTTATGTGATTATTCATATGCTTGGTTGGAGTATGTAAGTTAGATTGGGCATTAACTAACTTATGAGAATATGGGATGAAAATGAATTAAAAAGAATGTTTTAGGGTCTAAAGGGAATAAAAAGGAAAGGTTCTAATGAATTAATAATAAAGAGAATTTTATTAAAATGTTTATTGGTGTTGAGGTGCTTAGTGGTAAATGGGGATAGTTAGAGTTTTAGTTATAATTTGTTAACTCATGGAGGAGCTTTATTTAAATTCTTTATCTTTATCCATGGGAATTTAATCAAAGAAAGCATCAATTCATTCTTCCTCAGTAAGCATTTCAAGAAAATCCATGGAGATAAAATACCAAACCCTAGGTTCTCCATAGAAAAATTCTAGCACCTTCGTTACTTCTTCGTTTTCGGAACGGATTGCGGATTCGGGTTCCTGACGGCGAGGGGATCGTTTAGAGCTACTCAATTAATTATTGTATTTTTCATCATTCAAATAAGTTATTATGAATTCTTTTCAAAACTTGTTAATTCATTGATTTTGTTGTTAATGATGCTTATAAACAAGTTTTTATCAAGGGAAACAATTTTGAAGTGGTAAGAATGGTTTTGAAAATGGGGAATTGAAATGGTTATGAAGTGGGTGTTGAGATAGTAAGTAAATGGGTTGGTATTCATGTTTAGTGTTAATGCTTTGGAAATAAATCATTGCATGGCAAGTTGGTACAAAGTTGGGTATTAAAATGATGTTTAATGGTGTTGAATTAGTTTAGAAGGAGTATGAAATGGTTTGGATTTTGTATTGATAAGTTTGGTATTGATTTTAGTCACTTGGAAAACAGAGGAAGCTGGGTTTGGGGTCAATTTGGTGTGGTTACTGCTTTAGTAACAATTCTGTGGCCGAATGCGAACAGGAGCACGAGTCGTGCTCAGGGGCACGACTTGGGCACGAGTCGTCCCATGGAATATGCCTAATTCGTGACCAAGCTGGGACGAGAGGTTCTGGTGGGGTGTAAAAGGGGCACGAGTCGTGCCCTGGGACACGAGTCGTGCCCTCCCCTGCAGTCACTGAAGCTGTTTCCAAGGCTTGGAAACCTATTCAAACAAGAACCAACTTGAACACTCTTTAACTTAGATTAAAGTAGAACCTTTTAGCTACACAATGGTGTCTTACTTAGTTAGAATGGAATAGTGGAAGTACTTTAAATATTGTTTAGAAAATGCTTCGCAACCTTGATTTGATTCTTAGCCAAAGTAATTCCAACTTGGTAAATGGAACTTGGACCTTTATAGAGGTTATATATTATGGTATATTGTTCATGTAGGGTTGGTTTGTGATAACTTGTACCCTCATTTGAGTTCATATGCATTGATTTATATCTATATAGTGTATGGAATGAATGTTGCACTATATTATGGATTGAACATGAGTATGCTTTACCATGTTGTTATATTCTCATCCCTTTGGTGGATTTTAATTCAAGTAACTATTATGTGCTTGACTTGTGTTAATCAGCTGATGTTTAGGGGTATAACGGAATACGATCAATTATGGAAAGTGTGACCTAATGTGATCGGATTACGTTATACATGTGACTGTCCCCTTCTGTGGCCACATATTGGGGTTATAGCATCTGTATTGAGCCAAAAGCCTTACAGAGTTGCTAATATCTTATATGGTTCCCTGAAAAACGGGTCTTATAAGATGTGAATCTGCTTAAGCAGTTCACAAGAGAGGAGTTATTATAATAGCTCTCTCTGTTATGTGTTATTGATTGTGATGGAATTGTACGACTTATTGGTCAGACGGGAAAAGGTAAACCCAGGTAACGGAATGTGTTTACATCTTTTCCAACGTGTTATATGCACCTTATATGTGTTGCATCTTATTTGGCATGTTGTGCATTCATAATAACTTATTGAGATTTATTCTCACCCTTCTCCCTTTAATGTTTTAGATCGACCTGAGACAGGAGGACCCGGCCAGTGAGGGCGGTGCGAAGTTTGTACTTCTTTTGGGTTGTTGGGTACGTGATGTTTAGATGGTTTGTCTCTTGGTTGATACTCCTTTGTTGGAGTTTGTTGATAAAACGAGTTATGTAAAGTTGTAAATTATGACTTAAACTTTTGTAAATATGGTAACTAAGTAAGTAGTTGTTTAAAGTAGTTGTAGATGGAAACTTTTGTAAATGTTGTACATAAGTTGGTTTGAAGTTTGTTAAGTTTACCCCTTTTCCTCCAAGTGGAGATGCCCCAAGTAATGATTGAATGTTAAAGTTAGTTTCATGTCAAGTTAAGTTAAAAGTTTTCAAAAATCACAGGTTGTCGTTCTTAGTTTGGACTCTCCAGGTCGGGGAGCCCACATGGTATCTTCATCTTGTTTGTGAAATTTCCTCCATTCCAAATAACTTAAATAAAATAAATTAAAAGGTAAGGTGAGATTTCCTCTATCTTAAACAAGTAAAACGAAAATAAAATAAAATTCCCTCCATCCCAAATAACTTAAATACAATAAACTAAAAATTAAGGTGAAATTCCTCCATCCCAAATAAGTCAAAGAAAAAGAAAAAAAAAAGAAAAAGAGCAATTAAAAGCGTAAATAGGAAAAAAATATTGAGAAGCGCCTAGGGCAGAATTCGATCGTAGTATCTCTAGGATGTTTACAAAATGAGGCAATTACCAAATCATCCCTCACCCTAAATTGACCACCAGGTCATGTAGTTAATGATGGACATGCGTATCCTTGATTAATTGATGAAAATTACGCTTGTGCCACTAAATTAAATGACATGGACGTACGTGAAGGAATTTCGCTCTATGTCTGCATTTTCTCTCTCCTCTTTCTCTCTCTCTCTTTCTTTTTTTTCCTCTCAAAACTTTAAAATGAAATATCTTAAAATCTAGAAGTCAAAAAAAAAATTAAAATCACAGTTGTTTTTGTATCGTCAATACGAATCAAACTAGTAGCATCAACATATAATCTGGAGTAAATTTGAGAAGTTCACATATTTTTAACATTTGTTCCAAACACAACTAAGAGAAGTTCACAGTTATTTTAGTAAATTCATAATTTCCGCATGAAAATGACTACCATTTACTTAGTTCACATTTGTTTTTAGTTAAGTTCACAGTTATTTTAGTTAAGTTCACAGTTATTTTTAGTCTTTTATAGCTTTTTTTTTGCAATTTTATGAGATTATTTGACCTATTTGTTAAGTTTACAGTTATTTTTTTTAAGTTCACAGTTGTTTTAGTCCTTTATGGGCTCAATTTTTGCAATTTTATGAGATAATTTGACATTTTTGTTATGTTCACAGTTGTTTTTACTTAAGTTCACAGTTGTTTTTAATCTTTTAGGGCCTCTATTTTTGCAATTTTATAAGATTATTTGACATATTTATAAAGTTAACAATTATTTTTAGTTAAGTTTACAGTTGTTTTAGTCTTTTATGGCCTCTATTTTTTAATTTTATGAGATTATTTGAAATACTCCCTCCGTCCCAGCGAAAGAGCCATTTATTTCCTTTTTGGGCGTCCCATTTAAAAAGCCACTTTCTCAAAAAGGAAACCTTAAATCACTATTCTCTCCACTCATTCTCTCTCCTACTTTACTTTTACACTCACAACATTCTCTTTCTTACATCACCTCCCACTCATTCTCTCTCCTATTTAATTTTTCATACTCACAACATTTAAACTTTTTCTCTTTCCTACATCACATTTCTTATTTTGCGTGCCGGACAAATTTTGTGTCTCTTTCGCCGGGACGGAGGGAGTATTTATTAAATTCACAGTTGCTTTAAGTTAAGTGCACAGTTGTTTTTAGGGGCAAAACGAAGATTATGGTTATCTGTAATTTGAGGAAAATCTATCAAACACCTTACGAACATCACTAGTTTCTCCGCATTTCCCATACATATTCAAGAGGATATTTGCCACAGTCACTGAAGATGATTCATATCCAAGTTTGACCGTTGCACTGTGTAACTATTTGCCGGCGTTCAAGTCTTGGAGGCCATTAACGGCCTTTAAAGCTGCAGGGAAAGCAAAATGGTTGGGTTGAATACCGGCGATTGTCATATTGATGCAGACGGAAATGGATTGGCAAAACTGATTTGAACGGGTATGAGTACGAAGCTCTTTGATCCATGATTTGGGTGAGCGTGAATCTGTGTAAGAGATTTGAATGGAAGAAGTGGTGGATTGAGTCCTGCTGTGTTTATGGGTGGGGGTTTGTTGCGAAACGGGGGAGAGAGTTTGCGGCCAGGCGGACATTGAATGAATACTCCAGTCCAGTTGTTACCGTTCAGAGTTGAGGCTCCGGAAACAAGATATGCTCCGAAAATCTACTAGTCAGAATGGGGATATCTACCGGAGAGAAGGCTCAAGGTGGGGATTGGTGCCAGAGAAGAAGGTTGGAAGTGGGTAGATTCGCCGGAGGTGGGAAAGGGAGGGTCACCGGAGTTGGAAAGGGAAGGGTCGCCGGAGGGGAGGGAAGGGTCGGCAGAGGGGAAGGAGAAGGGTCGCCGGAAGGGGTGGCAGAGAGAGAATGTGAGAGAAGAGAGAGAGAGAGAGAGGATAGTTTTATATTTTTGGGTAAGGGATAGTTTGGGTAACGAAGAAATAGGTGAAATTTTGATTATGATGACGGATTAGTTGGTTAAATTTCAAAATTCTTGTCTTAATTGATTTTTTCACTTGGGGTGAAGGACACATCAGTAATTTTCCCTTCAAAAAAAGCAATCCAACCAAGACAACAACATTTCACATTATGTATCACATCTAAATTTATATACTCCCTCCGTCCCGCTAATATTAGCACAAACACTGTTTGCGCGGAAATTAAGGAATATGATATTTTAATAAAATGTTGTGAGTGTAAAAGAATGAGTGGAGAGAGAATGAGTGGAGGGTGTAATAAATTATAATGGTGTTGTGAGTATTAAAATAATGTAGGAGAGAGAATGAGTGGGATTGGGTGAATATTTTATTAATATAAAGTTTCCTTTTTGGGAGTGTGCGGATATTAGCGGGACGCCCAAAAAGAAAAGTGTGCTAATATTAGCGGAACGGAGGGAGTAATTATTATAACGTTTTGGGTTATGTTTTAGAAATTGGCAAAAACATTATCTCGCCACTTACTTTCCTTCAACAACCAAAACATAAACCTGTAATTTCATTAATGTTGAATTTCCTATACCCAAATTAGCTCCACTCTCAAAATTGTATCCAGATTATTGAAGACATCCACCTATAGAATAATTTTTGTAACTCCTGACTCCTGAACAAAACTTCCAAATTGCAACCCATAATGTAACCATCCAAACATGTTACAGCCGCAGTACAATGCTCGAGTCTGGTATGTAGAATGGAGTGTGTGAGAACCAATTTGGGTACGAAATTGAGTGTGGCCTTAATTACTAAATGAACATTTAAAATAGAAATTCAAAGCTCGGTGTGTCCGATTGAAGAACAAGAATTGGAGCAATCGGCTTTCCTTTGAAGAACATGATGAGATGAACACCGTTGGATGGTGTCGGAGAAGAGAACTTATGACCGCAAGCGATCGGGGGATCTGTTGTCGGAGTGGAGTGGTTATTATGTTTTCCTTGAGAGTTAGCCCCTTATACCCATTTTAAATTACTATACAATACATTTTCTTTTTTAATTTTACACTTAAAACATTTGCACTTATATTATTTTAATTTGTATTGATTTTCCAATTTTACCCTTTAAAATTGGATCACATTCATTACACATGTCTATTTAATTGGACAAATGAATGTCATTAGCCCGAGGTACCTTGGATGCAACATAAAAATAGATGATGTACTATGCTTGCAACAAAAATAAGTTTATGTATGATATCCAAACAACCTCCATAGTTTGGGTACTTTTGTTTCATTTATTTCCATCTTTTTTTTACTTATTGCACATTCAGATATTTCAACAATCTATTTTTTTTACTTATTACCGTATTACTCTCTCTTCTTCCTTTGTTGGCTCTCATTCTCTCGTTTCTCATTTCTATAATTTAGGAAATTGAATAATTTTAGCATAATAATTATTGAAATTGGCCTCTGTCATTTTATTATTTTTTAAAATAAATCAAACTTACATTAAATTAAGTTTAAATACACGAGGGTAGGAGTAGGCTCTCCGCAAAATGTAAGAGGCTCTATATTACAAAGTTCAAGTAATAAAGATGTAAACCTATCTAGGTGATCCCTAATTGGCGTACCTTCATGCATTCGGAGAGAATACAACTTCTGCTTCAGATATAGCTTGTTGGTTAATGATCATGTCAAAAACATATCATCCAACGCAAGCCACAAAGCACCTCCGGAATCAGTATCTGTGATATCCGCTAGAATATCATCATCTAAACACTTTATGATTTTAGAGCGGGCCATCTCATCTAGTGCGATCAGTTCTGCTGCTTCCTTCTCAGCTGCCTTCTTGTCCTTCTCCGAACACTCTGTTCTTTGCTTGTGAGAGACAAACACTTGTGAACGACTTACTGCTTTGCCGCTTTGAATCCACGGCGACCCCTGATTGCAGCAGTCAATGGAGCCCACAAACCCTTGTCTCTCAACAGGGCTTTCATCTTGATTTGTCAAATATTAAAACTATTCTTCTCATTGAACTTGTCAATTGGTGATTCAATTTCTGATCCTATCTTCTTCTGCAGCGGAAAACCCTAGACCTTTCTCAACCTGGCCGGCTTTGATGAAGATAGAAAACAAACATCAACCACACAACACAACAATATACGTGGTTCACCAACTTGGCTACGTCCACGGGCAGAGGGAGAGAATATTATTATCATCTGGAAATCATCGAATACAATCTCTAATCTAGTGCACGAATTCTTGGTCAAAAGAATTCCTGATGTGCAAACACTAGATCTAGAAAACAGATGAGCAAGAGAACTTCAGAACCCCATAATTATTGATATGACTATCACACTAGAATTACGTCAAATTGTTAGGGGAAAGGGGGTATTTATACTGGCTACTTCTAACCTTGCAGGGTTTTCAAACCCTGCTCTGAATTTGCCGCAAACCAGGCCCAATATGGACTATCGCGCGACCACACCTCTGGAGGGCGCGATCGCCCTCTTTGTCCAGAGGCCAGTGCGCGATCGCCCCCAAAAAGCACGTGAGCGCTGCGTTTGTACAGAAACTTCACGTGGTCGCTCCCCCTACATGGCGCGATCGCCCCTTGCTCTGTAACATGAATTATCGATTTCTTTGATCAATCCCCTAATTTAGGCATCCCCAACTAATATGACATTAAACCCAACAGTTAGGATATTGAGAGATATTCTCAAGGAGGAAATAATGTAGTTAGTTACCTAAGTTGGTATTGAGCCAATTTAAGAGAGTTACCTTAGTTAGAAATATTTTCCATTATAATTAAATTTACTATTAGAATAAGGAAATTTGTTAGAATTCTAATAGAATTAGGACTCAAATGGTTTGTGTATAAATATGAGTCCTCTAGTTTACGTAAATTTTGAGACAAAAATAATACATAATATTTTTATGTTCTCCATATTTTATCATGGTGTCAGAGCCTTGTTTCGATCTTGAAATCATGTCTCTATAATTTGAATAATCGTTGTCACATTCTCTCTTTGATGGAAAGAATTGTGACATGGTATACTGACATTTAATGTCTCATCCACGCGATATCATTTATAAACAAAAAGATGCATCATCTTCCCCAACGACAAATACCATGACCCATCTTACAATCCATCTTCTATCCAATAACAGAAGTACTAAACTTTTATCCAAAAAAAAAAGATCTTTTATCCTTTCTCTTTAGCAAGAACTAGCTCTCTCTCACATATTTCGGTCACCACCATATGTGGTAGTCTGGTCACCACAAAACCATATTAACATCATTTTCATCTTCTAAATAATTAAGTGTCATTCACTCTAAAAATGATGATTAAGTATCGTTCACTATAAAAATGATGATTGAGTGTCGTTCACCATAAAAAAGATGATTGAGTGTCGTTAACTATTAAAATGACGAATAAGTGTCATTCACTATAAAAATGATGATTAAGTGTCGCTCACTCTAAAAACGATCCTTATTAATAACTAAGTGTCCTTCACTCTAAAACGGCAATTAAGTGTCGTTCACTATAAAAACGATAATTAAGTGTTGTTCACTAAAAAAATGATGATTTAAGTGTCGTGCACTCTAAAAACGGAAATTCAAGAAAAAGAAGACATATGCGGGCACAAGTTGTGCACGATATTGAAGAAAAAGAAGATATGATTTGGATGTCGCTTCAGATATTACAACATCCGACAAAACATAAGTTACAACATCAATTTTTTGTTGATGCGGTATTTTTTAGTTATTATTCATATTATTATTTTTATTATTTTTTTATTATTATTATTATTTACCTTTGCCAATTTGTAATTTCTTTCTTGGCAAGTACTTGAGGGAGGGTGTTAAGATATTGAGAGATATTCCCAAGGTGGAAAGAAAGTAGTTAGTTACCTAAGTTGATATTGAGCCAACCTAGGAGACTTACATTAGTTAGAAGTATTTTCCATTAGAATTAGATTTACTATTAGAATAAGGAGATTTGTTAGAATCCTAATAGAATCCGGACTCATATAGTTTGTGTATAAATATGAGTCTTCTAGCTTATGCAAAATTTGATACAAAAATAATACATAGTAATATTTATATGTTCTCCCTAATTTATCACACGGTGACGTTTTTGGGAGGCAAGTTGTGCCAACTAAGGAGGAAACTACGAAGGTCTTTGTGGTAGAAATAAGCTTGTTTTGGGATCAGAGGAAGGACCGAAATGGAGTTTCTTGGGTTTGAAGGGTAAAATGAGCATTTTGGTATATGGGTATAAGCAGTGGCGAAACTAGGATTTAAGGTCGGGGGGTCAAATTTTTTCGTAACGAAAAAATATTAAAATTTCGCTATTAATGATAAAAATAATTATTGAAACAAAAAAGTCAAATTTCATGGTCTTGGATAATAAGAAGAGTGTTTACAATGTAAACTTTACATTGATGGTCTCCCATTCTTCATATTTTTAAAATACATCATAATATCTTCGTTTTCAATCTTCTGAAAAACCTCATTCTCTATAAATAACATCAAACAATCGTTCAACCAAGCATCTCCCATTTTGTTACGTAAAGGTGTCTTAATAAGCTTAATAGCGGAAAATACTCTCTCAACGGTTGCAGTTGCGACATGCAAGAGTAAGGCAAGTTTGAGTAAACTAAAGGATAAACAATAGCCTTTCTCTTTGCCACCATCATTTCAACAAGCTCACAAATCCTCTTCACATCAGCAAATATAAGATCGCTACGCATATCCATAATGTATGTTTCAAGTTCATTTGAAAGATCACCGCGTTCTCTTTCTGAAATGTCTGACGGATAAAATTCGGCAAATTGAATCAATCTACATTTATCAAAAGTAGAGAAGGATTTTTTGGATCAAGTGAGGCAACACAAAGAAGCAAATCCATATTAGTCTTGTCAAAACGACTATTCAACTCTTGAAGTTGATTATCAATCACGGTGTTAAACAGTTCAACACGATAACGGTGATCTCCCCGGCACTACAAATATATCTTCCATATTCAATACTGCTATGTCGTGTTTCTCACAGAATTCACTAGTTGACTTCAATAAATCCTCCCAACCATCTTCCCTCATTTTATCTAGTCGGGTTCATGACACGGGAACAAGAGAGATGACATTTACAATATGCCCTTCGAATATTATCTAGCCCTTTTCCATCATGAGAAAAACTACAAATCGAAGGCAGCAACCTAGGATCAAACAGAAGTTCAAGCATACCATCTGCCTCTTGAAAATTAGATGTTGGAATATTAGGCTCTTGAGCTTGATCATTAGGCACTTCAGGATTTGGATTTCGGACACTAAGATCGGGGATGATAGGCTCTTAAACTTGAGGCTCTTGAGCATTAGGCACTTTAGAATTTGGATTTTGGGCACTATGATCGGGGACGTTAGGCTCTTGAACTTGACGCTCTTCATTAGTTTGTAAATGTTTCAATTTTTTGAAATAGTTTTCTAACACTGTTTTAAAACACATACAATAATTTAAAATGTGAATAAAAATAAAATATCAAACAAATACCAACAACAAGACAAAAATTCATACTAATCAACAAGGCCACCGACCATATACAAACCAAACAACAAGACCACCGGGTACAAACAAACAAATCAACAAGGCCACCGACCATAAATAAATGTACCAGGAATGATAAGAAAATGTATTAAATATGACTATAGTTCAAAGTTTCTAACCTCCAGGACGGGGAGCCTCGTTGAATTTAGAGCCTGAAGTAGTCGGTGCACGCGATCTATTCAAATCTTGAGGCGGAGGTCCCATTTGGGAACCAATAAGAAATCCCAAACTGATTTTAAAATTAAACAAAATGTTAAATATACACAAATAAGAATTCATTAATCATATACATATTACACACACTAGTACATATGCAATTTCAGTCATTATTTAGAAAACACAGAAAATTAAACAGAATGTTAAAATTATATACAGAATGTTAAAACCGCTCTTTTAAAATTAAACAAAATGTTAAAATTAAACAGAATGTTAAAACCACTCTTTTGAAACCAACAAAAAAGAAAAGAGAGATTGCACACTCCATCCCAAAAAATGATTCACAGTTCCAATTTCAGCCATTATTTAGAAAACACAGAGAATTAAAAGCTCAAGTATATATATAAAAAAAGTACTTTGGATTGGACTTTGGAGAGCGAAGAAAAATGAATACAATCTCTTACAAAATACAAATCAATAAGATTTCGGAAAGAGTTTTCAATATTAAAACCCTAATTTGTTAGGGGTTTAGAAATTTGGGGGATTTGAGATGAGAGAGAGTGAGAGGAAAAATCGATGAAGGGAGAGAATTGAAATACCTTGGCAAAACTGGTGCGGCGGTGGTTGGGTGGTGGCTTTTGGTTGTGTCTTCATCGTCTCCTCGTCGTTGCAGTTCAAATCACAATTCCGACTTTGGTAACTCGCAATTGAACAATAACGTGAGAACTGAGAAGTGAAAAATTAACCCTTTCCTTGTGTGGATTGAGTTTATATAATGAGTTATTAATGTAAATATTGAGGGGGGATACTTGTATTTTTTCAGGGGGGTTAAGTTTCTAGTCTCATAAATGTATAAAGGGGTAAAGTGGCAAAAATGGAAAACTCGGGGGGGTCCATTGAGACCCCCCTCTATAACATAGTTCCGCCCCTGCGGTATAAGGAATTGGAGAAATGTGTGTGTAAAGAAGATGAAAATTGGGAGATATAAAGTGAGAATGTTGAGATAATTCATTGTAGTTGCCTTCATTGAATGATACAATCGGGGTGATTGTGTGTCTGTGTGTGAATAGGGAATGTTGAAAGGGAAAAATATTAAAGGTCTTTGTGTGTGAAAATGGTGGGTATGGAAGAGAGAGAGAGAGAGAGAGAGAGAGAGAGAGAGAGAGAGAGAGAGAGATGTGGAAAATGGCAAATTGGGGAATCATAATTTTATTTTTTAGCCCGTGTATGCTTTTGGTATACTTTTAGGGTCCTTAGTAAAATATTTCAATTTACCCTTTTAGTTTAGCATCTTACATTCATAACTTTAATTGTTTGTTTTGATGATTTTCCTATTTTACTCTTAAGAATTATGTCACATGCCTGCGACACATGCCTTTTAACTGGAAAAATGAATGTCGTTAGGGGTAGGTACCTTGGATGCAAAAAACTAAATAAAAATAGTTGTGTTACCTTGGGTGCAACAAAAAATAGTTTAGATATCAAATTTGAAGTAGGTATATAGTTTGTGGATACCATTTTTGCCTAAAATTTATTATTAGCACTCCAAATTAGATTCGTCATACGGTCCGGTTCGGACCGGCGGTTTAAAACCGTTGAAATTGCCAAACTGTCAAACCGGTCAAACCGTGAACCGGGGGTTCAAGGTTCAAATCCGGTCCGAGAGTATTAACCGATGGTTAAACCGGCGGTCATAATCGACAATTCGACTGACCCATTTTCAAAAAATATTACTGGTTTTACTGTGTGTGTAGAGTACGTGTGACAGTCAAACAGTGTGTAACGTATGTGTGTTTGACGCATGGGTAGGGTGTTATGTACTTGTGTAACAGTGATAGTGATGTCACTTGTCTAAGTTTTGTCTTTTTTTTAAAGCACTTGTCTCCTTTTGAAAATTGAAAAGTAGTAAAAAATTTGAAAAATATTTTTGTGTATATAAATAGAACATTTCAATTCATTTTATTTTTTCTTACATAAAAAAACAAGAAAAAATTCAAAATATCCTTTGGTTAAAAAAACAAAAAAACAAAAATCGTCTAAAATAGGCAAATCGGATCGGACCGAAAAATCGGGAATCGGAACCGTGAATCGTAAGTCGGCGGTCCGGTTCCGATCAACCTTTTCTTCAAACCGTGGACCGACAGTCCGGTCCGACCGGGCATGTCTACTCCAAATATAACTACATTTTTGAGTAAGTTACTAAATTATTTCGTTCATTTTTAACTAAGTTACTCCATTTTTTAAGACAATCTTTCAAAACAAAAATCATCTTTCCACATAATGCCTAACTAATCAATTATCAAGCACTCTCGTGCACACACATTAAAGATCTTTTTTAAGTTAGGGGTTTCTACTAAAAAGTCTCCCAAACTAAGTGAATTTACATTAAAAAAAACATGCATTTTCTAATTTTATCAAAAACTCATTATGTTGAAACGAATATTACCAAAAACTCCATATTAGTTATAAATGGCAAAAATACACCCAACTCAAAAGAAAACCCTTACCTCCCCTCACAGAAACCACCACCAGCCATTCTTCACCACCTTCGACCACCTCCCCCCGTTGACCATCACATTCGTCGTCCACCATCACTTCTGCTGTCGACCACCGTCGGATACCTCCTCAGGCCAACACCATCACTGGGGATCACCTTCGACCACCGTCCGACTACCTCTCATGACACATACCACCTCATCCATTCCTTTGCCAACCATTTTAAAATTAATGTCATTGGTAGAAATTAAACCCAAAACCTTCCAAAACCAAAGGTATCCCTTTACCACTACGCCAAGTTATTTTATTGTCAATTTGTCGTAAATTTATAATAATAAGACAATAAAACGTCCTTCTTAGCTGTAAGTGATAAATAAATTTCTCAATTACATTATTTGCTCAATTTTGAACAACTTTAAAAATGAAATAAATTAATTTATCAATCTATGGTTAATTTTCTGCACATTTTTATAATAACATAAAACAAACACACTTCTCAATTGTAATGGAAAAATGAATTTCTTAATTAAATAATTTCTTCATTGTAAACAATAAAAATTAGATAAATTGATTTATCATTTTAAAGGATACATAAGAAAACATTCATATTTAACTTAAAAAATCGAGAAATTCAGTTAGCATTTGTTTATAGAAGATGTGTAAATACTTTATAACTTTAAACAACTAATAAGTGAATTTTTCAATTGTTCACAAGTGAGAAATAGTAATAAATTTGGTTCTCTATTGTTTAAAGAGTATGTGACAAGGCATTTATTAACTATTAAACAAGTGTGAAAGTGATATCTCAACTATTTAGGTAAATTCTATATACAAGGCAGCTTACATACAAGGCACCAATAATGTCCAAACTACCCTTCGCGTGTCGTGTGCGAAAGGACAACAGGAAGCCTTTATGTCGTGTACTTTTACACGACATCAACTAATTGTGTAAAATATTAGGTCGTATGAAATTATACGAAATTTAAATTTACTCTTCCATTAATGTCGTACACAACAACATGATATGATGTCCTAATATCGTGTATATCCATACGACATATCAAAATGAAGGTGTTCTTCGATGATTTCCAACACGATGTTAATGATACGCATATGCTATGTTATATTATTGAATTGTGTTGTTAATTGAGCAAAATTTATACACTTATACATGACAAGAAACAAACGTCATATTGGATCATACAATATCATATAACCTATCACATTTAAGTGATACCACTTTATTTATAATCACCTAACAAATGATTATAAATAAAGTCATAGAGATGAAAAACACTTTAAATGCCATTTAGAATGGAGAAAAAAATAAATGAGGTAGCCGTATACCATTTTTCACAAGATCGCGACACATAAAACCCTAAAAACCCTAAATAATGGCACATATTTGTAACTCAATTTCCATTTGGAATTGGAGGAAACTCATAGAGATGAAAAACACTTTAAATGTCATTTAGAATGTAGAAAAAAATTAAAAAAAAATAAACGAGGTAGCCGTATACCATTTTTCACAAGATCGGGACACATAAAATCCTAAAAAACCCTAAATAATGGCACATATTTGTAACTCAATTTCCATTTGGATTTGGAGGAAACTCATGTAGATGAAAAACACTTTAAATGTCATCTAGAATCTAGAAAAAAATTAAAAAAAATAAACGAGGTAGCCGTATACCATTTTTCACAAGATCGGGACACATAAAACCCTAAAAACCCTAAATAATGGCACATATTTGTAACTCAATTTCCATTTGGATTTGGAGGAAACTCATGTAGATGAAAAACACTTTAAATGTCATCTAGAATCTAGAAAAAAATTAAAAAAAATAAACGAGGTAGCCATATACCATTTTTCACAAGATCGGGACACATAAAACCCTAAAAACCCTAAATAATGGCACATATTTGTAACTCAATTTCCATTTGGATTTGGAGGAAACTCATGTAGATGAAAAACACTTTAAATGCCATCTAGAATCTAGAAAAAAATTAAAAAAAATAAACGAGGTTAATGATAAGTTGTACATTAGAGGAATACCAACTACTCAAGATTATATATTTGAAATTATCATATTTGTTAATCAAGATTATATGTTTCTTGTTATAATAAGTTGGAAAACAAACAATGATTACATATAAGATTGAACCAACATCATACAATATCATATAACCTACCACATTTATTTATAATTAATTTTTATTTTATTATATGATGTGTCGTGTTTAAATACACGACATTTACTAATACATTTCGTATGAACAATACACGAAATGAATCAGGGTGTATCTCGTGTATTGTTCATACGAGATAATTATCAGAAACAAAGACTATATCGTGTGTGTATACACGATATGTACCATAGTATCTCGTGTATATACACACGAGATACACCCTGAAGCCCTACATAAAACACGATATACACGCAGACAACGGCCCAACAGAGAACTGTACACCCATGCAGCTGCGACACCATTGTTCAAGTCTTAACGCCCATAAATTTATACCCATTATTTTCATTAATTCTCAAATCATCTAACACCATAGTATGGATTCTCCACAACATTCTCCAAGTTTTTATGATCATATTGATCTTGAGCTTGTGGAATATATTTTTGAAGAAGAAGGTTTGCCACCAAATTCTCCACATCAAAATCAAAATCCAAGCAGCAATGAAGTAAGTTTTTAAAGTTATATTTGGTGTTTTGATCAAAATCGCAATAAAATCCAATGTTGAAACGAAATTGTTTTTCAAGATTGGATTTTTAAATTCTGATATTACTCTATTTCGTGTGAGATTATACGAGTTTTATGCTGTTTGTCGTGTTTTTCTACACGAGTGATGGTGTATTACCTCGTATTATGTTACACGAGATAAATGCGTTTAAGTCGTGTAAAGTTACACGAGATGTTCCAGGAACATCTCATATAATGTTACACGAAATGTCATACAAATTTGTTGTTTATTGTGCAATTTTCTAATTGATGGTAATACAATTTGTAGGGACCGGATGTCAGTGATCAATTCGATACATCCCTATTATTTTCAAATAGGGATGATCTTGTTAAACACGTACGGGATATCGCGGCCCGTCAAAATATAACCCTTTCTATAGGAGATTCGAGGAAGACAAGTGGCAAGATCCTAGGCTACGCGAAGATTGTATGCCATTTTGGTGGCAAGTACAGGTCCGGAAAAACTAAAGATGTGAGGTTGACTAGTACGAAGAAGATTGGGTGCAATTTTGAAATCCGGGCCAAAGATAGGGGTGATGGGGGTATGGGGTTACATTGTGAAGCATGGTTCTCATAATCACGACTTTCCAACGTATCCCGAAGGTCATCCGTTGGGTAAATTGACTAGTTCTGAATATGAGGAGGTGTGTAGAGCAAGTCAGTCATCGGTGCGTCCAAATAACATTCTAACAATGTTAAAGAGGAAGGATGAGAAGAACGTGAGTACTCCGAAACACGTCCACAAACCGGAGATGCTTCTGAGCCGGATCATATTTCAAAGGCAAATAAACCCCGGACCACCAGTTGTAGAGTACTATCAGATTGGGAGCGTACCGACAGACATTTTGGAGTCCCCACTACACCACCCTCCACTAGCAGCAGGTCTAGATCTTCATTTATTGCATCAACCCAATCAGGTTTGATGTCGCGGGAGTCACCAAATCTGAAATCAGCTTCAAACACTACACCATCTAGCCCTACCACTCCTACATCTCTTCCACCACTAGCTGCTTCAGGTCGTGGGAGAGGTCGAGGTCGAGGTCGAGGTCGGGGACGGGGACGGGGACGGGGTCGTGGAAATGGACAAGTCAATGATATACATACTTCTGTGCATAGGATGTTGCTTACCCCTCTCATTTTCCCATTTATTGATGGCTTCACAGATGTGATAGGTGATGGAAATTGTGGATATAGAGCAGTAGCAGCGCAAATATACGGAACAGAGGAGATGTGGCAAAGAGTGCGCTCGGATGTGCCAGAGGCTGCTTCATCGCCGCGAGCTTTATGAGAGAGTTATGCCTTGGAGAGATATGGACGAGCTCTATAGTCGCATTACTCACTATGGCTCCCCATGTTCGGAATATTATTGGTTGATACTCCCAGAGATAGGGCACATCATAGCCACGGTGTATAATGTGGTGTTTGTCTCGTACTCGCAAACCGCTGGCTTCACATGCCTACCAGTGACTGTACCACAAGGAACAGGACCACCCACAGACACACTTGTGTTGGGACATGTGGGAAACCATTTTATATTGGTATGATACTTTAATTCGTTATATTTAACTATCTTATAATTTCTAAATTTGTTATATTTGACTATTTTATTACTTTTGCAGCTGCACATATCCGATAGTGATTATCCGATACCATCAGTAGCACTATATTGGGGGGAGCAACGTCATCCAAGCGCAAGTAACCTGATCATGCCATACAGAACTCGGATAGAAACATTCAACCGACTCTCAATTATGGCGAACGAAGCACGAATTGCAGGAAATAGGCCATAGTTTATGTGTATAGCGTATTGATTATTTTTTGTATGAAGTTTTGGGACGGATATAGTATATTAAAATTGGATCACTTGATGTAGTACTTAAATTATAGTTTTGATGTATGGATACATCAGTTTGTTTGTTTCAGTTTGTTTGTTTCAGTGTCTGTTTTTTTTTTTCATTCCAGAGACCATCTCGTGTTCTTATACACGTGATGGAACATCATAACTCGTATAAATATACACGACGTATTTCATTTATGTCGTATGAACATTACACGAAATACACTAACTACCCAGTAATGTATCTCGTGTGTGTTCATACGAGATGAAATAAAAAATGTCGTGTGTATATATACGAGATGAGTCAAACCATCTTGTGTATAAGCACACGAGATGGTCTCTGTACTGAAAAAAAAAACAGACAATGAAACAAACAAACTGATACAAAGAAACTGAAACACAAACTGAAACAACTGATTCCAATATTTTCAAACCAAAATGAACATATCCCAAACATATTCCAAAACAAACATTGTATCCAAAATTTACAAACCAACATATCCCAAATACAAACATTGTATCCAAAATTTACAAACCAACATAAACAACCAAAATGAACATAATCATGAACCGTCTCCGTATAGATCAATGGCCCGTCTAATCTTATCTTTGACCTCCGCGGATAAACTGTCATCCGTGAGCAGCGAAAGTAGTATGCCTCGTGCCTCTACAACCCTAGGCGGTGGTGGAACGTTAACTAGGGCATCATGATTCGGATTAGTAATCCGAACATGAGTCCTAGCCAGGAACCACTGCATATACGTGGAAGTAACAGGATCAGATGCGCTCACGGACGACCCCCATCTATGCACTGGATCGAAACCCCCCAAGCCGTCCTCTAACCAATCCTCCCATACCTCATCACGCGCTCCATAGGACTTCTTGTACCCCTTTTGACCTGCTATCAATGAACAATTTCGGCCGCAAGATATGGGGTCTCTGGGGATTTTCTGCTGGATCCCAAACTGGCGTGTAATACGGTCAGGCATATACGCCTCCGTGATATCCTGGAAGCGTATAACCCCACGGAAGTATGAGACCGGCAAAAGCGCCTCTGGGGTGGTACCGTAGGGAGTCCAACAAACCTAAAAATGAATTTGTTAGACAATCGTCAATGAAATAATAAATTATAACAATTTGTAAATCTTTAAATATAACTAACTCACCCTATCAACCGTCATCGTGTCCAGGGTATACCGGAACTTCAATAGATGGGGCATATTCCTTCCGGCCGTATCAGTACATACCCATCTACGAGCCCTCGGCTGGCCCTTCGTCCATAACGGGTCAATATCTCTCCGAAAAACCGGAAAGTGCTCGTATATCCAGGCCTGCAAATGTATGAAATAAATAAGTTAACAATGTTATAACTGTAAATACATGTTGTAATTATTAAATGATTGTTAAATATTACCTCTAAAAGACTCAAACAACCACCGATCTGCTTGCATCCGTATCTAGATGCCTTCCCCAACTCCCGGTATAGATATGCCAACGCCTTGTCCCCCCAGGATAGAGCCCCCACTCTGTCAATATCCACGCACAATGAAAGGTAGTCTCGAGGGCATCTTATCCCCGAGTCTTGTCCACGAACAGCGTGGAGCCGAGGAGGAACATGATGTACGTAGAAGCGCGCTCATCGTTAGTCATGTCGGAAGGGGACTCAAAGGACCGGCGGAGGCCATCTAAAGAGTAGGTCGTGCCCTTCTGACATGTCTCAAGGCGTGCCCTGATACGGGCTACGTTAGGCTCTGGATCCGCCTTCGCAACAGGGCCACCTGAACAGCTGATACCTACAAATTGAAAATGAAATAATTAATAAAATTGATAAAATTTATGAAATTGATAAAATTTATGTAATTTATAAAAAATAGACAACAAACAAGAATATACCTAGGATATGAGTGACGTCATGCATAGTGATTGTCATCTCCCCCACGGCATGTGGAAGGTATTAGTCTCGGGAGACCACCGTTCGACAAACGCCGTTAGGAGCGCCATGCTAGGCCGGCGAATGGTAGCATCATGTAGGTAATGGAGGCCGGTACCCTGAACACGAGCCCACCAAGATCTATCATCCTCCGGTAAAGAAGCATGCGAGAACCTGTTGATTCCAAACAAAACATTATAATTAATACTCCTTCTGTTTCAAGAATTGCATGACATTTCGTGTGGAAATACCCGAAATGTTGGTGATAATTTCGTGTATAAAGACACGAGAAACCTCACCACATATCGTGTATTAGAGCACGAAATGCAAACTGATGAATCAATTTACATTTCGTGTCCTAATATACGAAATGTGGAAAGTATCTCGTGTACTATAACACGAAATGGTCTCCAACATTTCGTGTATTGGCACACGAAATGTCAACTGATTCTTGAAATGTTTTGCAAATGGCTATTTAATAAACAAATCATATACTTACTTATCTAGAATCTGCTGCCTCGTTTGGCGCTTCAACACCGGCTCACAAGTGGCGTTCTCCCATATCTTACGGGCTCGATGATGACCAAACCCGTACAACAAATCAACCTCCTCCGGGCTGCCACCGGGGTTACTCTTAAGCTGCCACTCGTCATCCTTAGCCCCTTTCCCCTTTCTGGCCCGTGCCTCCCGCCTCTTGCGAGGCCTCACAGATACACTCTCCTCCTCCTCATCCTCCTCCTCCTCATCATCACTAGATAACTGTGCCTCACGCACAGATGCACCTCGGGAACGAGTGCGAGAAGATGAATCCTCACTAGAATATGTACCCTCACTATCCGTCTCTTCATCCACAAGCTGCTCAATCACGACATTCTTGTCGTGAATCTTTTTGCTCTGTTTATCTGCCTTAGCTCCTGCTGCCTCCTCGGCCTTCCTCTTTCTATTAGAGGCCGTCGCAGGTTTACGTCCCTACAAAAAATTAAATAAGAGACAATTAATTTTCAAGAATCAGTTGACATTTCGTGTGGAAATACCCGAAATGTTGGTGATCATTTCGTGTATAAAGACACGAGAAACCTCACCACATATCGTGTATTAGAGCACGAAATGCAAACTGATGAATCAATTTACATTTCGTGTCCTAATATACGAAATGTGGAAAGTATCTCGTGTACTACAACACGAAATGGTCACCAACATTTCGTGTATTGGCACACGAAATGTAAACTGATGAATCAGTTTACATTTCATGTGCCATTACACGAAATGTTGGTGACCATTCGTATGTGTTCATACGAAACACACGCCGACAATTTCAAATTTTAGGCACACGAATTCGTATCCGATTCAAACAAAAAACCCAAATTTATGTTACGAAATCGCAATTAGAACCATTTAGGATAGGTTTAAACAACATTAAGCATTATATAATCTATTTTAGGCATAAAATTAATGTTGGGTTTTCAAATTGAAATTTTAGGTTAAAAAAAATTACTTTTGGAGCGGCGGAAGAAGAGAAGGACTTTCCACCGGTTTTAGGGAGGTTTGTCTTCATTTTTTCCGGCGGTGGTGGTGTTGTGGTGGTCACCGAGTTGTCGAGTAGAGAGAGAGAGGGGTTCGGCGCCTTGGTTGAGAGAGAGAGAGAGATAGAACGACGTTTGAAATGGAGAGGGAGGGGAAGGTTTTTTTTTAAAAAAAGTATATATATAGGCATTTTGGTAATTTCATAATGCCTTGTACAAATGGTGCCTTGTATATAGTATTACCCACTATTTAAATGGCATATGACATCACATTAATGTGAAATCACACGGCCGTGAAATCAATTTATTTATTAATTTTGAGGTTATGTGACAATAAATTCATCGTTATCATAAACAACCGATAAATTGAGTCATCAATGAGATAATTTTATTTTTGTTATTTAATGGATATGTGATAACATACTAATCTTTAATTTAAACAAATGAAAATTTGATTTTTCATTTATTTAAAGGGTAGGTGAGAACATAACCGTTATAGTTATATATGAGAAATTGATTTACTTGTTGTTTAAAGGGTGTTCGACAACTTGTTCATCTTTAAATTTTAAGCGTCTGAAAAAATCAGTGTGAAAAATTGAGAAAGAAATTTATCAGTTTTATACTCAATTATAACAAAAGATAAATTATTATCTTACTTTTATACTCGAGTGCAAACAAGTGAAAAATAATTTTCTCAATTTTTAACAAGTAAAATTGAACATTTTATTTCTAAAATTTGAATCTACGATGAATATACTTGTTTGATTCATCTTGACGATATAATTAAAATGGTGTTTACAGATTATTTTTTCGATATCTAGATTTTGAGATATTGAAGTTTAAAGTTTTAAAGAAAAAAAAGGAAAAGAGGGAAAGAGAAAGTATGGAAGAAGCAGAGCACAACGCGCCTGAGTACGGAGGAGTAGGGGCATCATGGTGTAATAACCAGAAAATATAAATACACTTGAAGCTAATTCAATATATAAGTTGAAGAGCAGATCAGTTTGGCAAACTTTCTGAATTAGCGCTGCAGATATCCACATCAAATAACAATACACTTGAAGCTAATTCAAGAAGATAAATGTGTGTTTTGTAAGATTGGGAGGAATAGAAGAACTATAACTATAGCTTAGGGGAGAGGTTCAATATTTTTATGATTTCTTTTTCCAATTTCTATTTCTTTTGATGTTTTGTCTTTTTTTTTTTTTTTTACCTTAGCTTGAGTTTGAAGTTCCTGCTTGTTATTCTAGAAAGCATCTTTTTTTTTCTTTCCCTTTGCACTGCTTTAAATGTAGAACCTTAACGCATTACTTAAGAGGAAATGGTTAGTCACAAACCAATCATCCGCAATTACTCTTTTCTTCCTAGCATTAGTTTAACGAACAACTGTCTGTTTTCGGGTTGATATTATTGTTGTTACACAAAAAAAGGTACATATTTATCATTAAATTATATAAAAATTAAACTACTTTCATTATTATGTAGCACTGTCTTTTATAGAACTGATTGATTTTGTACGGTCTCCGTGCCATTGGCACGGGCACATGAATACTAGTATAAAATAAATAAAGAACGTTAACGGCTGAAGAGGAAGGAAAGCAGTTTGCCGTTAATGGGAGGAGGAGAAGAGACGTACGTTGAAGAAGGGGTGGGTAGTATAAAAAGGAGGGCAAAGCTAGAAATCTGTATAGAGATGGATTGACATTTGCATGGAATCGTAAAAGGAGTGTTGGTGATTTTAGTATCATCAACTTATTTTATTGTAATGGTGATTTACTAGAGATCAATATGATTCGTATTAGACTCGGATACGAGTATGGGAAAGTGTGGAGTACACACTCGTTTGAGCTAAAACGAAGTCAACCTTGATAAAGAAGTAAAAGTTAAAGGGTAGCACAATTTGCTGATGTGCTCGGCCGAGCAGAGTCCTTGACTCGGCCGAGCAGAGCATGGCAGATTGTCCAAGTTTCTGGACAGCCTTGCTCGGCCGAGGCATATGCCTTGTTCGGCTGAGCAGTATGAACAACACGGTCGTGCAGTTCAAAAGGACACGTTCGTGCAGTTGAGCAAATTGTCTTGGACATCTTTGCTCGGCCGAGCGAGTCCCTTGACTCGGCCGAGCAGTTCCTGAACAGGTGCCAGTTCAAACTGAAAAGACACATCGCTTGGCTAAAGTCGTGTCTTTTGGTTATACCCTTTTACTGATACCTCTTCATCTGTTTAAATACAGATGTTTGATCTCATTTGTAACACACATAACATACAAGAGTGATACAACAATAACGAAAGCAAAACAATTCTCAAGTTTTTGATTTGTTCTCTTTGCCTAGAAAACAAATTGCGTGATTGTCTTATCCCAATAAAGATTTTGTGTAACCCAGGCATTAAGGGTCGAAATACTTTATTCGAAAAGTGGATTATACACGATTCAATCACATATCCGGCCTCAGTATCAAGATCAAGACCCTATATTTCCCCTACAAACGAATAAAGTATTTGGTGATACTCATGGCTGGTGGAAGTACTTTGAAGGAGATGACGACAAAGTTTAGAAAGCTAGACAAATTTGAAGGACAAGATTTCCGGCGTTGGCAGAAGAAGATGCACTTCCTTTTAACAACGTTAAAAGTGGTGTATGTTCTATCTACCCCTATTCCGGAATTGCTTGAAGATGACAACTTGGAAGCAATCAGACGTAGATCAAAGTGGGAGAACGACGACTACATCTGCAGAGGACACATATTAAATGGTATGTCTGATTCTCTATTTGACATCTATCAAAATGAGGAATCTACTAAAGAGTTATGGGATTCTCTTGAATCCAAGTACATGGCAGAGGATGCTTCTAGTAAGAAGTTCCTTGTGAGTAATTTTCATAATTACAAGATGGTCGATTCAAGACCTTTCATGGAACAATTCAATGAACTCCTTAGAATCCTTGGACAATATACACAACATGGGTTGAAGATGGATGAGTCAATATCGGTTTCAAGTGTGATTGATAAGTTGCCTCCCTCCTGGAAGGATTTCAAACACACTTTGAAACATGGTAAAGACGATCTATCTTTGGTTCAACTTGGTAGTCACTTGCGCATAGAGGAATCTCTTAGGGCGCAAGAGGATGACAAAGGCAAAGGAAAGGAATTAGCTGGACCCTCGGTCAATATGATTGATGAGGGTGGAAACAATAAAACAAAGGAAAGAAACGTAGTTTCAAAGACAATGGTTCTGGTCCCAACAAGAAGCCTAAATTGGCATGTTGGAAGTGTGGCAAATCTGGTCACTTTAAGAAGGATTGTCGTATTGGAAACAACAAGAAAGGCGCAAGCACAAGTGGTTCAGGAAAGGGGTCTAAGGACCATTCTCAAAACCAAGGTCAGATTTTAATACATAGTTGAAACAGATTTATTAAAAATTTTGTTTCACTAATTTCTGAGGCATTTTATGTGCAGGATGATGCTATTGCGTGGTGGATTGATTCCGGTGCCACAACTCATGTTTGTAAGGATCGTTGTTGGTTTAAGACATACGAACCAATGGAAGACGGATATGTCCTTTACATGGGTGATGACCATTCCGCTCCTATTCAAGGAAGAGGAAGTGTGGTGTTGGAATTTAGTTCGGGAAAAACTATTTCTTTGTTTAATGTTTTATATGTACCTAAACTTCGTAGGAATTTAATTTCTGGTCCTGTCTTGAACAAGTGTGGTTATAAACAAGTTTATGAAACCGATAAGTATATCTTATCGAAGTCGGGTGTATTTGTAGGATTTGGTTATTATAATAATAGAATGTTCATGATGAATTTAAATAAAACTCCTGTTAACTCTAGTTCTGTTTATATGACTTCCTCTGTTATTATCAAGTAGCCCTAGCTTCCGGCTGCAATCGGAAAAACCATTTCAAAGCCCCTGATTTCAAAGAGAGACTAAAGTAATCGGCCAGCTGCTGGTTTGTGCATCCCTTAGCCTTCATTGCCAAAGTATAGGTGTCCAAGTGAGTTTTAGGGCATGCACTCCCGTCAAACAATTCGAGATTTGGCATCACAAACTTGTGAGGCAGGGGGACAATCGAGTCGGGATCTGTAGGCCGAAGAGCAGTGCTCTTTTTGACAGTCAGTTCAGCAATCTGTGCTTTTATTTCCTTGTGTTGCTTCATAAACCAGACCAAATGGGGATCCAAAGGTGGAGCGGGAATGCCTGAGCCGATATTTGAGCTAGGAAGAGGACTAGGCTTGGTGGGGCATTGGTGGAAGGAATACCATATCCGGAGCGTAGGTGAAAACCTGTCCTTGGCCGGATTAGCGAAGGGATAGAACCTTACGGATTGCTTTGTTGATTTTCAATCGGGTAGCTTGAGTTTCCGGTGAGGCCCAAAAGTAGGCTTAGGTGCGGGCTGCTTTGTCCCTGGTTGTTGAATTGCATGGCTGGTTGTGGCAAGAGTGCATGGCCAGAGGATACTTGTGGTCTGGTGATTCTCGATGAAACCGGGATGGGGGCTTGGTAACCCATTGAACCCGAGTGGAAGCCGTGTGAGGGCGGTGAGCTAGCATCATTCGAGGAGGGCTCCTGATTGTGGCCCCGGAACCGGACCGTGGCGGCATTTCGAGCTGTGGCATTCTGCGAAGGTCAGGATTGATTGGTTCCGAGGCGAGGTGGGATCCCCATTTGTTGTGGCATTCCGGGGTAGCCCCAAGCATGAGAAGACATTCCGTGCGATTTTATCCCCACTGAGGGACTGGGAATTGGCTCGTTCCGTCAGGCTGCATGGGTCCAGTGGTCTGCAGTTGGGGAGCCGGCTGACCCAGGGATCGAGAAGCATGGGCTCGGGTGGTAGTATCGTGAGAGGCCGGTGGTGGCATCCTGGAGTAGTCGGGTTGACCAAGAGCGGGATTGAGGTCTTCCTCTTCTTCCACAGTGAAGGTGCCATCTGGGTTGAGACTGGCGGCCAATCCATGGCTCTTAATAGCCTCCATAAGTTGGTTGTGCTTCTTGTCGCACTCTCATACGTTACGCTAGCGATTCCATTGTTGTCTTGAGGGTCCGGGAGGCGGAGTGACATTGTCCCCATCATTACCGGGCGATGCGAGACATTACGAAACCGGAGTCGGAACAAACGGCGAAGGCGATGATGCGCTCGACCCTTCCCGGCCTAATCAAACGGTGACCGGTGCCCGAAACCAAGCTTTGTGAGGAGCTGCGGGGGGAAAGGCACGAGGGTTCAGAGATTTGGGAATGAAGGAGGGTAGGTGTTTGGGCCTTGGGATCATGCAACATGCAGTTATTTGTTCTAGTTTACTTAAAACATATTTTATTAACCTAATCGGTTGGAAAAGATTGCTCTTTCTTTTTCGCAAACTACTCTGGATCTGGATCGGTGGGCCCCGTCACTACGTCTATAAGCCCTCGTATTCCACTCGTATTTCGACCTCCCAGGTGGACGGCCCGGGCGAGGGTCCTATAGGGCAAGCGGGTCCCACCGACCGAAAGAAAAACGATCCTAAAAGTCGGCGGGTAATCGAGTCTTAATGAGCATTCGATGTAAATTACGGACAAAGGCGACGTCAAAGTCAAGATCATGCCAGGGGCTCGACGAAAAGTCGGCATGATTTGGGCGATAAGCGTCCACAATTGATCTTGACTTGTCGTCGGTTAAGCCGTAATTAGGCATGGAATAGTCATTAATCCTTGATGACTCGGTGTCATCTTGGGAGTCGGTGTATAATTTGTGCCGGTCGAGCCGAAGTCGGCGCGGTCAATATCTTGGTCAAAGTCTGCGGCAAAAAACCGGCGAGCTTCGGCGATTAGGGTCCCCGAAAGATATTGAGTCGGTATGCCGACAAAGGCTTGAAAGGAAAGGTCTATACACGAGACGGGGCATGACACAGACCAAACTAAAAACCAACCGGGTCTCGGACAGAGTGTGTCACGGACAAGTGCATGGTCGACACGAGGCTCCACGTAGGATGTTTGGGCGATCTGTGCTTGCACCGAGAGGCGTAATAAGACCAAACGGGCCGCGACAAGGATTTCCCGGGTTAGGGACGTAGTGTGCAGTGTACGGTCACGTGCGCGTAGTGTGCAAGCAGTCTATCTTCTTTTTCTGAGTAAAATAGAAATTTTTTTATGTGTCTTAAAAATATGATGCATGATTTTTTTTTTGAAAATTTTCTTTTTTTTTTTTGAAAATCCTCTTTTTTTTTTAATATATTTTTTTTTTGAAATGAGCACATAAGCACATAAGCACGAGAATTCCGACAGTTAGGGACATGATTCCGACAGTCAAAATTTTGACTTTTTCCGAGGCGGCCAAAACAACACGAAAATGTGCAAAAATCAACACACACACACAAATGATTTTTAAAGCCGGGACGGAAGCTTGACCCTCAAAAGCTTTTTTTTTTTTAAAACGATGATACCGGTACGTGGGATTGTTAAACCACAATTTATCCCCGACTCGTGTTAGGAGGCGATAACGGGAAGTTTAATGGTTTCCACCAATATACCAAATACCATTTTTTTTTTTTTTAAAAAAAAGCTCATTTGTCCCCAGCGGAGTCGCCACTGTGATGTACCCGATTTTTGAAATCAAACGGAGTCGCCACGCCATTTTTGTTTTAAGGGCCAAAACATTGAAAAATGCCCGAGATTAGAGATTTGGGTTCGGAGGTCATGTTACACGCCGGGAAGGACGTTAGTGTGCACCCGGAATGCCTCGTAAAACGAGTCTTCCAAGCTTAAAAACCATTTGTGTGTGTGTGTGCGTGTTACTTTGGCCAAAATAAGTTGAAACTGAGGAAACCAAAAATTGGGAACTCTTTATAAGGCTTTAAACTGATCCCATGATTTTTGGTGTGATTTTTGGGTTGAGTTTTGATACTCAAAAGATTTTTTGAAGTTGAAAGTCACTTCTGCCAGAGAGAAAAAGGCAGTGGACACTTGATTTTGAAATGGACTTTAGGGCTTTAAAATTCCAGAATCTGGGAAAAGTCCGAGAATGAAAAATGTTCAAAATACCTTAAATAAGGTTTCTGTGAAAGAACTCTCCATTTTAGAGATGATTTGGTGGATCAAAACCTTCTGGAAATCTCAGATCTGAAATCTGGATTTCCATAGACTGATGAACTGACCTTTAAAAGAAAATTTGAAAAAAGGAGTTTTACTCACGCAAAAAATAAAATAAAATATTTATGGAAAGCTCTGGATGTTGTATACAAAAAGTATTTTTTAGTCAACACCAAAATCCAAGTTTCTGTATGTCCAAAAAATTAGACCATGGACAGAGGTCTTAGAAAATTGCTACTGGACAGCAACTTCTCAAGAAGGAAAAACATGATTTTAAAGGGGGTTTTGCATCCATGCTTGTCCCCATTTCCCTAGGATTTGATTAGTGATCACTAAACATTTTAGTGGTGATCTACTATATCAAACCATCCTTGGGGTACATTAGGACTTCAAGCATTTCATTTGCTTGGGAAGGGGAATTTCATCCTTTGAAAGAAAGATTTTGTGTATGAAAATGATTTTTGGAAAACACTTTTTAGTGAATGATCTTTAGAAAAAAAAAAACTTTTAAGTGAGTAAGAAAATGATTTAGACCTTTTAAATGGTCATCCATTGGAAATTTATTCCAAGGTGACTACATTTTTAGGTCAAGCAAAGATGAACAACAAATGAGTTGATGAACAAACTACATCTTTAAAGCTTGAGATGCATGCATGAAGAAGAGAGATTTAGGGTAGGAAGAGGGAGGTTATACCTATCTTCCCTTGTGTATGAGCTTGACTTGAGGAGTATCAAGATTTGAATGTGTTTAGGGTTGGTGATTAGAGTTGGTTAAAGAGAAAACAAGTAGATAACAATGAAGTCCTCTATGTTTTCTCTCTAATCCTCCTCCTAAAGGGTGATTTGAGCTTGAGTTAGTGTATGTATGAGAGTATGTATGGGAGTGATTTGAAAGTATTTTGAGTGAGTGGGATTTGGGAAATATTGGAGAGAAAATGGTGGCAATTCAAGGAAATTCCCACTGTTTTCCCCCTATTTTTCGCCAAGGTGCAGTTGCTGTGAGTGAGTTGTGTTGTGTAAACTGAGAGAGGAGGGTTTAATTTATAGGCCTCTGGAAATGTCAAACATGTCCGCGCGGATGGGATTGTAAACGTGCACTGTTCATTAAATGCAGCTCCAGGCTTTGGACAGGAAGAATAAAATTCAAAAATCCAGCAGTTTATGTTTTTCAACTTGCCCAATTCGGATTTTTCTAATTTCTTTTGCTTTTTGAGATTCTTTCTTTGGTTTATCCTTTTTTGGCAATCCCTAATCTACCCTTACTTGGTTAGAAATGTTAGGAATGTTAGGAATTGTTAGAAATGTTATAACTTTCGTTAATTTTCTAACGAAAATACTAACAAGCTCAAATTGGAGCACTTACAGCATGTTGACAAAAATCACTAGAAAACCTTTTAAAAGTATTACAAGGAATTCTGTAAAACTTGAATTGATTCATAGTGATTTATGTGATTTTCATGCAACTCCATCTTTAGGCAATAAAAAGTATATTGTCACTTTTATAGATGATGCTTCTAGGTTTTGCTATATTTATTTGCTGCATGCAAAAGATGAAGCCCTAGATAAATTTAAGATTTATAAAACCGAAGTTGAACTTCAACTAAATGGCTTGATTAAAACCTTACGTACGGATAGAGGTGGTGAATATTATGATCCTAAATATTTCCAATCCGTAGGGATAATTCATGAGACTACGGCTCCTTATGTACCACAACAAAATGGTGTGGCTGAAAGGAAGAATAGAACTCTTGAAGAAATGGTTAATGCCATGTTGTCTTACTCGGGTTTGAATGACGGGTTTTGGGGTGAAGCCATGTTAACGGCTTGTCATCTATTGAATAGAGTTCCTAATAAAAGGAACAAAATTATCCCATATGAGCTTTGATATAAGAAACGACCAAACTTGACATTTTTGCGAGTTTGGGGTTGTAGGGCCGTGGTTAGGCTTTCGGATCCTAAAAGGAAAAAGTTGGGAGAAAAAGGTATTGATTGCATCTTTGTTGGATATGCTGAGCATTCCAAGGCATATAGGTTTTATGTTATAGAACCTAATGAATTCATTTCTATTAACACAATTATAGAATCAAGAGATGCAATCTTTGATGAGAATCGTTTCTCTTCAATACCTAGACCCAAGGACATTATACCAATGTTTTGAATCTCAAATGGATGATCATTCGGTTGAGACACCAAATGAGATACCCGAACCTCGTAAAAGCAAAAGAGTAAGGAAAGCTAAATCATATGGTTCTGATTTTCAACTATATTTAGTTATGGGATCAAGAGATCAAATTGAATCTCAATACTCTTACTGTTATAGTATAGAGGAGAATCCAAGAACCTATGATGAAGCAATAAAATCTCGAGACGCTGGTTTTTGGAAAGAAGCCATCGATGATGAGATTGGTTCTATTGTGGAAAATAATACATGGGTCTTGTCGATTTACCACTGTGTGTAAACCTTTGGGGTGCAAATGGATCTTCAAAAAAAAGATGAAAGTCGATGGAACAATTGACAAGTTTAAAGCTCGATTGGTAATCCAAGGCTTTAGACAAAAGGAAGGGATCGATTACTTCGATACCTATGCACCGGTTGCTCGTATCACTACCATTAGATTACTGATAGCTTTGGCGGCTATTCGAGAATCTATTGATCCATCAAATGGATGTCAAAACAACATTTTTAAATGGTGATTTGGAAGAAGAAGTGTATATGAAACAACCAGAAGGATTTGTTATGCCAGGTAATGAGCATAAGGTATGTAAGTTAATTAAGTCATTGTATGGGCTGAAGCAAGCACCTAAGCAGTGGCATCAAAAGTTTGATGAGGTTGTTTTGTCGAATGGTTTTGTATTAAATCAGTCCGACAAATGTGTATATAGCAGATTTAATGAATCCGGTAAAGGTGTAATCATCTGCCTATATGTTGATGACATGTTGATTTTTGGCACAAACCAAAATGTAGTTGATAAAACTAAGAAGTTTTTGTCATCAAAGTTTTCTATGAAGGACATGGGAGAAGCCGACGTAATTCTTGGTATAAAGATTAAACGGATGAACAAGGGAATTGCAATTTCACAATATCATTATATTGAGAAAATTCTCAAGAGGTTTAATTGTGATAATTGTTCTAAAGTTAGTACTCCCATGGATCCTACTGAGAAACTTGTATCAAACACTAGTAAACCTGTGTCACAGCTCGAATACTCAAAAGCCATAGGCAGTTTGATGTATGCTATGACGGGCACTCGACCTGATATTGCTTATGCAGTTGGACGATTGAGCAGGTTTACTAGTAATCCTAGTAGACAACATTGGCATGCTATAACAAGGGTGTTCAAGTACTTAAAAGGTACTATGGACTATGGTTTGTGTTATAGTGGACATCCTTATATATTAGAAGGTTACACAGATGCTAGTTGGATCAACCAAGAAGATTCATCTTCTACTAGTGGTTGGGTGTTCTTGCTTGGAGGAGGTGCCATTTCTTGGGCTTCCAAAAAGTAGACATGTATTACACATTCTACAATGGAAGCGGAGTGGCTTCGGAACTTGATATATGATATTCCATTATGGCCAAAACCGATATCACCAATGTATATCCATTGTGATAGTGCTGCCACCTTGGCTAGGGCCTATAGTCAGATTTATAATGGCAAGTCTAGACACTTGGGTGTCAGACATAGTATGATTCGGGAGTTAATCATGAATGGTGTGATATCAGTTGAGTTTGTTCGGTCGCAACAAAATTTGGCTGACCACTTGACGAAGGGGTTAGCCAGAGACTTGGTAAATAAGTCTGCAATGGGAATGGAATTAAAGTCCATTTAATCCTCTAATTGTGAGATACCCAATTCCCTTCTAATACAACGTTAGAAGCTTGAATTCAATGTGGAAAGCTCGCAGTTGGAGATTGGAACACATGTTATTATCTTTCCCTAGGTATGTGTTCAGACCTGCAAGTAAAGGTTAGGTTGAAGAATATCTTCTTAATAGTTCCTTTGAAAAATTGCAAATGCAGGTGCAAGATTAAAGGAACTACCTATGTGGACATGAAGTTTTGCCGCTTCAAGAAGCTAGGACTTGGCTTCCTATATGTTCACTATTGGATATGGACACATGGCTTGTAATAGTGTCAAGGTTAAACAAAGAGAATTGTACTGAACTTATGTGTATAGTATCTTCAGGTATTCATATGAGTTGACGGGTTCAATCGTTAGGACACCCCGATTCTCGAGTATTTGAAATGTGTATTATACTAAGATAAAAATTCAATCGCAAGACATTTTCATTTACGCATTCGTTTGTTTCGTTATTTATAATGTTTAGTAAATCAAAGGATTACACTAAAATGGAGGGGTTTTGTTGGTGATTTTAGTATCATCAACTTATTTTATTGTAATGGTGATTTACTAGAGATCAATGTGATTCGTATTAGACTCGGATACGAGTATGGGAAAGTGTGGAGTACACACTCGTTTGAGCTAAAACGAAGTCAACCTTGATAAAGAAGTAAAAGTTAAAGGGTAGCACAATTTGCTGATGTGCTCGGCCGAGCAGAGTCCTTGACTCGGCCGAGCAGAGCATGGCAGATTGTCCAAGTTTCTGGACAGCCTTGCTCGGCCGAGGCATATGCCTTGCTCGGCCGAGCAGTATGAACAACACATCCGTGCAGTTCAAAAGGACACGTCCGTGCAGTTGAGCAAATTTTCTTGGACATCTTTGCTCGGCCGAGCGAGTCCCTTGACTCGGCCGAGCAGTTCCTGAACAGGTGCCAGTTCAAACTGAAAATACACATCGCTTGGCTAAAGTCGTGTCTTTTGGTTATACCCTTTTACTGATACCTCTCCATCTGTTTAAATACAGATGTTTGATCTCATTTGTAACACACATAACATACAAGAGTGATACAACAATAACGAAAGCAAAACAATTCTCAAGTTTTTGATTTGTTCTCTTTGCCTAGAAAACAAATTGCGTGATTGTCTTATCCCAATAAAGATTTTGTGTAACCCAGGCATTAAGGGTCGAAATATTTTATTCGGAAAATGGATTATACACGATTCAATCACATATCCGGCCTCAGTATCAAGATCAAGACCCTATATTTCCCCTACAAGGAGATCGGAGTAGTTGTCGGAGCTTGAATCCAAGGTAATAATTACACGACCTTATACTTTGTTTTGTAGAAAATCTAGTAAACATGGCGGGTTACGATCGGAGACGGAACAATTGCTATGTTTATGTTGCTGGACTTTGATGGAGGAGATAATGAGGGTGTTAATTGTGGTAATAATTGATAAAAAGAAAAAGGAAAAAGAAAAAAGAAAACCATGGAAATCTAGCAATTCTTCAAGAGAATTTTCAAGAGAATTGGATTTTGGCTGAACAAATAATGAGTTGCAGAATTTTGTTGGGTTCTTGGAAGAAGGATGATGAAATATTTCCATCCAGCCCTCTGCTCATATTAGTATTATCTATTGGTCCCTAAGCTTATACAAGTGAATTGTTAAACCCTGAAAGTTAATTACAGAAAAGTCCTAAGAACTAATGAAATCTGTAATCAGCCCTTAAGCTTGAAAGTTAACAAAATAGTTCAGTTGTTAGTTAATGATAGTAATTGTATTTTCTATTTTAGATTTTGGGAAGCACACGTGAAATCTCGTTCGCGTTTCAACTCAATCGAGGTATGGGAGTATACTTCGTTTAGATCATTTGATATTCCCTTTCAATTTGTTTAGATTTCCTAATATTTTTTGGAAAATGTCCGTTCTTGAAACATTGACCGACCTTGTGTAATTATTTGTCTTGCATTCTGTCGTTTAGCGTTGTTTGATAAATCATTAATACTATTTTGTTAATGGCACGTATTTTGTTTCGTTCGTGCGATAAATGATTGTAATCTTTAAATGCTATTTTTGCATTAAAGGATATTTGATTTGACTGACATTTGTATTCAATCATGATCACTAAAGTTAAACAACCCGAGTTATCGGGGTATATTTGCAACTTGGCCTTTTAGGCAAACTTTGTACATTGTTGAGGATTAGCAATGGAGTGTTCCGAAATTACTGTTTCGCATTTGTGCTCCTTGTGGGCTTTAGTGTTTATTTGGATCGATTGACCGCTTATGTGATCATTAGTCTCTTTGGTAAACTTTGTTAAATGTGATTGATGAAAGATATCTTATCAGTTCACTGTAAATCTTGAAAAATATATTTTAAAATCTATTGTTCAATTGATTGTACCCTTTTTAAAATATTGAAGCGTTCTTTTTTTGTCACCTCTTTTTAGAAATCAAATAGGTCCGTATATGAATTTACTGGGCATTATTCGTTCACCCTTTCTTGTTTACTCTCCTTCCAGGTAATTCGTAAGAAGAGGAATAAGTTGAAGTTGGAAGCACTTTTCCGTTCAATAATTGCTATTTTATCTTTTGTGATCAAGCATCTTTTAGTATAATAAGATTGTGGGAGTCGAGTTGTAACCCTAGAAAAATTAGGATTATATATATTTTGGAAGACAAATATTATTATTATGAAATCAATGTCGCTTTAATGATTTTGTTTCGAGAACCGTAACGACTTTAAGATTTGGACCCACAAAAATGGGTCCGAGTTTTGAGGCGTTAGACATGGTCCATCCACTTTAGTAAGGATATTTTTGTTAGTTTTGAAATTGTCGTTCTTTTTTGTAATTTTCATTTGAAAAAAGTGAAAATCTTGCAAAAATTTAGTTTTTTCTTAATATAAGAAAAAAAAATTAGTTTTAAAGCACTAAGTCTAACTAATAAGAGTGATGAACTGTTCTGAAAACTAGTTTTTTATGACATTTTAAAAAAAACTAGTTTTTCACAAGAATTACTCTTGAAAAAAAGGATTTTTAGTAAAGTTCCTTTAATTAATTGACATGAGCAAATAAAATAGTAGAAAAATAACTCATATCAACACATTGCAGAAAATGAAAATAATATTGACCAATAGACGTATTGCATTATCATAAAAATTGAATACATATACACCAATTTTCCCTAAAATACGAATTTTGAATCGAAAAATTAATAATTACCCAATATAGTGGCACCACCACCGCAATGCTACCAAAGAGACTCCCTTGCCGATTACCATCTACGGCTACAATGAATTAAACATTTGCTAATTGATGCCTAATTGCTAAATCCCAATTTCATTAAATGAAACTATCTCAAAATTAGGTTAAACCTAATATTATAAATCAATTTTCAATCGGAGCCGTACATAACTCATTGATATGTGTTGCAATGACTATTCTACATATTCTTAATATTAACACTTCCAAAATTTAACTACAACATTTCATAATGTAACATAACACAGTATGAAATAATAACAAGTGTTTGTTGGTTTTGCATATAAGCTACATTCAAGGACATGCTTGGCATAAAATAGTTTGAGGGAAAGTTTTCACATTTCATCGACGCATCTAGTTATTATTTTAAATATAATGGTTCAAACTTGAAAGTGTGTGGTGTCCCACACACATTGTCAAGTCAAAGATTGACTTAATTTAGATTTGTTACTTTCTTTATATTAATTAATTTAGGTAAATATTGTTTATATTATAAATTGATTTTGTTTAATTAACTAACTTACTAATCGAAATTTAAGTTGTTTATAGTGTGTAGTTTGTTTATTTATGTAGGACTCTCACACATGGAAAAGAAGTCTAAAAGCTGATGATTGCTTGAGTGGATAAAAGATAAGGAGTCTAAAAGATAAGAAGTACTGGGTAGATAAAAGAGATAAAGAAGATTGAATTGAAGAGATAAATTCCAAGCTTCATTTATCCACATCTGAAGACTCCTTTGCTATAAATATGAGAATCATTCCTCATTTGATACACACCTTTTACAGACTCAATTGCTGAAGAATCAGAGAGTTTGCAGAGTCTTTTTGTGTGAGAGTTATTTGGTTATTTTTGTCTTCTCTTAGTTTCTTTTGTGTAAATCGATTCAAAAGCATTTTAATAAGAGAAGTTTTATTGTCTACAACAATTCCTGTAGATAAGTGTTACTTTGGTGTTTTAAATTCGTTTTTAATTTTATTATTCCGCTGCTTTTATTGCTGATGCTAATGCTGATGTGATAGCATCAGGACTCACATCAGGCGTCTGTAACTTCCTGTACACTTTCTAGCCGCTCAATTTCTTTCAAAACTTTTGTCAACTAATTCTACTAGTTAGAGATTGTCATTGTCATTGACTACATAGTATTATTTTGTTGAACTTTTTATGAGTTCTTTTTTTCTCAAATGGAATTTTGTCATGCTCTCATAATTTATCTATTAAATCTTTGTTTTAAGAGCAAGTTTTCAAAAGAGGATTTTTTAATGTAATTATACATATATTACACCAGAATAAATGGAATGAAAAAAGTTTTTAATTCTCTCCAATACCTAAAAATCAAAGTTTTTGATAGCGAATAGTATTATATATCTATAATACCTCTAAGTTATCATTTTGAGAATGCCAATTGCTCTAGTATCAAATACTCCCTCCGTCCCATAGAGCTTAGGAAGATTCCATTTTGCGCGGGAATTAAGGTATATTATTATAGTATTAGGAGAGAGAATGAGTGGAAGAAGTGTTGTGAGTGTGAAAAATTAAATAGGAGAGAGAATGAGTGGAGGGAATAGTAAATTATAATGTGTTGTGAGTATTAAAATAATGTAGGAGAGAGAATGAGTGGAGGGAATAGTAAATTTCTTAAGAGTTATGGGACGCCCAAAATAGAAAGTTTTCTTAAGACTTATGGGACAGAGGGAGTATTTGTTATTGGGCTCGGATTCTATTATAATATACAAATTCATGTAATTTTTTAATCCTAAAATTCATACTATTTATGTGTCCTTAAACAAATACAAAGTAGTTTGTATACACATGAAGATGTTATGAACTCAAAGGTATCTACACAAAAGAAAGTATGATTAAAAAATGAGAGACTACTGTCACTACTTATTTTGCTTATTCACTACATTCATTAATATAATTTAATCATTTGATACAATTACCCTTCAAACACATTCTAATTTTTTATAATTTATATCTTATTTTTTGGTAAGATTGTTTTATTCTTTTTATCTTCCATATATTTCTTTTCAATCATGCCAGGGAAAATAAATGCATAACTGATATCGCAAGAATCGTGCTGTATTAATCTCCGTCCAAACCGCAAGATTGATCTCCTAGCTGACTCCGAAACACATAACCCATGACTAGCCGAAATGGTCTCCGGCAAAGACCCTCGGGCGTGAGAGTAAGTATGGTGATTTGAGAGCTAAATGATTATAATGAACAAGATGATTCAGAATAATAAAATAGTAATTACCTTTAAAACGTTGAAGTTGTGAAGTATTTATAGGCCGTGATATGAGTTGTAATTGTAGTAGGATTGTATGAGATCCCTAGAATCACAGATCATATTTTATAAGAGATCATGTCCATATATAACTCCTGATTTGTAGGACTTCTGGGAAAGAGTTGCAGCTATGTTGTGATTCTGTAGGTCGACATACGCCTTGTAGGTCGAGGTTGCCTGCTTGGGTCTAGGTCGACCATACTGAATAATAGAGCCGGATAATACACGTTTAAGATATGGATCGTATGTCGGACAAAGCTAGGTCGGGACCATGGAGGTCGGACAATGAGCTAGGTTGACTGATCTTGGCTTATGGGCTTTGTGCCTTGTAATAATTGGGCCGAACCACTGAGAATGTGGTGGCAATAATGTCTGAATAACTGGGCTTCGTATGTTGGGCCTAGCCCATCACTTTTATTCCGTTCAGTGGCCCCTAACTTTCTGGATTGACTTTGTCGACCAGGAAGTTATAAGAATTTTGATAAAGACTCGGGTAGGTCGTAGCTATATGCTCGAATTGATAAATGGTCGACTATGAAGACGTGGCTCAATCTGAACCATTAACTGTTTGGACGGAGGGATGCGTTGAAGCGTCGTAATCCCGTAATGATTGCTCCATTTGACGCTTGGACAACCGTATTGGGAACCGTTCGTGGCATTAATTGGGAATTAACCATTTGAAATCCCAACTTCTCCAATTCAATTTAGGAAAGATATAAAAGAAAAAATCCTTTTCCTTTTCGAACTTTTACCCTTCTCAAATCTTTGGATATCTCAGCAAGAACAGTAACACAGTAACTGGCATTCTCAGGGTAGCCGGACTTTCGCTTCTTCGTAAAAACCCATCTTCGTCGAATCTACCAAGGCACCCTTCTATCTCCTTGCTTTTAGGTTTAATTTCTGCTTTTTCCTTCAATTCTGCCATGTGTAAGTACCCCAATCTGGGTCGTTAATGTTCCGTCAGCCCAAATTAATGATTTATAATCATTTAGGGGCATTTTGGACATTATTTTGACAATTTGAATGAGGAAGGACCTCTTAGGAATAAAAAAATGGACAATTATACCTCGTTGGAAGTCTGTCATTCCCAATAAAATGGAATATTGACCAAGAACAAAATGCCAAAACTGCTATTCTGCACTGTTCAGGCACGCCTGCTTGGGTCATCCGCGCGAACAAGATTGCACCTACGATCTTGTCTACGCGGATAAGATCAGCACCTAGGCAACCTATAAATACAGCCTTTCTCCCTCAGTTTCAGAAGGCCCAAAAAATACGAAAACCTACTGTCACTCTGCCCAAATTCACCTTCAAACAGCCATTTGCACCCCCATAATTCAAATTCCACACCATATTCATCCTCTAATCCATCCCAAAACCACTTTTGACCCTTGAAATCCTTCAAACCCTAAACATAAACCCAAGAAAGATTGGTAAATCCTTATTCCATTCAATCATATCTCTTTCATTCATACACTTGCTTCATACTCATACTATGTAGTTTAGCTTTCTTCTTTTGTTCATCCCCTTCCCCCTTGTCCTAAGGATCCAAGAGGATCTCCATGAAGTTCATCTCCATGGATGATTCTCTACATGGATCTACATTTTATTTATGTACTTCCCCTTGTCCCTTTTTATTAACTACTCCTTGTTTGTTATTTGCTCTCTTGACCTAAATGTGGTCATCTTGGAGTTCATCTCCATGGATGATCACTCCAAATGGTCCACATCTTACTTTCATGTCTCTTTACATTTTTAGTTTTTACTTATTTTCTTGACCTAAATATGGTCATCTTGGAGTCAATCTCCATAGATGATCATTTCAAATGGTCCACATTATTTACATTCCTTGCAAATTCCCCTCCCCATGTCTAAGATGCTCACCTTGGAACACTTTCCTTGGATGAACATCATCTAGACTTACAAAATAGGTCACACAAGATGTAAGAGATACACTTGAGTATAGATCTCAAGGATGGTCATCTTATGACCACCTTAGAGATCTTCCTCTAAAGTTGATACATCTTGACCTAAATCTCTTATCAATTTACTTTCGTGTCAAATTTCCCTTTTCCCCTAGCAAATGAAATGCTCACAAAGTCCTAACGTACCCCCGGGATGACTTGATTAAGTGGATTAATCACTTATGACCACTAATCAAAGTCTAGGGAAAGAGAGGACAAGCATGGATGCCAAAATCCAAATCTCCATTCACTTTCTGTCTTTCAGTTACAATTTCAGTTAAGTCCTGTAAATCCAGTTAACTTTCTGTAAATTACAGTGACTAAACTGGAAACTGTAAAATATGGAGATTGCAGCCCTATCCGCGCGGATAAGATTGCACTGCATTCTTGTCCACGCGGATGACATTGTCATCTGCAAACAGTCCCTCATTTTCTGTTATTTTCAGTTTAATCCCTATTTTCAAACTGTTTTTCAGTTCAGTCCTAACAATTTCAGTTATTTTCAGAAAAGTCCCAATAAATACACACACACACACAAAAGGTTTCAAGTGAGGAAGACTCGTCGTACGAGGCATTCCGGGTGAACACCAACGTTCTTCCCGGAGTGTAACGTGACCTCCGAACCCATTTTCTCTAATTTTGGGTATTTTCAAAGTTTTGACCCTTAAACAAAAAACGGCGTGACGACTCCAAAACGATTTCAAAAAGTCCGATAAATATTTTTCAAGACTTTCAAAAATAAACAAGAGTCTTGTCGGGCGGCCAAAAGAAAAATCGCGGCGGGATACACATCATCACAGTGGCGACTCTGCTGGGGATCATTGAACAAATAAGTTTTTTTAAAAATAAAAAATAAAATAAAAAATGATACTGAGTATATAGGCGGGAAACCATTAAACTTCCTGTTAACGCATCCTTATCGGAGTCGGGGATAAAATATGGTATAACAATGCCACGTACCGGTGTCATTTCAAAAAAAAAAAAAAGCTTTTGTGGGTCAAACTTTCGTCCCAACACTTGAGACCTTTTATTTTGTGTGTGTATGTATTTCCCCGGTATGCTTTGTTGTCATTTTGATCGTCCCGAAAAAGTCAAATTTTGACTGTCGGATCGTTTTCTTTTAACTGCTTAGCATTTTATGTGCTTATGTGCTTACATGTTTTAAAAAAAAATCGTTTCTACCTTTCTCGAAAATTGTGAGCCAAAACTTGAAAATGAGAGTCGCCACACTATTTTTATTATAAGCCAAAACTTTGAAAAAGACTTTTGAACAAGGATCGTTTTTATTATGAGCCAAAACTTTTAAAGGCTTTTGAACAAGGATCGTTTTTATTATGAGCCAAAAATTTTGAAAGGCTTTTGAACAGAGATTATTAGGTTCGGAGGTCACGTTACGCCTCGGGAAGAGAGTAATTGTGCTCACCCGAAACGCCTCATATTGACGAGTCTTTCTACCTTTCTCGAAAATTGTGCGTATGCGTGTATTTGTGTGTTACTTGAAAATGAGTTTGAATGACGGATTTTGAAATGAGTCGGGCATTATAACGTTGCCCTTTTTTTATAAAATGACGATAAATGAAAGATTTTGAAATGAGTCGGGCATTATAACGTTACCCCTTTTTTTGATAAAGTGACAGTAAAGAAAAGACATTTAAAGTAAATGACAGTAATGAAATGACGATCGACAAGTCAATTTCTTGACTCGGATGTTAAAAGTAAATACGATCAACAAACCAAACGGTTTGGACGGTAAATGACAATATTGAAATGATGGTATCAACGAATTGAACGATTCAGATGGTAAAAGATGCGATCAACGAATCAAACGATAAGACGGTAAAAAGTGTTATTTAAATGACAATATCAACGAATCAAACGATTCGGACGGTAAATGACAATCAACGAATCAAACGATTCAGACGGTAAATGACTATCAACGAATCAAATGATTCAGACGGTAAATGACAATCAACGAACCAAACGATTCGGACGGTAAATGACATAAATAGATAAAGCGATAAACAACGAGTCAAGATCTCCATTTTAACTCTAAATCACTCTTTTCGAAAGAGAAAAGTAAAAGAGAGAGGATCATTTCTTGACTCATAGACAACGTAGTGTCTACATTTTGAAGAGTTTGATCGGAACAGAAATAGCAAAAAAGGCGTAAACAGGGATGAAACTAGGAATGGCAACGGGGCGGGTTCGGGGCGGGTACTTCATTTCCCAAACCCGCCCCTATAGTGATCTACCCTTGCTCGAACCCGCCCCGCCCCGTGTTTTGCATTACCCGAGCCCGCCCCGCCCCGATAATTACATCTCCAGTCTGAACTACTAATCAACAAAGGTGAATTTCAAACTTAGAACCCTAGTTTTGAAACACTGAACAAACACCAATTTCGAACCTTTTTTCCTGCTGCCAGAGTAGAAAAACAGTAGTTTCACACATTACTTTACTGGGTCTCAATTCTTCCATTAAAACAGAAACAGGATTCTAACAAGAAAAATATAAGTATCTAAACAACAGATATCCCAATATTTTCAAACAAAATTCCATATTTAAAGTTCATAAGAAAAACTACAAGTAAAAATGATTCACTTCTTCTTCTCTGCACCTCCTCCTGACCTGTTTCAGAACACAAACAGGGTAAGAAGGCATGTACACTTGTGAAAGAAAAAAATAATTCAAAACACTTGAAAAATGCTGAAAGACTTCAAAATTTCAAGGAAGATGAAAAATTATTATCTGAAATCATATTAAACTAGACTTTGAATGATTTAAATTCAAAGCAATTACCTCATCTTTCGGAGAACATTAGACATCTCCTCTCTCTTCCTCTTTGCCCTCTTGTGGGTGCCCAACTTTCGCTTGGCAACCTTCATAGCTCTCTTGTCTTTCCCAACGTGAATGTGAGAGCTAACTGTGTGAGGAGGATTCAGCTTCTTCTTCGATTGGGGAGAGGATTCAACCTGCTTCTTCGTAACCCCCATCTCTCCTGCTGTTTTCCTGCTGCGATAATCGATGTGTGTATGTGTACTTCGATGGAAACTTGCTGCTGCGGTGGGGTGCGACGCTAACTGGAACTGGGAGAGAATAGGAAAGGAATTGGGATTTGGGAAAGAAGAGGAAAGGAAGTAAAGAACGGGGAACCCTAAGCGTACTAGAGACTTGGGTATTTAAGTAATTTCATAACTAATCGGGGCGGGTTCGGGGCGGGGCGGGGGTAACCCAAACCCTATAAAAACCCGACGGGTTTTTAAAATTGCGTCCCAAACCCAGCCTATTAGGGGCGGGTCTTTTCGAGTTCAGGGTGGGTTCGAATTTTTTGCCATCCCTAGATGAAACGGAAGATTGAGAAGGAGAGTTTACCAATGGCTATGTTTTGACTCTATCTCTCGAGGGATCGTATATCGGATACGAAAAGTGTTTGAAAAGTGTTTGGATCGTGTTTTGTTTGGGAAAAATGAGGTTTTCATGCAAATCGAGACTTTTTCGGGGCTTTCAGAGGGGTTTGGGATGCTGGAATCGAGGCAGTGGGGCAGGAGGGTGAAAATTTCTTGGCCATTTATTGAATGACTGAGGATGTATTTTATATCTTTGTAAAATTGCAAAAGCAAAGCCTACCGGCCTATCCTTCATGTTGGAGGGCATTTTCCGTATTTCAAATTATGATGTGACTGATGGTCGACTGGTTGATTAAACAAGAAAATCAGGCCGGCCGGCCTAGGTTGCAATCTGAGGGTATTTTGGTCTTTTTTGGGGTTTTTAAAGTGGTTGATTTGACCTCGGACTTGTGCAAGTGTGATACGTGGTATACTTAGTCACTAAGTAAGGGCATTTTGGTATTTTGGGCCGTACTTTGACTGTTTTGTTAAATAACTGTCCGAATAAATGACGAAACAGTCCCGAAAAGTCTCGAAAATTGCGTATTTTTTTGGAAAAGTGATATTTTTCACGTGTTCGAACGTGTTTTTAATACACTTTAATTTTGAATGATCGGGACAGTCTCGAAAAGTCTCGTTAATTTGAAAAATGTGAATTAACGAATTTTAACGATCCAGATTTGGGTACTTACAGTGGTTATGTTCCAAAATTTTTGTCTTAATTGATCTTTTGACTTGTGGTGAAGGACCCAATTGTGATTTTCCTTTATATTTACGTGACTCACATGTCATATTTACAACAACAATTCAATTATTATTTCTTACTCCACTTTCTCTCTTCTATCTTACTTTTCATACTCTCAACATCTACTTTATTATACTTTTTCTTAATTTTCATACATTTCAAGTAAAATAATAAATACTCCCTTCGTCCCAGTTTAGTGTGGACTTATTTTCCTTTTGGTCCATTTCAGATTAATGTGGACTGTCAAAAATGACAAAGAATTTTTACTATTTCACCCACTCATTTTCTCTCCTACTTTATTTTTACACTCACAACACCAATCAATTTACTATTTCTTTCACTCATTCTCTCTCCTATTTAATTTTTCATACTCACAAATACCTCCTCCACCTATTTTTCTCTCCCACTTTTTTTTTTTTAATTCTTGTGCCACAATTTTTTGTCCACAATAAGGGTCCGCTCCCGAGTTTTGTTTATGGAAGAAAGGGAAGGAAATGAGAGGAAATGGAAATGATTTCCTCCCTTGGTGTGCTCCTGAGTTTTTCTTTAGGAAGGAAAGGGGGGAAAATGGGGAAAATGGAGGCCTCATTTCCCTCCCCTCCAATCCCCCCAAATGTGGGGGGATTGGAGGGAAGGGAAATGAGGTTCCCTCTCCTCCATATGGGGGGATTGGAGGGGAGGGAAATGAGACCTCCATTTCCTTCCCTCTTCTCCATAAACAAAATTCGGGAGCGAATCCTAAGGGAGTACTCCCTCCGTCCCGGTTCACTTGGCACCAACTTTTTGGGTGTAGGAATTAAGGAAAAGTGATGTAAGAAAGAGAAAAAGTTAAATGTTGTGAGTATGAAGAATTAAATAGGAGAGAGAATGAGTGGGAGGAATAGTTAGGAGAGAGAATGTTGTGAGTGTAAAAGTGAAGTAGGAGAGAGAATGAGTGGAGGGAATAGTGAATATTCTTTTCCATTTTGGGCAGTGCCAAGTGAAGTGGGACGACCCAAAATGGAAATTAGTGCCAAGTGAAGTGGGACGGAGGGAGTATATATTAGTTTGTAGTGGGGTATATTAGTTTGTAGTGGGGCGGAGAGAGTAGTTAATTAACTAATTTCAGTGTGGCAAGCCCACAACTTCATTTTATGTATTCAATGTAGAAGCCCAGCCCAAATATAATTCGCACAATTCCGTCATATCAAAAACCCTACCTATATTATCTGTTAAACCATGGCTCTTATCGCCCCTTGCCCTTTTTCAGTCTTCCTCCACTGCCCTAGCGTCTCCGACCTCCATCGCCGCCGCCGCCGCCGCCGCCGAAAATGCCTCCGAAGTTTGATCCGTCACAGGTCGTCGACGTTTACGTCCGGGTAACCGGAGGTGAAGTCGGTGCGGCGAGTTCACTCGCTCCCAAAATCGGTCCGCTAGGTCTCTCTCCAAAGAAGATCGGGGAAGACATCGCAAAAGAGACCGCTAAGGACTGGAAGGGTCTCCGCGTCACCGTCAAGCTCACCGTTCAGAATCGTCAAGCTAAGGTCTCCGTCGTCCCCTCCGCCGCTGCTCTTGTCATCAAGGCACTCAAGGAGCCGGAGCGAGATAGGAAGAAGACGAAGAACATTAAGCACAGTGGAAACATTTCGCTTGATGATGTCATTGAGATCGCTAAGATCATGCGGTCAAGGTCGATGGCGAAAGAGTTGACCGGAACGGTGAAGGAGATTCTCGGAACTTGTGTATCGGTTGGGTGTACAGTCGATGGCAAGGATCCGAAGGATTTGCAGACGGAGATTGCAGATGGTGATGTCGAGATTCCTCAGGATTAAGAAATTAGGGTTGGTTTGATTTCGCTCACTTTTATTTGAAAAAGCTTAACAATTTTGGACTTGCCTCTAAATTCTTGTTTTTTTCATTCATGTCTGTTCATTTTCTGATCATCAATGAGCTTGAATGATGATATAGTTGATTTCAGAGGTGTTATGAAGAGTAGTTTGAAGGATTGATTTGATACAACCTTTGATTTGGTTGTGAAATTTGTGTCTATTTAATATTCGGAGTTAGAATATGATTCTTGACATTCTCATGGCGGTCCTGTGTGATGTCCCATTACTTGATGCTTAGATTCTCAGTACCTGCTATTGAGTTAGGGGGCGTTTGTTTTTTGATTTTCAGCTTGTTTGCCTCTTAACACTTACTGATTTGGCTCTGAAATAAGTGTATTTATTTTTTTATTTTTGAAATAAAGCTTGTTAGGCTTAAAGTCTTTTTAATTTTAAGTGATTAAAATGTTGCTGAATTGCCTCTGAAAGCCACTGTTTCATATTTGGTTTTGGTTAATTTTTTTTTTAACTGTTTATTATTTTATACTGCATTTACCTTTTTTTTTTTTTTTTTTTTTTAACTGTTTCAGATAATGAATTCAGTTAGAAAATCAAACTTATCCAATTCAGAATTCAGTTTTCAGTTGTTGCCTCTTAATCATTTAGCCATTTTCAAAACTGAAATCAGATTTCAGCACTTATCACTTAAAAAAAACAAAAACCCACTTAGCATATCTCTTACGAGTAAAGTTTTTTCTGCCCCCGTTACCATGACACCAACATCAATTTGACGGCACAAACAACAAATTAGAGGTCCAATATCGACTCATAAAAATTTCATAACTCATAAAAATTTCATAACGAATCTAATTATGAAAAAGTTTAAATCGAACAGAACCGAACAGCAATGGTTTGGTTCAGACGTGGTTCAAATCATGGTTCAAATTACAATCAAGACTTTGGTTCAGATCATGGTTCAGACTATGATTTATTATCAAACATTTTTTTAAAAAAAATCGTGATCACGAAGGAGGAGCGAGGGATGCGATTCATTATCAAACGTTTAAAAAAAAAATCGTGATCACGAAGGAAGAGTGAGAGATGCAGGAGTTATCGAAGGAATAGAGAGACTAGAGAAAGAGAGTGATTTGCGAAAGAAACATATTATATAATGTCGTTCGTGTAGAGAATTTGATTTGCTATGTATCGCAACAATAAAGATAAATATGATTAATAGTTGTAATGTAGGTTTTTTATTGATCTAACTGTGAATATTATTCAACATATAAATATATGGTTAATATATGTGTTATGGTGGTTCGGTCTAGTGGTTCGGTCTGACTGTTCGATTTTGGCGTCTCAAACCGCGATTTGGTTTGGTTCGGTTCAGTTTTAATGGTTTGAACCGAACCGCTTACACATTTGCAACAAATGTATAATGCGTAAAATTAACCAAAATAATATTCACTCGTTAATTTTTTCTAACGAGCGTTAATGACTTAAACAAAAAATTAGATTGAAATTTTCAAATTTAACCCTAATATTTAAAGAATTAAACCCATCAAATATTTTAACGTGTAAAAAAAAAGCTCCTCAACTAATTACTTAAATGCTCCTCAACTAATTACTTGCCTTTATATCTCCCCCAACATATCATCCATCTTCCCAATCCACTATCCCTTTTCCCAACTCACTGCCATAACCATCATTGATGATGTCAAAAATGTTCGAATCAGTCCAAATCTAGCGGTAGGTTATATCCTGGATGTTTGAATAGCCTGAAAAAGATGAACAAACACGTAAACTAAGTCGAGACTTCACCGGCGAAGGCCCTCCGACGTGAGAGCAAGTATTTGTGTGATAGAGAGAGCAAATCAATTGACAAGAGTGGAGAGTCAAAAGATGCGTTACCAAAATTGTGTGAATTATGACTTGTATTTATAGGTGTAGGATATAGAGTCCATCTTTGAATAGGAAGTTGTATGAGAGGAGGGTTATAATCCTAGTTGGATTATAACTTCCCACAGTCCTTGTTTGAGTAGGATTAGATTTGCCTTCTGTACGTATGCCTAGGAGGTATGCTCTTCGACATATGGTGCTGGTCGACATATATGAGTGCCGAGGTAATGGAGAGCAAGGGTAGGGAGGCCCATTTCCCTTGTCTTAATGTTGGCCGAGGAGGCGATGGCCGTCTTTTGGTGAGGCCTAGGTCGGTCTTGATGGATGCCTTGGTCGGCATATGAGAGATGCCTCGTCGGCATGTATCAGTATTATGGCCTTAGTCATTATTCACTCTGTTATGTCTAGGTCGACATAGTGGGATATGCCGAGAAGGCAAAACGAGCATAAGTAGGGAAGCCCATTCCCTACGTCGTAATTGAGACTTGTATGAATTATATTTTGGGCCCAATCCATTGGGCCTTGCCCGGCTCATGACCCTCAGTCGTCCTCGGTTTATACCGTTCAATGGCCCCCGACTTCCTAGCTTGGCTTTAGCCGAGGAGGAACTGGTGCTCGACCTCGGCTTAAACGAATACGAAAAGGGGTTATCTCAGAATACGAGGCGTCAATCAATTATCCGCTGGTTATTTGGACAATGATTGGCGCGGTTAACAATGACAGGACATTCACCTTGGAACACGCTAGAACATTTAATGTGGGGATAGAGACGTCGCTTGACCCGTTTATTCGACCCCTACCCGTTCGGATCTAGGTATAAAAGCCAAATCCCTTTCCATTTTTACTCTTTTCACTGTTGCCATTTGAGAGAAAACTACTAAACTTCAAAATCACAAGTCTGTTCTTTGAGTTCGCTGTCGTTTTCTGGTGTTTGTGCTTGATTTCTTTGTGTTTCACACCGCCAATCTTCAATTCAGGTATACATTTCTTCATTTTCTCCGATTTACTTTTTAATTTCTGGGTTTCGTAATTTCTAGTATTGGTGGGTTCTTCTAGAACCGCCATTGTTGGTGCTTTCTTAAAGCTTTTCTTGAGCATTTTTGTGATTTCTTGACTTTCCCCCTTCCTAGCCATGGCAAGAACATGGAGAAGTAACCCCAATGCCCTCTTCTATTACCATACATAAAACCTTAGAATTTACCAACGAATTGATGGTACATGGATGATGTTGAGCTTGAATGAGATAGGGGAAATATTGACGAGGTATCAATCTCCTAGAACCGACGTGCATTACCTTAGTCGGTTTAGGATCGACCGACTTAGCGTAGATTCCCCAAATGTCGTGTTGTTTCAAGGTTGGACCGAGTTACTCAACCACATCAACTTGTATTACTTGAAGTCCAGTCATTTGGAACATCCTTTGCTGGGTAAGAATCCCTCCTCGAATTTACCTGATTGGACGGGGAGGGATGCTTCCTCGTCCTCGTCTTTCTCTACCTTGGCCAAAATATGATCTCCTCTTTTTATTGTCCAGATATGTCTGGGAGAGGTAATACTACTGCTCGTCTAACTAGTCCCTCGACTTCTGGGAGGATCGTGGACGCCTTTGTCGAGGGAGCCCATGCTGGGGGCCGTGCAAGAGGCCGGGGTAGGTATCAACGAGGTATAGGTAACACCCCTAGGCCTAGGTTTACTAAACCTGGAGAGCCCATGGTTAAGGAGTTACATTCCAAGTATGGAGTGTCGAGGGAGGAATATCGACTTACATATCTCCCCGGTGTACTTGTTCGTTCTGAGAAAGCCCTGGATGACTTCTTATATAGTCTGAACTATGTCCACTTCTTTTATAAACAATTCCAACTCGTCCTTCGTCTCCCCCACGATCCTTTTATTTGTGAATTTCTTGAGGATATGCAGGCCGTCCCGGCTATGATAGGTGCCAATGCCGTGAGGTTCCTCACCGGCTTCATTGTTCTTTGTCGTAGCTTAGGTTTTGAGCCTTGCCAGTTGCGTTCCACCACTTCTTCACCATAAGCTATAAGGAAGACACTAGGGTGAAAGTGGTGATGAGTGATCCCAATCAGCCAAAACTTATCTGCCCAATCTCTAGCAAGGTATCTGGGAGGAACAATCACGTTATAAAGGTTGAAAGCCGACAAGGCTGGGAGTTTGTTGCTCCCTCTAAGTTCCCCGGTGCGCCTAAACAAGTATGGAAGCTGGAGTGGAGCGATCGCCTCATTGATAGGTTGAAACAATTTGCCCAGGTGGGCACTCTATGTTGGTCAAGTCTAGAGACCGACCAGAGGTATTATGTACATGCCGGCATTATACCTGGACCTTTGAATGGTTTGATGCCATTCGTTCCCGTCATTAGAGGGAATAGGTTTCCAGACTGGAGGGTGCATCCTGATCTCGTCTTCCACGATGAATGTGATATATGCAAATTATACGACGACAAGTGTCTTGCCGAGGAGGTCGTGGTCGGCTGTAAATTTCTTACTTCTCGTTTTTTCGTACTTGTGTAATTTTGCTTGTTATTTTTCCCTCGTCGTCGTTTCACTATCTTGTCTTCCTCGTCTTTTGCAGATTTAACTGAAGAGCAGATCAAGAAAATGGAGGAGGAAATAATGGATCCCCAAGCTGTGATGAAGATGAAAAGGAGGACATCTAGGTCCTCGGCCAAAAATAAAAGACGGGATGATGCTATTGCCCGTCAGGGCGTGCTATCCACCAAGGACACTGGGGCGCTGCCCTTAAAGATGATAGGGGGAGCTGGAGCCTCCGTTGATGAAGAGAGTGAAGGGTAAGAGGCCCACATCGAGGGACAAATCTCCTAGGCCATAGTCCCCGAAACCGAGAAGGCCATATGGCAGGCCGGTCTGACTGAGACCGAGGAGCCAGAGGCCACCAAGAATTCCTGGTCAAAAAAGGTCAAGGACTGAAGATATGCAAGAAGATCCCTCCAAAAAAAGGGTTGCTGCTGGTTCCACTCGGAGGAATTGACTGCTCGGCATGTGAAATCGTATGCCGAGGCCGAGAAGGTGGCCGAGGAATGGACGGTTTACCCCACCGTCAAGGGCCTGGATGTGTTGGCCAGAAAGGGCCCAAAGCTCATACTTGGTCAGCCAATTGTCCATCGAGCTATAGACAAGGACATGCTCAACCATTTTATCGACACCAAACCGAGCAGGGAGCACTTGGTAAACAGAAAGTGCCTTCTTCTTAGCGAGGTATGCTTGCTCGTCATTACTTCTTTACCCTTCTCGGTTTTGTTATACTTGTAGTTTTTTGCTGATATACTTTGATTCTTTGTATAGCTTGCCACTCTTACTGCTTACGAGGCCATAAGGAGCAAGGTGACCGATGAGTTTGAGCAAAAACTTGATCGCCAGATCGAGAAGAACAAGGCCGATCTGACCAATGTCGTGGAGCTCCTTAAGTCGCTGAGGGCAGAAGTCGATGAGAAAAAGGCGGCCAGGGCAAGGGCAGAGAAGGCTGAGAAAGCGGCCAAGGAGACGCAAACAAAGGCCGAGGAAGCCAGCAAGGCCGGGCAGGCTGAGATAGAAAGGCTCCAGGCCGAGCTGAGGAGAAATGCCGAGGAAGCTGATGCTCGGTATAAACTATTGGAGGCCAACTTGCCTTCTCAAATTGCTGAGGCTATCTCCTAGTATAAGGCCAGCCCGACCTTCAAACAAGCTTTGGCCGATAAGACGGCCACCATGTACTCCGACGGCTATCTCCATTTAGCCCGAAGGGCCTTGGTGGACCCAACTCTGAATGCCGACGTAGGCTTACTAGCAGGTCTTGTCTGTCAAGATGCTTATGACGACTTGGCCCGATCTGGTCATTCCTTGGTGCCATTTTTCGAGAATGCCCTTAGGCTAATTTCTGCCCAAGATGCCAGGGATGGTCGAGAAACATGGGTCCCCCCTCTAGTTGATCCTCAAAATATTAATGTTTTGATAGAGAAGATTCAAGACGAGGACGCTTCTGATGAGGAGGAGGATGCCGAGAAGGGGCAAACCGAGGATGCAAGTTGATCAAGTCATCATCCCGGACTCTGCTGTCGAGCAGGACGATTTATTCAGGAGTAAGTTTTAGGGGAAATCTGTTTCTCCCTAAGTTATAAAAAACCCACTTTTCATCCTTAAAAATATCGAGTTTAGACCTTAAAACATTGAGTTTAGGACTTAAAATACCTAGAAAATAAAAATAGTGAGTTTAGGCGTTAAAACAGTGAGTTTAAGCTAGAAAATAAAATAGCGAGTTTAGGCTTTAAAATAGTGAGTTTAGGCTTTAAAATATCAAGTCGATATATTTAAAAACAGGACTTTTTATAACTTAGGGAGAAACAGGTTTCCCCCAAAATTTTCTCTTTATTCAGGGGAGACGATCAAGTTTGAGGATCTTTTGCTTTATTTTTTTGATGTAACTGCTTAGAATAGGCTTTCTTGTACTTCAACTTCTTGATCAATATAATGCCTTTTTCAGCTCTTTATTGTCTTTAACTTTTATTGCACCTTTCTGAACTGTTTTGCTTGAATGTTGAATGATTGTTTACATGTTGTTTGATCAAAATGTTTGGACATTTGTCCAAGTATCCAAGTCGAGGAGGGTTGTTCGACATTTGTATAAATTCTTTTTAAACCGAGGAAGCTCATTCGGTCCAATCACTTAAATAAATTGTAAATCTATCCCTTAAACCGAGGAAGGTCATTCGGCCTTAAGTAGATATTTTGGGGTTTATCTCTTTATGCCGAGGAAGGTCGTTCGATATAAGTCTTAGATAAATTTTTGGGAACTTGCCCCTTTTGCCGAGGAGGTCGTTCGGTCATAATATTTTGTTTTGGGACTATCTTTTCATGTCGGGGAAGGTCATCCGACATTACTTAGGTAGTTTTGGGAGTTAACCTCTTTATGTCGAGGATGGTCATTCGACAAAAGTCTTAGGTAATTTTTGAGAATTTATCTCTTTATGCTGAGGAAGGTCATTCGGTCATAAGTCTTAGATAAATTTTTGGGAGCTTGTCCCTCTATGCCGAGGAGGGTCGTTCGGCATTTGTTTTTGGTGTTTATCTCTTTATGTCGAGGAGGATATTTCGACATAAGTCTTAGATAAAGTGTGGGCATTTATCCCTTCGGTACCGAGGAGGGGGCTCCTCCTCTTTCAAAGTTGTCTTACTAGTCATTTGCTTTGATGAAAACTGAATTTTCATTAACTGAAATTGATTACTTAAAACTGCAATCCTATTTTACTTAAAAATAAAGGAAAAGCCTAACAAGAACTAAACTAGTGATAGTATTTCTGTAGATGATTAAAATGCCACGGATGTTTCAGCTCTTACCCATTTGGGTCTTCATTCTGTAGGTCTCTTCTCTGATGACTTGAGTGATGATGTAGGGGCCTTTCCAATTTGGGGAGAGCTTGTTCTGTTATGCCTTTCTACCAGTAGCTTCTATCTTTCTAAGTACCTAGTCTCCAACTTGGAATATTCTTTTGTTGACCCTTTTGTCATGGTAGGCTTTGATCCTTTGCTTGTAGTTCACCATCCTCATCTGAGCAGCTAGTCTTTTCTCATCTACTAGGTCTAGGTCTAGCAGCCTCTTGACCTTGTTGACTTGTTCATCGTAATTTGAGTTTCTCGTTGTAGGGATAGCCATCTCAGTTGGTGCCATTGCCTCAAATCCGAAGGTCAGTGCGAATGGGGTTTCCCTAATTGGCCTCTAGGTGGTTGTGCGAACTACCCACAAGGCTAAGGGAAGTTCGTCCAACCATCTACCATCACTTCCTTCTAGGTTCTTGGTTAAGGCTGTAAGTATTAACTTTGGATGCTTCCGCTTCTCCGTTGCATTGAGGTATGCTTACAGATGATTTGATGTGTCTGACTCAAAGTCTATTCAATTCTGCTGTAAAAGCATTGGAGAACTGGAGATCGTGATCTGAGATGATAGTGTGTGGAACCCCGAAGCGACACTAAATGAAGTCATGGACGAAGTTGATTGCATTCTCTTCTGTGATTTTGACTAAGGCTTTTGCTTCTATCCACTTGGAAAAGTAGTCGACTGTCGCGATCACATGCTTGCAATTACCTCGGACGGGGAAGGGTGCGATGATGTCGATTCCCCACATGTTAAATGGCCAGGTAGGGATTATTAGTGTCTGTTCCACTGATGGGAGTCTGAGAATGTCAGCGTATCTCTGCATTTGACACACTTTCTTACGTAGGCTTGTGCGTCATCTCTCAGGTTTGGCCAATAATAACCTAGCGTGATGATTTTGTCTGCTAGGGTTCTGCCCCTCGGGTGAACGCCATAGATGCTTTTGTGGACTTCTGCTAAGAGATTTTCTATTTCTTTGGGGTAGACACATCTCAGCAGGGGCTTTGTGAATGATCTTCTATAAAGGACTCCGTTCCACACTGTGAACCTTACTGATTTGTTCTTGATGAGCCTAGCACGTGCTTCATCATCTGGTAGTTGGTTCCTTTCTAGGAAGTCCATGTATTCATCTATCCAGTACTTCTCCTTCCCGTCTAGAAGCATTTAGTCTTTCGTAGGCAGGTTGCTCAGCCAAGACTATGAGTGGATTAGAATCAGTATCTGCCACGTCAATAGTTGCCAATTTAGATAGAACATCTGCTACTTAGTTGTCCTCCCGACCTATTTGAATTATTTCGAAAAATTCCAGATTTTTCGTTATGTCTAGGACGAGGTCTTTATACTTTGTGAGTATAGGGTGCTGAGTGTTGTATTCCCCTTTTATCTGCTTGACTACGAGTTGAGAGTCACAGAAGGCGGCGATTTTGGTTGCTCCGTAGAAGGATGCCAACTCTATGCCAAATATCAAAGCTTCATTCTTGACTTGATTGTTGGAAGCGGGAAACTTGAATCTGATTATGTCCTGGATGGTATGCTCCCCATCGGGACTTTCTAGCACAACTCCAGCTCTGCTTCTTTCCTTAGTGGCTGACCCATCTGTATATATGACCCAACAGTGAGATGGAAGCTCAATGGTCAGTTCATCCCCCACAGGTTTTTTGCGCTTACGGGAGGTGGGGTCGTGCTCACCTATGAAGACGGTTTCAACCATAAAATCGACCAGAGGCTGTGCTAGGAGCGTCTTCCTAGGTTGGTATCTAATATCAAACTCGGTGAGCTCGATAGACCAATTAAGGAGACGTCATGAGCAGTTCAACTTATGCAAGAATTTCTTCAGGGGTGCATTCGTATACACAGTTATGGGGTGTGCAAAAAAGTATGCTCGTAGCTTTCTTGCCACTATGACTAGGGTGTATGCTATTTTTTCTGTGTTGAAATATCTGCTCTTCACATCTGATAATGCCTTGCTGACATAATAGATAGGTTTCTGAGTGGTTCCTTCATTCCGGACTAGTACCACAGCTATAACATTGTCCGCAGCTGCTAGGAAGACGTATAGCATTTCTCCCATAACAGGGCTGCTCAACAAAGGAGGAGATCCCAAGTACTCCTTCAAATGTTTGAATGATTCTGAGCATTCAGATGTCCAGGAGAAGCTCTTGGTCCCCTTCAGAACTTTGAAAAAAGGCAGTGATTTCTCCGCAGACTTCGTAATAAACCTACCAAGGGCTGTTATTCTTCCGTTCAGCCTTTGAACCTCCTTGATGTTGGTAGGTTCTTTCATGTCGATCAAGACTTTATTTTTCTCTGGATTCGCCTCGATCCCTCTTGTGATACCATAAAATTTAGGAACTTTTCGGCCGTCACCCCGAACACACATTTACTTGGATTTAATTTCATGTTGTTCGCTCGTAAGTTGCCAAAGGTTTCTTCCAGGTCTGGGGCATGACTGCCAGTCCTAGTCTTAATGACAATATCATCAATGTAGGCTTCTATGTTTCGGCCTATCTGCTCCCCAAATACTTTGTTTACCATGCTTTGGTAGGTTGCGCCAGCAATTTTGAGCCCAAAGGGCATCATGGCATAGCAATAGATTCCTCCAGCCGCTTGAAAGACTGTCTTCTCAATATCTTCCTTGGCCATTTTCATCTAGTGATAACCAGAGTAGGCGTCTAGAAAGCTGAGAGTCCTATGTCCGACAATGGAGTCTATCAGCTTGTCAATTTTGGGGAGAGGGTAACTGTCTTACGGGCAGGCTTTGTTGAGATCCGTGAAGTCTACACACATTCGCCACTTCCCGTTTTGTTTCTTGACCATCACAACATTGGCCAACCAAACAGGGTATGTTGCTTCCCTGATAATATTGCACTCAGCAATTTCTGCACTTCCTCCTTGATTGCATCTTCTTTATCGTTTGCAAAAATTCTTCTTGTCTGCTTGATAGGTTTAGAGACGAGTCGACTTCCAACTTGTGAACAACCACCTCTTCTTTTATTCCTCTCATATCCTCGACCTTCCAGGCGAATACATCTAGATTGTTTTCCAGAAGGGTGATGATTTCCTCCCTTTCTTCCGGGAGAGCTGACCCCCAATTTTTATTTTCTGCTCTGGGTAGTCGGGATTGAGTGTGATTTCTTCCAGTTCATCTACGGGCTCCATTTCCGGACCGTCCCGAAACTGCAAAGTTTAAATGATTATTTCTCTAAGTCTTCTACCTTCATCACCATCTATGTCTAGATCCTCCATTTCAACTAGTTCGTCTACGTCCTGCAGCTCTCCTTGTCTCAAGTCAGGGTTGGCCCCCAAGTTCTGGCCGCTGACGAGATGAGGGGCTATATCTGGGACGAATAGAACTGTGTCATTGCTTTCGTCCTCCTGGATATCTAGTATCTTGTGTTCCTCATCCTCTGCTTCAAAAATTTGATTAAGCCTAGAACTGGTGCTGGTAGTCTTTACAGACTTAGAGATTTTTCAGGTTTTCCTCTGGCGTGTCTACTTCCACCTTCCTGGCAGTTTTTCTGGTTCTCATCACATGTTCCAAGAAGTCTTTAGGGGTCACCCTCACACATTCGATTCCCGCGCGAGTGGGAAATTTAATTCGCTGGTGGGGGAAGGAGGCGACCAACCCGAGTTTGCCTTGACTTGGAATGCCTAGGATGGCATGGTAGTCACTTGCCAGGTCCATGACCACGAATGTTGCTGTGGTCTATGCTCGGAAGAGATGTTCCCCAACTTCCAGTAATAAGTCAATCGTCCCCATGACGCTGACTTTATGGTTGGTGAAGCCTTCTAGTCTTCCAAAGTATGGCTCAAGCATGCTATATTTCATATTCATCTTCTAAAAGGTAGAGTAGTATAGAATGTCCCTGGAGGCCCCCGAGTCTATGAGGAGCCTTTCGGATTCACAGTTATCAATCCTCTCTTTGATTACCAAGGGTTATTCACGAGCTGCGCGACTTCCAGCCAGCGCATTAGGGGAGAAGCTGATGACTTCCTCCTCCTTGTACATCCAGGAATGGATGTGGTAGACCTTACTTAGCTCGTGTATCTAGTCTTTCAGCTTTTTGTTGGAAACAGTCACCTCCCTTATAACATGGAGTTTAGCCATATGAGGTATGTCTTCCCTTTCATCATCTTTATCATCATCATCCTCTCTTTTTCGCTTGTTATCTTTTCGCATAACATAGCGATCGAGTTTTCCCTCGTGTACCCATCTTTGGATCATTCTCTTAAGGGAGATGCAATTCTCCGTGTCATGCCTGTGGTCTTTGTGGAAGGCACAATACTTGGAGCTGTCATGGGTATACTTTATTCTTTCGTCGAGTGGTCGGGGATTTGGTAGGTTTACCAATTGCATGATCTTTGTGATAGATTTGGTGAGTGGGGTAAAGACCTCGGCTTTTTTAGTAGCCCGAGTCCTATTCTTCCCTTTGTAGTTACTTCCATTTGAAGCCTGGTTGGTGCCAGCTGCATCTGCTTCTGGTTTTTCAGACCTCTTCTTACTTTTCTCTTCTGTCATAGTGAAATTACCCGACCCGGAGACGCCCGAGCGCGTCGGATTTAGTTCCTTTTTTTAGAAAGGTGAAAATATTTTAAAGATTGGACGGATGAATTTCTTTGAAAAGAGAGTCGCCACATCGTTTTGTGAGCCCAAAACATTGACAAAAGGCTTTTTGATGTAAGATCTTGAGTTCGGAGGTTACGTTACGCCTTGGGAAGAGATTTTAGTGCTCACCCGAAATGCCTCATATCCATGAGACTTTCTAACTTTTTTTTGGAAGTTGTATGTGTGTGTGTTTAAAATTAAATGACTTTGTAGCTTAAAAGAAAAGGAAAAAAATGTGCAGTTTTAGAGAAAACTGTTTGCTTTGATAAAAGGGTAATTTAAATTAAATATGAAACTGAAAAAAACTATAAAAATTGAACAAATGTTACATCCTGCAAACTGATACGTACGGATTGGTGCTCCTTTACAAGGAGGTCCGTATGGATTACCATGTGCAGTATGCTGTTTTTCTTTATCTCATTTAATTTTTTATGTTACTTCAATTGGACTTTTTTTAAAAAGAAAGGTGACAACTTCTAAACTGTGCAGGAAATTGATCATAATACCAAAAACAGGAAAATGTCCAATCTTAGGGTTGTCATCTCCAAATCCTAGGATGGTACAACAATGGTGGTTTGAGTTTTCCTTGAGAGACAACAATGGAGATATTTTGTTTCAAGTAAAGAAATGAGAGATCTTTTGAGAGTTTAAACTTGAACTTTTGTCAAAATTTAGGAAGAAAATGAAAGAAATGAAGTTGCATCAACATTGTAACAATAATTCCTAGAACCACATCTTTAACATGAGTGATGAGTTCATCCTTGGAGATTTAGGGTTGCTTGTGTCATGGTAACCTTAAAAAGATAAATGGATCAAGAGGTGATTTAAGGAAGTAAAGACATTTGAAAGCAAGTAATAAAAAGACAATGCTAGAAATAATCATAAACAAACCACTATCTCCATTAGACCTCCATTCTTAAGCACATTGTGCATGGAAAGTCTTTTAGGATCATTTAGATAGTTTTGGTCTACAATGTACAAAATAAATAAAGACTACATCATAAACGGTAGATTCAACAACAATGATTCATAATAGATTAAAAGACTTGAAAATGAAATATTAAAGTGTTATTAGGGTTTGGAAGGAGATCGCACCAATATTGGTTCTTTTCTATCTTCCTAAGGTTTGATTTTGTTGGGAAAGGATTTGATTTATTTAAGGTGATTAAGAAGGAGAAAATTCTGCTCTCACTTAGGCAGAATGTCCCCTAATGCTCACTTTTCTCAGATTTTTCTTATCCCAAATGAAGGAGCAAGAGGGCTGTTGGTTCTTTTCTATATTCCTAAGGTTTGATTTTGTTGGGAATGTGTTTGATTTATTTAAGGTGATTAACAAGGAGAAAATTCTGCTCTTAATTAGGCAGAATGTCCCCTAATGCTCACTTTTCTCAGATTTTTCTTGTCCCAAATGAAGGAGCAAGAGGGCTGTATTTATAGCCTCTGGAAATGACAAAGAGTTTCGTACGGAATTCCTATGCCTTTTGCAAGGTGATCCGTGCGGACCAAGATGTGAAGTCAGTATTTTCTTGACTTTTGTTATTCCTGTGAGGTCCTTTTGACGTTTTTAATGTAAAAAAGGTCCTTCCTTGCTTTGTTTGGTCAATTTGATGCTCGGGATGTCACGGGACTTTGTGATTATGGATAAGCGAATCATCTGTGTCCTTCCCGCATGCTCGAATGGAGAGCGGTCCGGATTGGGATACTTACACATAGCTATAGCGTAAGCCACATTATATAGATCAAATTTCGACTTAGGCTCCTTGGCAGAGAGTTCATAGATTAATTAGCCAGATCTTAGTCCAGAGTAGAAGCAAACGATCACCTCCCGATCAGTTAGGCTTTCCTCTACCTGGTCAGCCATGGCTCTAAAACAGTTGTAATAACTCAGAGTGTTTTCATTTTTTTCTTACTCAATGTTAGCAAGGTCTGTCAGTCTAATTTTCTTTCTCTTCCCGGCTGTTGCAAAGTGGTCCAGTAACCTCCTCCTAATAATTTTCCTACTGTCAATGCTTCCCTTATTTTGCTCACAGAACCATGACAGGGCTGTTCCGAAGAAAGTACTCGCAAAATCCTTGCAGAGAATATCATATGCCTTGGTGAGGAGAGCCATAGTGGATTCAAAACTTTGCACATGGTCCCCGCATATTTTTCAAAACTGGGGAATTTGAGAGCCGGATTGGGAGGTAGATCATTAATTTGTTGGGAGAAAGGACGAGTGGCATTGGTATCATCATCATCCACTTCCTTCCTCCCTATTTCCATTTCATCAATTCTCTTTTTCAAGAGAAGAATATCCCGCGCATTGATTCCCGAGCTAAAGTAGGAACTACGATGGGTCCTTTCTTTTTCTCTGCGCCCATTTATTCGACTTTGTATGCTGATAATTATCCTCGTGTCCAGATGGTGCTCTGCCATTCACTGGCCTGAAGTGACGAGGAGGGATTCTATCTTTCATGGGAACCATCTTTGGATGGGGAGGTGTCCTGTGACGAGGAGAGCCCCTATGCCGAGGAGGGCTCCTAGGTTGAACATGGCTCCTATGCCGAGGAGAGGGATTACGACGAGAAGGGTTTTTTTTTTTGCCTGGCTTGACTGATCCTTGCTCTTAAGTCAACCGAATTAACCTCCTGTTCCCTTTGATTGTTCAACTGATTTCTCAAGTCTACCTCGTTTCTTGTATTTCCATCTCCAGGAGCATTACAACGAGGAGGGACATCTTGGTGGGGGTTTTGCTTAGATCTATCGGCGATGTCGTGATGAGGGGGATTTTGGTCGGGAGGATGATTTTCTCTATTCCCCCGACTACCACACCTATCAAAACGACTTTCCCCCCATGGGAATTTCCAGTCCTCATAGTTTTATGAATTCAGCCAGAGAGTGCTCTGGGTCTAACTGCAGCAAAGCATTTTGTGTTTCGTAAATGCGTTGCAAGGTTTCCATCTGCTAATGAAAGAGAGTCCTGCGATCAATCTGTGGGAGAGATGTCCCTGTGCCTCCCTGGGCGGCGTTCCTCCCCGTCTGACTACCAGCAGGTCTTCCTCGTCGTCGACGACGGGGAGGGTTTGGTAGTATTACCTCGATTATTGGTTGTCCACTAGATCGCAAATTCATTCCTATTGGGGGAAGTCCATCAATCAATGGTGGATGAGGTGACAGTCTCCCATTGGCAAGAGGATTAGTAGTTCCAACGTTACCATGAGTCTCCTCCAAAAGAGGGTTATCCTGATCAGGAGTGACACTAGCATTGTGTCCTTCTTCCATTAGGATTAGGATATCGGAGCAGAATTTTTCAAGCTATTCAACGGATAATACGATAGTTTCTCGGCAATGGAACCAAACTGATGATGCCAAAAACGTTCGGATCAGCCCAAATCTAGCAGCACGTTGTATCCTGGATGTTTGAATAGCTTGAAAAAGATGAAAAAACACGTAAACTAAGTCGGAGCTTCACCGACGAAGGCCCTTCGGCGTGAGAGTAAGTATTCATGTGATAGAGAGAGAAAATCAATTGACAAGAGTGGATAGGCAAAAGATGAGTTATCAAAATTGTGTGAATTATGGCCTGTATTTATAGGTGTAGGATATAGAGCATCTTTGAATAGGAAGTTGTGTGAGAGGAGGGTTATAATCCTAGTTAGATTATAACTTTCCACATTCCTTGTTTGAGTAGGATTATATTTGCCTTCTGTACGTATGCCTAGGAGGCATACTCCTCGACATATGGTGTTGGTCGACATATATGAGTGTTGAGGTAACGGAGAGCAAAGGTAGGGAGGCCCATTCCCCTTGTCTTGATGTTGGTCGAGGAGGCGCTGGTCGTCTTTTGGTGAGGCCTATGTCGGTCTTGATGGATGCCTTAGTCGGCATATGAGGGATGCCTCGTCGGCTTGTATCAGTATTGTGGCCCTAGTCATTATTCGCTCTGCTATGTCTAGGTCGACATAGTGGGATATGACGAGGAGGAAAAACAAGCATAGGTAGGGAAGCCCATTCCCTACGTCATATTTGAGACTTGTATGAATTATATTTTGGGTCCAATCAATTGGGCCTTGCCCAGCTCATAACCCTTTGTCGTCCTCGGTTTATACTGTTCAATCACCACAGCCACAAACCACCGTACCCAATCATCACCACCATCATCTTCTTCACCATCCAACAATCCCCACCATCTAAATAACCACCCTTTAAGATTATCCATCATCTTCTTCGCCATCCAACAGCCACCATTTAAGATTTTCCCTAGCTCCTTTCCATATCCTTAATTTTGATCTGTTGAATATAACTCACCAATTCATTACTCAATGACTAAAATTCAAACTTTAACCCACCAACCAAAAAAAATATTCAAATTGAGGAGTAAATTTTGATTTTTCTTCCTGGGCATTATGTGATGATTTAATGATCTGGGTAAGTTGGGAAATTGAGAGATCCATGTCTGATTTGTACCTCAACTCAAGAACTTTGATTTCTCGCTCTTTGGTCGAAATTGAGGAAAAAGAAGGTCTTGCATTTGTAATTCTTCCATAATATGACGTTTTGGGGGAGAGGGTTAAAAGGGTTTGTGGGGAGGGAGGTGGAGAGAGATTTGGGAGTGGTGGGAGAGAAGCGGCAGTTGGGGAGAGGGTGGCAACTGCGGAGGATGAGAGATTCAACAACAGCCAGGAATCAAGAGGATTCTTTCCTCAAAATCTTCACTTCTTCTTTTCAGGGCATTGATAAAATGTTGAAGATAAGGGTATAATGGTCACTTTAAAGATTAGAGTTAAATTTGAAATTTTTAATCTCACTTTATGTTAAGTAAATAATGCTCGTTAGAAAAAATTAACGAGTGAGCAATATTTTGATTAGATTTGCTAATAAAACTATATTATGCATCATATATTTTGTTGTTTTAGCAATATGAATGTCAAATTGATGTTGAGTACGAGGGGCATAAAAGCACTTTACTCCATCTCCTACAAAATGAGCTCTGAATTCAGTTTTATAAAAAATACTCCCTCGGACCCAATTTGGAACTTCACCATTTTTTGGGGCACATAATCAATGAGTAAACTATTTTTTTTGCCCCTCGTACTATCGTTTCAACATCAATTTGACACTCGTACTGTAACGACCCTAACCCTAGGCACAATTTAAGTATAATATTATATGCTTTTAATATTATTGTTAGTATTATGTGTTCATTTTTATATACTTGATTCCTTATATTAGGATAAAATGATAGGAAAGTAAAATAATGTCCTAAAGGAAAATATAAAAATAGAAAATGGATAAGGAGTAAGAGGAGGTTAAATTGGGTAAAATAAATAATGGGAAATAAAAGGGGCTTTCATTTATATTGGTTGAAAGCCTTGGATTAATAATTAGGGAGGAACCATATCCCTTAAAACCCTCCCTCTTCTCTCCTAGGACAATGACCCCATACCTCCCATACTTTTCTCCTTCCTCTTCCCATACTTCCCTATTCACCTCCCTCATCCATCTCATTTCACTCTTACCATTCTCCATGGAAAGAGCATTGTGAAATCCACCACTTCTCAAACTCCTACCAAGTTCATTTCTTGTCCATTTTTAAATCCAAGTGTCCTTTTGTGAGTGGTACATCTAAAGGAGTTGATCAAGCCTAGAAAAGCTTCATTTCATCTTGTATTAGCTAAGGTGAGTTGTTATGACCCTTTCCCTTCTTTGAATGTTCATGAATATAAATGTTGTATGGTTGTTCAATTGGCTTTGATGCTTGGGGAAACTTTCTTAGATTTAAGGAATTTGTTAACTTATAGAAAATGTGGTGGTTCATGGAATTGGTAATGATCTAGGTTTAGAGCATGGTACTTTGGAGATTAAATGAGTTAGAAGAAAGTAACAAAGTTAGAAATTTCCCTTAGGTTCACAAATTAGAGATCACTTGGTTGGAAAAATGGATTTCTTGGAAATGTGTTGTTGATTTCTGCTGCTGTACCTGTTCTGGGCCGAGGCACGAGTCGTGCCCCTTGGCATGAGTCGTGCCCTTGGCCAAGTCGTGACCACGAGTCGTACCTAAGAGGCCAAATCGTTCTGAGTACATTGAGGAAAATTGGCACGAGTCGTGCCCTGGAGCACGAGTCGTGCCCTGACCTGGTTTCTCACATCAATTTTAAAGCTGTTCAAACCCAATCAAACTAGAACCAAAATGAAATCTCTTTAACCTAGATTAAAGTAGAATACTTTGGCTACACAATGACATCTTAAGTGATCAAAATGGAATTGGGGAAGTACTTTAAATGTTGCTTGGAAAACGCTAATTAACCTAGTTGAGTAACTTGACAAATATGATCCCAACTTGGTAGATTTATCTTAGACCTTTAAAGAGGCTATGTATTATGGTATAATGACCTTGTAGGATGGATTGATGATACTTCCTTGCCTTACTTGAGTTCATATACATTGGTTATATTATGCATAGTGTGTTGAATAACTGTTGCACTATGATGTTGGTTGGACATGAGTATATTTTACCATGTTGCTATATTGTTATCCCTTTTTGTGGATTATGTTACAAGTAACTATTATGTGCTTGATAATGTGTTAATCAGCTGATGTTGGGGGTATAACATAATACGATCAATTATGGAAGTGTGACCTAATGTGATCGGATTATGTTATATCTGTGACCGTCCCCTCCTGTGGCCACAGGTCGGGGTATAGCATCTGTAGTGAGCCAAAAGCCTTACAGAGTTGCTACTATCCTATTTGGTTCCCTGAAAAACGGGTCTTATAAGATGTGAGTATTGCTTAAGCAGCTCACCTAAGATTGGAGTATTATACCCAATGTTGTACGACTATTGTTCAGACGGGAAAAGGTAAACCAAGGTAAGGAAATGTGTTTACAGCTTTTCCAATGTGTTATATGCGAATTTCTATGTGTTGCATCTTATTTGGCATATTGCTGCATTCATAATAGTTTGCTGAGATTTATTCTCACCCCTCTCCCTTTAATGTTTTTAGATTCCGAGACAGGTGGACCGGCCAAGTAAGGACGGAAAGGAGTTTGGAAGTAATCTTTTGGGTATTGTCGGGGTACGTTTAGGTTGGCGTAGAAAGAGTATTTTGGTAATTCCTTTATGGAACTTGTAATTATAAACTTTAATTTCTACGTTGGAACCACAATCTTTTGTAACTAAAACAGTTTAGTATTTTCAAAGTTAGTCCACTCTTCCTCCGGTGTGGAGAGTAGTGGAATTGTTTTGAAATGGTTATGTTAATCTAGTTATGTTCGAAAGTTATATCAAAGTTTTAAAAGTTTAGTATATTTGGGTTAGTTTGAGGACGCTCCAACTCGGGACACGTGTAGGTTCCGGGTCGGGGTCCTCACAGTTGGTATCAGAGCCTGGTTAGAGTTCTCGGGTAGAGTCTAGCTGAGTGAGAGTGTGTGATAACTGACGCCGAGTGTTTAATGCAGGAGTTTGTACTAATGGCGGGTAATGATGGAGATCAGGATCGGGCTTTGGGAAATGTTGGAAATCCGAATGCCAAAATGATGGATATGTTCCGAGTGTTTCTTCAGAATATGGCAAATCAGAATCAAGGTAGGGGACAACAACAAGAAGGTAGGCAAGGGCACCATGGTCTAGAGAAATTTGTGAAGATGTCTCCTCCTAGCTTCAACGGAGATCCGGATCCAGTGAAGGCGGAGAGATGGCTTGAAGCGATGAATAAGATTTTCTTGGCAATGGAGAGTTCGGACGCAGAAAAGGTGAGATGTGCCGTTTTCAAGTTGGAAGGACCCGCGGAGCACTGGTGGCAGGTAGTGAAGGATGGTTGGGACCGGGATTTGACATCGCAGACTTGGGAAAATTTCACACGTAAGTTCCGGGATCACTTCGTTCCGATGGTGACTAGAGATAAGAAGGAGGTTGAGTTTCTGAAATTGGAGCAAGGGGCAATGTCTATAGCACAGTATTCAGCAAAGTTTACGGAGTTAGCCTGATATTGTCCTCATTTGAGTGCCTAGGATGAAGAGAGGCGTATCTACAGGTTCGTGAAAGGCTCAAGGGTGGAGTTTCGGAAGCATCTTTTGACTCATGACTTCGCCAACTTCCAAGCGGCTGTGAATATGGCATACCGGATTGAGAATGATATAGAGGAGCATCGTGGTAAAAATGAAGGTGGGAACAGAAATAGATTCCAAGGTCAAGGTTCGGGACAGAACAGAGGGCAGCCAAGGGCATTCACTCTGGGAGCAAATCGAGGAGGAAACGTAGCGGCTCCGGCAAATCGATCGACTCAGTCGGTTTGGGGCATCGTGTGGATATTGCAAGAAGCAAGGGCATTCGGAGGACAAGTGTTGGAGCAAGCAAGGTCGGTGTTTAGAGTGTGGGGCGACAGGCCATTTCCGGAGGAATTGTCCCAAGTGGCAGAATAAGCAAGCTTCGGGTAGTGGTCAAGGGGGACAAGGTAGTGGTGTGAAGAGAGATGTCGACGGGAAACCCAAAGATAGAGTGCAAGGTCGAGTATTTGCTTTGGGTCGAGGAGAGGTCGATCCCAATGCCGTCATTAGAGGTATAGTCCCTGTCTCAGGAGTTAAGGCCCGCATTCTTATAGATCCCGGGTCTTCCCATTCATTTGTGGCATCTCATTTTGCATTCTCATTGCATATTTTGCCTGAATCTATGCCTTACGTGTTGGAGGTCTCTACTCCTATGGGAGAGTGCCTTGCATCTTCTTTGATATATCGTGGTTGTGATGTGACTATATGTGGGCATGTATTGCCGGTGGATTTGGTCGAGTTACCAATCCGTGATTTTGATGTGATCCTTGGGATGGATTGGTTGAGTCAGTGTCATGCTTTGGTAGACTGTCGTAGAAAATGAGTCTCATTTGCTATGCCTGATGTGCCTACTTTTATATTTGATGCGGATAAATCTATGTTCGGTTTACATGTTATTTCCGCCTTAAAAGCTAGAAAGATGCTATCTAAGGGGTGTGCGGGTTACTTGGCTTATGTGGTAGATTCCAATAAGAAGTCCCCCGAGTTAGCTCATGTTCCGGTTGTGAATGAGTTTAGTGACGTATTTTCTAGTGAGTACTCTATGCCTCCGGATCGTGAGGTAGAGTTTTGTATTGACTTAGTACCCGGTACCGCCCCTATCTCTAAAGCACCCTATAGAATGGCTCCGGCCGAGTTAAAAGAGTTGAAGGTCCAATTGCAAGAATTGCTAGACCGGGGTTTTATTCGCCCTAGTGTGTCTCCGTGGGGAGCACCGGTTCTATTTGTTAGGAAGAAGGATGGTACCTTATGATTATGTATAGATTATCGTTTGTTGAACCAAGCCACCATAAAGAATAAGTATCCTCTTCCGTATATAGATGATTTATTCGACCAACTCCAAGGTTCCGTTATCTACTCAAAACTTGATTTGAGAAACGGATACCATCAGTTGAAGATTAGGCCGGATGATATTGCCAAAACAGCTTTCCGAACTAGATATGGTCACTATGAGTTTGTTGTGATGCCTTTTGGGTTGACTAATGCTCCAGCCGTGTTTATGGATATGATGAATCGTGTTTTCAAGCCCTATCTTGATAGTTTTGTGGTGGTATTCATAGATGACATTCTCGTGTATTCTAAGTCCCGGGAGGAGCATGAAAATCATTTGAGGATTGTCTTGACAGTTCTTCATGAGAAGCAGTTGTACGCCAAGTTCAGCAAGTGTGAGTTTTGGCTTAAGCAGGTTTCTTTCTTGGGGCATGTTGTGTCGAGTTCGGGGATTTCCGTGGATCCTTCGAAAATTGAAGCCGTGGTTAATTGGAAGCAACCTTCGACTGTGACTGAGGTTCGTAGTTTCCTTGGTTTGGCGGGGTATTACCGAAGGTTTATAAAGGGTTTTTCTCGGATTGCGACTCCATTGACTAGGTTGACTCGGAAAGATGTATCATTCGTATGGGATTCTAAATGTGAAGAAAGTTTTAATGAGTTGAAGAAGAGGTTGACGACGGCTCCTGTTCTTACCCTTCCGGATGGTTGTGAGAATTTTGTGATCTATAGTGATGCCTCGAAGGCGGGTTTGGGATGTGTATTGATGCAAAATGGGAAAGTTATTGCGTATGCCTCTAGGAAGTTATCACCGGCGGAACAGAATTACCCTACTCATGATATGGAATTGGCGGCGATTGTGTTTGGGTTGCATAAGTGGAAGCATTACCTTTATGGGACGAAGTTTGAGATCTTTACCGACCATAAAAGTTTGAAATACTTGTTTACCCAAAAGGAGTTGAACAAACGGCAAAGAAGATGGTTAGAGTTTTTGAAGGATTTTGATTGTGTGATTTCTTATCATCCGGGGAAGGCCAATGTGGTGGCGGATGCGATTAGCCGAAAGGCTTATGTGACAGCTTTGAGTTCCCGATAATTGAAGAGTGAAGTAATACTTGCGAATGTTCGAGCCGTTCCTACATTGTATGGAGATTTGAAGGAAGCTCAACAAGGTGATCCGGAGTTGAAAAAAATTTTAGATCAAGTGCAAGATGGGAAAGCCGGGGAATTTGCGTTGAATAGAGATGGGATTTTAACCTTCCAAGGGAGAATTTGCGTTCCTTCATCACTGGAAATCAAGAGGCGTGTCTTAGAGGATGGCCATAAGTCCAAGTTTGCGATTCATCCGGGTAGTACGAAAATGTATCAAGACTTGAAACGTGGTTATTGGTGGAATGGTATGAAGAGGGAAATTGCGGATTATGTATCTAAGTGTTTGACTTGTCAACAGATTAAGGCTGAACATCAGAGACCGGCGGGACTACTTCAACCATTGGATATTCCGGAATGGAAATGGGAAGGGATCTCGATGGATTTTGTTTCGGGTTTGCCTCTTACCGCGAAGAAGATGGATGCTATTTGGGTTATTGTGGATCGGTTGACAAAGTCGGCTCATTTTCTTCCGGTATCAACCAAGTTTTCGTTAGAGAAGTTAGCTCAGTTATATATGAAGGAGATTGTGAGACTTCACGGGGTTCCGGTTAGTATTGTTTCCGACAGAGATCCGAGGTTTACTTCTAGATTTTGGAGAGCATTGCATGAAGCCTTGGGTTCTAAATTGTGTTTCAGTACGGCGTTTCATCCTCAAACCGACGGTCAGTCCGAGAGAACCATTCAGATACTTGAGGATATGTTACGGGCTTGTGTGATGGATTTCCAATTGTCATGGGAGGATCATCTACCTTTAGTGGAGTTTGCCTACAACAACAGTTATCAGTCTAGTATCGAGATGGCTCCGCATGAGGCGTTGTATGGTAGGAAGTGTAGATCGCCGATGTGTTGGGACGAGGTTGGTGAAGCGAGACTTTGGGGCCCGGATTTGGTTAGAGATTCAACGGAGAAGATCAAGGTGATTCGGGATAGATTGAAGACGGCTCAGAGTAGACAGAAAAGCTACGCCGATAATAGAAGACGGGATTTATCTTTTCAGGTTGGTGACTTTGTGTTCTTGAAGGTCTCTCCGAGGACGGGAATCAAAAGGTTTGGTAATAAGGGTAAATTGGCTCCGAGGTTCGTTGGTCCGTTTGAGATTCTAGAGAAGATTGGGGATTTGGCTTACCGGTTGGCATTACCTCCGTCTTTCTCTTTACTCCATGATGTATTTCATGTTTCTATGTTGAGGAAGTATTGTCATGATCCTTCCCATATTTTGAGTTCTCCCCCCGATGATGTTCAAGCGGACATGTCTTATGTTGAGGAACCGTTGAGAGTCTTAGAATTCCAAGTTAAGGAGTTGAGAACTAAGAGTATTCCGATAGTGAAGGTCCTATGGAAGAATCACACCGTTGAGGAAGCAACGTGGGAGCTAGAGTCGGAGATGAGAGCAAAATACCCTTGGTTGTTTGAGCATCCAAGTAAGTCTTTTTAAAATTCGAGATGAATTTTCTTTAAGGGGGAGTGAGTGTAACGACCCTAACCCTAGGCACAATTTAAGTATAATATTATATGCTTTTAATATTATTGTTAGTATTATGTGTTCATTTTTATATACTTGATTCCTTATATTAGGATAAAATGATAGGAACGTAAAATAATGTCCTAAAGGAAAATATAAAAATAGAAAATGGATAAGGAGTAAGAGGAGGTTAAATTGGGTAAAATAAATAATGGGAAATAAAAGGGGCTTTCATTTATATTGGTTGAAAGCCTTGGATTAATAATTAGGGAGGGGAACCATATCCCTTAAAACCCTCCCCTCTTCTCTCCTAGGACAATGACCCCATACCTCCCATACTTTTCTCCTTCCTCTTCCCATACTTCCCCTATTCACCTCCCTCATCCATCTCATTTCACTCTTACCATTCTCCATGGAAAGAGCATTGTGAAATCCACCACTTCTCAAACTCCTACCAAGTTCATTTCTTGTCCATTTTTAAATCCAAGTGTCCTTTTGTGAGTGGTACATCTAAAGGAGTTGATCAAGCCTAGAAAAGCTTCATTTCATCTTGTATTAGCTAAGGTGAGTTGTTATGACCCTTTCCCTTCTTTGAATGTTCATGAATATAAATGTTGTATGGTTGTTCTATTGGCTTTGATGCTTGGGGAAACTTTCTTAGATTTAAGGAATTTGTTAACTTATAGAAAATGTGGTGGTTCATGGAATTGGTAATGATCTAGGTTTAGAGCATGGTACTTTGGAGATTAAATGAGTTAGAAGAAAGTAACAAAGTTAGAAATTTCCCTTAGGTTCACAAATTAGAGATCACTTGGTTGGAAAAATGGATTTCTTGGAAATGTGTTGTTGATTGCTGCTGCTGTACCTGTTCTGGGCCGAGGCACGAGTCGTGCCCCTTGGCACGAGTCGTGCCCTTGGCCAAGTCGTGACCACGAGTCGTACCTAAGAGGCCAAATCGTTCTGAGTGCATTGAGGAAAATTGGCACGAGTCGTGCCCTGGGGCACGAGTCGTGCCCTGACCTGGTTTCTCACATCAATTTTAAAGCTGTTCAAACCCAATCAAACTAGAACCAAAATGAAATCTCTTTAACCTAGATTAAAGTAGAATACTTTGGCTACACAATGACATCTTAAGTGATCAAAATGGAATTGGGGAAGTACTTTAAATGTTGCTTGGAAAACGCTAGTTAACCTAGTTTGGTAACTTGACAAATATGATCCCAACTTGGTAGATTTGTCTTAGACCTTTAAAGAGGCTATGTATTATGGTATAATGACCTTGTAGGATGGATTGATGATACTTCCTTGCCTTACTTGAGTTCATATACATTGGTTATATTATGCATAGTGTGTTGAATAACTGTTGCACTATGATGTTGGTTGGACATGAGTATATTTTACCATGTTGCTATATTGTTATCCCTTTTTGTGGATTATGTTTCAAGTAACTATTATGTGCTTGATAATGTGTTAATCAGCTGATGTTGGGGGTATAACATAATACGATCAATTATGGAAGTGTGACCTAATGTGATCGGATTATGTTATAGCTGTGACCGTCCCCTCCTGTGGCCACAGGTCGGGGTATAGCATCTGTAGTGAGCCAAAAGCCTTACAGAGTTGCTACTATATTATTTGGTTCCCTAAAAAACGGGTCTTATAAGATGTGAGTATTGCTTAAGCAGCTCACCTAAGATTGGAGTATTATACCCAATGTTGTACGACTATTGTTCAGACGGGAAAAGGTAAACCAAGGTAAGGAAAGGTGTTTACAGCTTTTCCAATGTGTTATATGCGAATTGCTATGTGTTGCATCTTATTTGGCATATTGCTGCATTCATAATAGCTTGATGAGATTTATTCTCACCCCTCTCCCTTTAATGTTTTTAGATCCCGAGACAGGCGGACCGGCCAAGTAAGGACGGAAAGGAGTTTGGAAGTAATCTTTTGGGTATTGTCGGGGTACGTTTAGGTTGGCGTAGAAAGAGTATTTTGGTAATTCCTTTATGGAACTTGTAATTATAAACTTTAATTTCTACGTTGGAACCACAATCTTTTGTAACTAAAACAGTTTAGTATTTTCAAAGTTAGTCCACTCTTCCTCCGGTGTGGAGAGTAGTGGAATTGTTTTGAAATGGTTATGTTAATCTAGTTATGTTCGAAAGTTATATCAAAGTTTTAAAATTTTAGTATATTTGGGTTAGTTTGAGGACGTTCCAACTCGGGACACGTGTAGGTTCCGGTTCGGGGTCCTCACACGTACTATTGAAACGACAAATGTATGATGCGTACTATAGTTTTATTAAGCAAATTAACCAATGTTCCTAACGTCAGTTAAGTATTTAACAAAATCGTCCAATTAAGCAACTGTTGACCAAGTCAATGCATACGTGGCAGCTGACTGAACAATTTTAATTCCTTAAAAAAAAATCCCACTCCTGGCACGTGACCCCCTCCCTGAGAAACCGTAATCCAAGTTTTTTAAAAAATGTCTGGACAATTTTAACGAAACCGTAATACAAGTTTAAAAAAAATGACATCCAAGTAAATGTCCAAAATAACCCAAACACATTTCACCTTCCCATCATCTTCAATGACACTATGATATGACAGTCACTTCTCCATGGGCAGCCACCATCACCACCGCCCTTCTTCCGGCCACCACTATGGCAATCGACCTCACAGCCATAATAAACTTCACACTTTCGTATTAAACCCTATTTCTTAACAGCCTTAACTACCCCTCTAAACATATCAAGTCTCAAACTGAAGGCTCTTCAAACCCAACAACTCCAAAATTTCAAAGTAAAAACCAAAATTTTCAGCAATGGTTTGCCGATTTTTAAAACACAAATCGGCCACACCCAATCGAACTTTAAAACACGAATCGACCACACCCAGTCGATTTTGGGGGATATTTTCGACCGGATATGACTGATTTATAAAGAAATTTTCAGTTAGCCATGGCCGACCAATAAAAAGAATGATTTTTTAAGGAGAGTTGTTATATAAACCCGTAAAATTGTTGAGTAAACCCGTAACATTAAAACCACCCCAAAAAATTAAAACAAACCCCCCCCCCCACTTTTCCCTTTATACCCCTCTCGCACCCACACCCACACCCACACCCACCCACACACACCCACACCACCCACACCCATACCCTCACCCACCCAATTAACTCTCATTTACTCCCTCCCTCTCACTCATCCTCACCCACAACCAAACCATAGAGAGAGAAAGAGAGACGTTTGAAATTAGAGAGAGAAGAGAGAGACGCTGCGCAGAGAGAGAGAGAAGAGAGGAGAACGCTGAGAGAGAGAGAGAGAGAGAGAGAGAAGAAAGAAGAAGAAGAAGCAAAACCTAGGTAGAAGAAGAAGAAGAACAAGCAATTTTCAACCCCATTCAAGATTCAAGATGTCAAACCTAGGAAAATCAGGTAATTATTCTTTCTTCAATCTAAAATTACTTTATTTTTGCTTCATTTTGAGAGATTGAGATTGTGATTTTGAAAAATTTCGAAAATTTGGGTTTTGAAGGGTTCGGCCACTACTGGCCGATTTATTACACAAATTCGGCCACACCCGACCGAAAAAACTCAAAATTTCGGCCACCCCCGGCCGAACCTGCTCAATTTTTCGGCCATGTCCAACCGAGCCATTGCCAAAATTTTGGCCACACCTGGCCGAACCATGCTCAATGGAATTGATTTGGAATTGATGGATTTGTTCTTTCTTATATATGCATTGTTCAAAATTTTTAGTGCTTGATTTTGATATGATATGTTATAAAATTTTGATATGATATGTTATAAAATTTTGATATGATTTGGAATTGATGGATTTGTTCTTTCTTTTTTATATATGCATTGTTCAAAATTACTAGAATCTAAAATTACTCCTTAATTTGGTCAATGAGATGTTAGTCTTGATTTTGATATGATATGTTATAAAATTTTTACGAGTTTGATTTTTTGATGTTTTCATTGCAGTTAAGAAAATGTTTACAAGGAGAAGGCCTCCAACTGCTTCCTTAAGGAGTGAAAAAGTAGCCGCACGTACTCAAGGGCAAACTTCACAGAACCAAGAGCCAGTTGAGGATTTAACCGTTGATCCTCGCTTGTCGGTCTACAATGAGCCTATGAAAACCTCACCTGAGCCTCAGATAGACCTTATTTCGGCTCAAAATGATAGTGACCCGGAAGATGAATGGGAATACGAGCCGTAAGATGAGCCGGAAGATGAGGAAGATGAGGATGATGATGATGATGAGGATGATGAGGAGGGAGGTGGGGAGGCAACGTCTTATCCCGGTGGGCCTAGGTACAAAACATTACTCCTTTCCTATGAAACCCATATTGCTAAATCAATTTGGGAGGGTAAAGATGATAGAATTTTAAAATGTATTAACCATATAGGAAAATTGAAAAAATGGGAATTGGAGTTGAATAAAGTGTCAGAGCCGGTTCAAATGCTTATCATTAATTCCGGTCTCTTGTGCTTAGTTAATGGAAGTGGAGCGTATGACAACGTAGATAAAACGTTGGTCAACGCTTTTGTTGAGCGATGGCATCCGGAAACTAATAGTTTCCATATGCCATTTGGGGAGATGACCATCACTTTGGAGGATGTGTCTTGTCTTACATTGCTTCCGGTAGTAGGTGCACCTTTATTTGAGAGTCCCGCTTATGCTTGTCAGCCACCTCTTAATAAGGTTTGTGAGGTTTTGGGAGTGACCAAAAAAGTTGCTAAAGATGGAATTCCTGCCAAGGGGGCATTGGTCAATTTAGAATGGCTTAGATTGAAGTTCTCCCCTCAGTTGTACTCCTCAGACCCCCGAAAAGGCCGTCTTTGCTAAGGCATATCTTTTATATTTATTGGGGTGCACAATCTTTTCTGATAAGACCAGGACATGTGTCAACGCTAGCTATCTAGATTTTTTGAGAGATGATGGGGCAATAGGGAATTATGCTTGGGGAGCCGGAGCGTTAGCTTTTCTGTACCGGCAACTAGGAAAAGGATCTAGGTTTAAGCGACATCGAGATTTAGGGCACTTAACCTTGTTGGAGGCTTGGGTTTATGAGAGGTTTCTGCGTTTAGGAACGGTTTCAACAACTACTATCTACCCAATTTGCCGCTCACATTGAAGTGGCTACCACCTCGGGCTCAACCAGCGACAATTGCCTCCGTGCAAGTGAAGAGGCAACATATTGACATTATTCAGGACACGGATGTAAGTATTATTTTTTTAGTAATAATTTTCACATGTATTTTTGTTTTCTTAAATGAAACTATATTAATATTTTTTATGTTTTTATTGTAGGTGATTTGGATGCCGTATGAAGGTATCCGCGCTCAATATCCTTTTCCTAGAGTCGCGCTATACCAAGGTGCCATAGTTGTCGGTAATGTGGTGGAACCACATCTTCCCGGCAGGGTATGCGACAGGTTTGGGTACATGCGAGACAATACCTCGCCCTCCACTTGGTCTTGGGATGGCGAGAGGAGATAAGAAGTCTCTAATGGGGTGGATCATGTTTGCCCGGTCATTCTATTTGGAAGTCGGGTGCGTCGATAAACGCAAGTTAGGGATGTAGAGTGCCTCAACATGCCGCAGATGATTATGCAATGGTACTCTGAATATTCACACCCCATTGTGCACCCCATTGCTTGAGCGGTCTCACTGTCGGGAGGACAAGCGAAGTTGTTGCCCCTAATCCGTGGAATATGCTTATGAATGTCGAACGTCATTATGCCTATTCTTTGAGAGATGGACAAATGGAGACCGCTCATTTAGTTTAGAGGAGGCTATGGACGTCATGTTTAGAGCATTGGCAGAAACTCAAACTCAAACCCCAGCGCGGACATCAACTTCTCAGGGTGGTAGAAGACGACAATAGATTTGTAGTTTTGGTTTTTTTTGAACAATTATTTTTGGTATTGTATTTGAACAATTATTTTTGGTAATTACATGTATGAACAATTATTTTTGGAGTAATTGGTTTATGGAGTAATTGGTTTATGGTTTTATATTTCATGTTTGTGTATATATGGAGTAATTGGTTTATGGTTTTATGGTTTATGATTTATGGTTTTATGTGTATGGGGGGGTGATTGGTTGGTGTATGGATTTATGGTTTGTATATATATGTTTGTATGGTTGATGGTTGCAGCATAGACGAGTCGGGGACGTGCCCTGGTTAGTGCAGAATACAGCAAGTACATGTCGAAAAATTGGAAAAAATTCGGCCAGTACTGACCGAACCAGTCAAGAAGTTCGGCCAGTACTGACCGAAAACCTTGGATCTGTTCGGCCACTACTGACCGAGACCTATAATAAGCGTATTTTTTTTTTGGAAGCGTTCACGAAAAAACATTGCTACGTGTTCTAAGCATTGGCTGAAATTTTTAATTATTTTTTGCCATGGTTACAAAGGTTCGGCCAGTACTGACCGAATTTTCTTTAGTTTTTCGGCCACCCCCGGCCAAACCTGCTCCAATTTTCGGTCAGTACCGGCCGAACCATTCCCAAAATTTCGGCCACACCTGGCCGAACCATGGCATGATGATTTGTTCGTGGGTTTTGTTGTTTGGTTGATGTAGAATGAAATTTAGGATGTTATCTTTGTTGGTCTTTACAATTTTTGGGTTGTGTTGATTTAATTTAATTTAAAGTTAGTTTTAGTTAAATTTAGTTAATTTAATTTAGTTATTTTAATTTAAAGTTAGTTAAATTTAGTTAATAAAAAATGGAATGTAATAATAAATGAAAATTATTTAAAGATATGTAACACCACAAATCATAATATTTAACATAAATAAAACTATTTAATATCAATTACATAAGTTGATGTTTCAGGTACTTGTATTAATCGATCTTGATAAAAATCTAGCCATCCGGTTGCACATTCAGCTCGACAATCATACCATTTGTATGGTACTGATGGCAATGGACATCCTTCCTTCAACTTGGCATGAATGTAATGATTGTTGTTGACGTAGCATATACAAATCAATTTTGGGTTATGTGGCATTGATTTTCGTTGAGGAAGGAAGGTCAAAGACAAGGTGTTACTCAAAGTCACCAACGCAACGTCGAATGCATTTGCAACAGCGTAACCCATTTCTGCAGAGTCAAACCAATTTTCTTCTCCGCATGGTCCATCAAACCAGTGGATAGCAGAAAGGACTTTATCCACCCTATCATCGGCCATGAATAACTCGGCATACAACTCTTGATTTCCAAAAACCTCCTGATATAACACTTCCCGAACCCATCGCCAATCATTTGAATCACGGCCAAGTAACTCCGCAATACACCGGAAGCCACAATTCCCATCACCCCGCACATCAACTGTATTCTTAATATAACCATGCATGAAAACCGGTAGTTGATTAAGATATTTGATTGCATGTTGACTTTTTCGACGAACGGGCTATAAGATAAATTCAAAAAAAGAAAAAATTAAACATAAATAAAATTATTTCATGATATAAAAGTTTAAGCTTGAATAATATAAATAGTTTTGAGGTTACCTGTAACTTGGCTTTTGCAGATAACATCGGAGACCCTTGATTTGCATCGGTGTTGAATAACACTTGATCGGGTATGGCCTCCACGTACTCAAATGTGCTAGGATCCCGCTTCGTGGATTTGAGGAACTTAGCACTCTTTGCTTTAGGACGGCCCTTATTATTTGTTTTAACTGCAGGTTCATTAGCCATTGTTGTTGCAGGATGACAAATCTTGGTCAATCTCCGAACAATCAAATTCTTTCCGGTTCGTGGAGCTGCCTCAAATCTTAAATCAAGAGTATTGCGAATCTCATTGTACCGATTTTGAATCTCTTCTTCAATACCATCATCGTAACTCATGATCGGTAGGGTATCTAGCTTACGCCAAAATGCATGAACTTTATCAAGTGGGATGGGCGAGTTGAATTGCATGAACTGTGCAAGCTCATGTGGACAAGGGAGTCCGCATGCCGATCTCACCGCACACCCACACAACAATGGATCTCGGCTACCATCATATAGAGAATCCAGTGAATTGAAAATCAAATCCAATGCATTTATAGGCACCATGCCTCTAACCTCACTCCATAGCGATGACTTGAATTTGTGTTGAACCACAGTCCTGCTTTTCTCAAATGAGGCAATGATTGCAATATGGGAGCATTCGATGAGTTTATGAATCTGTTTCCAACATGTGTGAATGTGTGCCCCAAATTTTGTTTATTGGAATTCACGCGAGTTTGAAGACATCCGAGTTATTTGAAAAACGGAGTCGCCACGCCATTTTGATTACCTCAAAACTTTGAAAAAAAGGTTTTATGGGTTCGGAGGTTAAGTTACCCCTTGGGAAGAACGTTTGGCGTTCACCCAAAGTGCCTTGCCGGAGCAAGTCTCCCGAGATTTCATTAATCGTGTTTGCTTGCGTGCTTTCTTTGTGTGCATGTGTTTGAGAGTAAAAGGGGGAATGTCCCAAGTTATCTTCCGGACGTACAAACCATTTGTTGGTTGTCGCTCGGGATTTCTTGGAATTTATGTATTTGGGATTATGATCCCGTCCTCATCTTATGACTTGTGATCATCGCATTTTAAACCTCGGGACCCTCGGGACTTGCGTGATCGAGAGAATGACTCTCTTTTGGTCAAAGATGAGGTTCTTTAGGAAGGAATGTCCTTAGCCCATCAATCCTTCGCTTTAAGACGGTCGAGCTCGTATAGAGGCTTCATACTCATTCTTAAGCGATAATCGGAGATATAGGGTTCAAGGTTATCCTTTTCCTAAAGAAATCATGAACCTTTAATGGAAGGAACGATGCAAAGATGAGAACTTTTACACCGGTCCGTTCCAAGGTTGGGGGAAAGGGGAAATGCATGATGAAAAATGACTCTTTAATGAAAAGATGACATTTTGGTTTTAGCAAATGATGCTTTTTTGATTGAAAGAAATGATCTTTATGCAAGTGATGCGTAAAGATAGGATTTTTATGCAAATGATGCATTAGAAAAGGTTTTTGAATGCAAAGGATGCATTCTTATTGAAAAAGATTTGATCTTTATATGCAAATGATGCATAAAGGTAACATTTTTATTGGAAAATAAGGATTTTAGGTGCAAAGGATGCACCTTTATGAAAAAGACTACATTTTTATGACAAATGAGGTCTTAATGCATGCAAAGGGGAAGGGGGTGATAAAGAAATGATCTTTATGAATAAATGCCAAGTCCCAAGCAAGATATATGAATGCAATGAGCAAGTATATCAATTAAAATGCAAGGTTAGGGCGTGCGAGGTTACCAATCGTTTCCTTTGCTTCTTCGGACGGAGCTAGGAGGAGAGGTTCGTCTTGGGTCTTCAAGGAGGAGGGAGATGGCTTCTTGAGCTTCTTCTTCGCCTTCTTGAGCCTTCAAGGGTGTTCTTCACGTCTTGATTATATTGCTATGGAGTGTGTGTGTTTTGTTGTTGTTGTTGTTGTTTGAAATGGGTAGAGGAGGGCTCTATTTATAGGCGATGCGGATAAGGCTAATGAAGCCGTGCGGTCGAAGCGAGCCCGAGCTAATGCGGCCGTGCGGGCTTATCCATTGTGACTCGGCATTCTAGAACCATGCAAGGTGGCATTATTCTAGAACCTTCCCTCTAATTAAAAACGTGTTTCTTAATTAGGAAGGATTCCTTCACCTTTATTTAATTAAAAACAGTTCCGGAATGTTTAGAACGGAAGGTACGGGAATTACCGGAAAACTTACCGAAAATGTCGGGAAAATTAACCGGAAGGCATGAGCCAGATTTGGGTACTTACAGAAGCCCCTCGGCAACGTCACTTGCAAGGCGAGTGGGGTTGTCGATAGAAAAGGATCCGATCTGGCGAATGCCGAGACGGATTAGATGACCGAGACGGTCGAGTGGCTGAACCTTTTGGAAGGCTACCTACGTATCTCGGAGGAATCAAGCCAGGCCGTAGTTCGGAATAAGATCCGAGGAAGGGAGAAGAGAAAGCGGTCTCTTCTTTGGGGAAAATAGAAAATGACCTAGGAGGTCAAGCAATTGATCCTGCGGGGATATGCTAGGAGTGACCCGGGTGGTCGGATATACGAACTTCTATGAGGGGCGCTTTATCACCGAGGAGTGACAAAGAAACGGGGGTGACCAAAGTGGTCGAATGGCTGGACCTTTTATAAAAGGCTACCTACGTATCCCGGAGGAATCAAGCCTTGATCGTAGTTCAAGCATCACTAGATAGTTAGGAACGATGTCTAGGATCCTTGAGATTTTGACAATTCGGAGAATTTGTCACTGATGTTATCCCGTTATAACGGAATTAACGGAGGCGGCGGGAATAAAGCTTGATTGCTAAAGAGATAAGGGATATTTTTTTCGAAAAGATGTTATCTTGGTTAAAAGATAACGGAAATTGCATGGTGGAAAGGTCCAAAGCGGGAATGTAATTTCGGCTCGTAGAGCGAATGAAGCTGCCCGGCATGAGATGGAGAAAAAAGAAGCCGTCCGGCTAGAGACTGTTTTTTCAGATTATTTAAAAGCAGATTTGAACAGGCCCAGGCACTTGTTGCCGCCCCACTTGGCCAGAGAGAGAGAAGAGAGAGAATTCGAAATTTCTTCAACCCTTTTTGCTTCTATCGATTGGAATGGATCAGGAGGGCAATCCCATACCGAGGCAAGCAAGAAGGAACATCTCCGCTGAAGGAGGAGAAAGGAGCTCGTTCGGACGGAGAGGAAGTATGACTTCCTTACGCCTCCATCGGAGCTTTACCCGGGGGAGAAGGGAGCATAAATCAACGAACCCTCGATCGGTTGGGGTAAGCATTCTCATTTTGCTCAAATGGATGATTTTGCTTGAATTTTGAATGATTTAGGGCTTGACCCGAATTTTAGGATTTTGAATGGCTTTTTTTTTTTTTTTTTTTTTTTTTTTGATTTTGAGATGCACGAACAACCTATGAGGCTAAGAATGTGCATGTGCAACTTGTTTGACAAAAATTATGAGAATGACTCACATTTTTCTCGCAAAATGAAGTAAGAATGAGAATTTTCAAAATATGAGACGGGGTTCTTGCCTTGTGCTAGAACTAGGTCAAAATTCTGATTTTCAATGAGAAAACATGATTTTGGAAGATGAAAATGATTCATGCATGCCATTTACGAAAGAATAATGCTTATGTGCGAAGAATTGTGATTTTGTGCTTTAGGAAAGCAATGACGCGTTTCAAGTGATGAAAGGCGCTTTTTGATGCAAATAATGCTAGAAAAACTTTTGTGAATGCTTTTCTTTTGAAAATATGTGCACTTTTGAATATATGCATGCTTTTGAAATGATATGAAGGGCGACGCTTCTTTTTGATGTGCTTGTCTACGGAGAGAACAAGTCTAGAGGACCATCGGAGATTGCGGTTAAGCTTTGGCGAGAGGATCTTGCGGATTTTGAGAAGAATGGGGTAAATCCCAGCGGTGGTGAGGGCTACGGCTGGATGCATTTGTAGAGGCCATCGGCGGTGTTCACATCACCTCTAAGAGCGAGGGCTTGGTCCGGGCCCTTTACGAGTTACAGGTGGGACGGTACACATAGCTTTCACTGGGTGGGGAGAGGCGCGGTGACTCCTGCCGATTTCACGGCTATTGCGGCCTACGGTTCACGGGAGGCCGTGACTGAGAGACCATATTACAGTAGGAGTTCCGAGGCTTTGGTAGGGTTTGAGCTGATTCCCAGTGAGGGATGGAGACGCGGAACGTCGAGGTGGCGGTTCGAGACTTGCATGCGAGAACTTTCTTTGCTAATGATGTGGCTTGCCAGTAGGCTAGAAACATTCATATGGTTGATGCTATCGGTCACTATCTTCGCCAGTGCAGGACGCTAGCTATGACTTGCCTCCTTGACTCTGGAGGATGTGGATGGGATAGGGACGGTCTCTTGGGGCGAGGCCGGATTGGCGGAGTTGTACTTCTCATTGGACATGTACGGTCGGAACAAGGCCTTCCATGGGTACTTCTCATTTGCCCTTGAGGTAGTCTCCCTTTTTTTTTCTCTTTTCTCTTTTTCTGTCCCGAGCCTTTTATAAGAGAGAATGACCTTTTGATGTTTTGAACATGTAGGCCTGGTTTTGTGAGGTGATCGGGTTCTTCCTTGGAACCGGCCAGTGATGTCACCATCTTCCACGCTATGGTTATTTGGAGGGGAGATGCGAGAGATAAATTCACGGGGAAGACCCGGATTACCTTCGATTACAAAATGGTGAGGCCGGTCATCAACGGGGATGGGCACGACGGAGTGGACTTCTACCCACTGGGGCGGTATTCGAGATTTTCTTTGGGAGATGCCATCGAGGTGACGAGGCGAGAAGGTGGCTCACTGGGCGACATGTGATGTCATTTACTTGGGGGACCGCTTCTCGAGCGGCATGGTCATGTTCCCCCGCTAGATGCCATTACTCCTTCGACCCTCCGGCCACGGATCTGCGGCCCGAGGGGCTGGCGGCGGATGAGATTGAGAGGTACCGGGAGGTATAGGCTGCGGAGGAGTATTTTGACATGGGTACCCCTACTGTTGTGTTTGTGGAGCGGCGCTGAGGACGCCACGAAGCTAGTGAAGGCGGCGGTCACTCGGGGATATGGGGAGGATGAGCCTGCGGCCCGCCGATCCCTCTGCGCATTTGTCCTACGTGGTCCATGGAGTGCCGAGGAGGATGAGGATACTGTCCCCGTGCTAGGGAGCCCCGGTACACCTTGCCGCTGATAGCACCGTAAGTGTACTCTTAGGGTCTTATTCCCTTTTTAGCTTTCGGATTTTACGCTTTTGCAATTTTACGAGATTTTACGAGATTTTTCTCTTCTTTTTCTCGGGTTCCGGCTCGCACTTACGATAGGGCTGGTCGGGCGGAATAGGGTTTGGAAGGACATGTGCCTGGGTCTCTTCGAGGAAGGCGGCTGCGCTTCGAAGGCGGCGGCGGATGCACGAGGAGCACAGGCGCAAGAGACGGCACGTCGGGGGCACGGCGTCTACCTCATCGGCCTCGGAGTACTCTTCCGGTGCCATGCCTCGGGGCGGGGACCCAACGGCGACATTACGGAGCGGTGGGCGAGTACGGGCACGATAATGTCCATTTGTCGACGTGAGCGACCGGGAGGACTTGATGAGGGAGGCTAGCATTAATGAGTTGAGCAGCGATGAGGAGGAAGAAGAATCGGAGGCCTAGGAGGTCTCTAGAATAGATTTGGAACGAAAACAAACAATGAACAATTTGATGCACACTTTGTTTATTTTTTGCTTTATTTGGGCGCCGATGGGGCGAAAACATTGTATTTACATTTTATTTACTTTTCTAATTTATGCTTTCTCAATTTGCATATTATCGAGCCTTGGGCGACTTTTTTGCTCGGAATTGGGGCTGGCTGGGCCAAAATGATTTATAATGGTATATAAATGCTTGAATGGCTTACGGATATGTTTACGTACGGGTTTTGGTTGAAAAAGTGGGGTGAAAACTCCCTTGGGCAGCAACTTTGGTTCTTTGCAGAATTTCTATGAGAGGGCTAATGTAGCCGTGCGGCATGGCCTTGAGGAAAATGAAGCCGTGCGGCTAACGATTCTGTACGAGCCGGTGATTTTCGAATAAAAGCAAGGCTTGGCCATTTCATTTCATTTTCACTCTAGACTTGTCCCAATTGTTCCCGAGCATATTTTGGACCGAAAAGCACCATCTTTGAACACTTTGCGATGGAGAAGCCCGTCGGATTGCAAAGGGAAGCGAGACCATTTTCTATCCGGTCTTCAATCTTGGGCGAGACATAACTTCCAAAATCACAAGGGGCGCTTGACTCTTCCTTCAAGATCAAGTCTTTATGGCATTTGAGGGATCTCCCGCCCGATTGGGACTCGTTGAGAGCCGCGGCAAAGTTACAGGACGTCAGGAGACATGTTCTTGCTTCTCTTACAATGAAATTGTCCCAACGTACGAAGACTTGAGCCTTGATTGGGGGTCCCGAGGCGAGGCTATATCTATTCCGGCGATCGGAGACGCGCCGGTGACGGTAAAGCTTGCATCTTTTAACGAGATTCCTTTGGGAGAGGCTGAGAGAGGATGATGGTAGCCGGATAGGATTGACCTTTACGATATCCGGGCGAGTTTGGGTTTCAGGATATGGCTGCGACCACGGTGGCTATGGATGCTTTCATTCTCTGCGTATTCTGTTTTGTTCAACTGCTTGAGTCCGTGGGGATCTGTCATAGTGGCCTCTTGGACATGGTCGAAGGCTGCGGGGGGCGGGAAGGATATTGTCCCGCTGATTTTGGGAGAGACATTTCATGGGATCGATAGGATGGCTCGGGAGACCGTTTCATGAGGTCAGGAGTCCGGCTATGTTGACTACTGTAGGCTGCGGGGAGAGGCTCGGGGCTTTGCACAGGGCTTTGCCGACTCGGTGCCCTTGGGTGATTTCTCGGAGAGGTGCGCCTAGGCGGCGAGGAACAGGGGTAGGCGGGAGGCGATGATGGCTAGGCTATCCACTTCGGACATCCGTTGGTGGATACCACATTGGAGGTTGCGGACCCGGGAGGATATTTCGGAGTCTTATCTTTGTGAGGGTTCCGGGATTCTCGCTGGTCATCCTTCTACATACCTGCTTAGTATCCGGGCGGTTTGGGGCTTTACAGGAGCCTTTGAGTGATTGGGAGGACATCCGGACCATGGAGGTGGTGTCATTGGACATGAGTGATCTAGCCGGCTTCTCTTTCTTCTCGAGGGCTTGGACATACACCGCTTTCCCACCCGGGGCTATCTTCGGGAGCGGGAAGAGCACCATCTTGACCACCGTCTACTTGGGTAGTACGAGAGGGAGATGGGAGCGACTCGGGTTATCTTGGAGGATAGACGTCGAGCTTTATTGGGAGGCGGCGCGACTCGAGTAGGACTACGAGGGAGGCGAGGCTAAGGCGAGTTGCCATAACCAATCGAGGTGACTTGGTCGAGAGATATGGAGGCTCGGTACAAGAGGTTGTCCGAGGAGTCGCTCCTTTGGCCCGAGGCTCGGAGGGAGGAGGTGCGGACTCGTGCTCGGATAGAGAGCACTCATTGACACGGGGTTGGTAGAGGCTCCGGTGAGGATACCGGAGGTCGGGATGAGGGATACCGACATTATTGAGAAGAAAAGGAAGAAGACTCGACGAGGCCGAGGAAAAGGGAAGAAGGCGAAGAAGACTCGGCGAATGACGACTAACAAGTCTTTTCTCAAGATCCTCTTATTGCCATTTGCAAACACATTAGTTTATTTAGGCATTTTATTGTATTTTAGATCTTTTAGCGAGGTTAGCGAGTTAAGAGGTAGACCGTGCTTGAACTCATCAAGAAGTTTTTAACTTGTAATGAACAAGGCATATTATCTTAAAAATTAATCAAGACACATTTCATGGAAATTCAAATGTCTCTTTTTTATTGATCGGGACATATTTCATGGAAACTTAATCGTCCTTTTTATTGTTTAGACCGAACCATATATGGCCGCACTACGTTCCCCTTTTACAAGAAAGGCTAAGGGGCTCGGGTCTACGTAGTTCATTACGGTGAACCAATTTTTTTTATGTGCGGCCATTTGTTTTTGCCTAGGCAGCCCTTTTTGGGGTTTTCGGCCCTAGGCGGGCATTACTCTTTTGCACTAAGATTTTTTTCTCTCTTTTTTTCTTTTTTTTTATTAGACATAGTATCTTCGGAGTTTATCACTAGTTGGCCCAGGTGGAGCCAAAGGGATTGCCATCCAAGTACGCAAGCTTCATTGCTCCTCCCGACGGTATCTTACGCACCACATAAGGGCCTATCCGGACGGGTTCCCATTTTCCCGGGGTTGTCTGCGGTAGGGGCTTTACTTTCGGCACTAAGTCGCCCTCTTTGATGTCTACGGCCTTGACCTTTTTATCAAACGCTGCGGCCATTCGCCTCTGGTAGGCTCGGGTGTGTTCCATGGCTTTTAGCCTTCTCTCGTCAAGCGGGGCTAACTCATCATGCCGGCTGCGCAACCATTCCACTTCATTGACAACATTTTCCGGGAGGACCCTTAATGACGGGATTTCCAACTCCACCGGTAACTTTGCTTCCATCCCGTAAGTAAGGGCAAAAGGAGTTTCTCCTGTGGGCACATTACGAGACGTTACGTAGCCCTGAGTGCTAGGTGCGGCTTTTCGGGCCAATCACGACCACGGATGGCCATCTTAGGATGATCCGCTCGAGTGTCTTATTAGCGGCTTCCACGGCTCCATTGGTGCGAGTGCATGCGGGGACGACTTGTGGCGAGTAACTCGGGTCGACGGCGGTCTATCGCGATCTCCTTCGAAGTGTGACCCATTATCGAAATGATCTCGTCGGGCACCCCATATCTGCACATTATGTTTTCTTTGATGAAGCTGGGCCACTTTTAAGGAAGTGAGGACCTTGTAGGACTTGGCCTCTACCCACTTGGTGAAGTAGTCGATGGCTACCAACACGAACTCGTGCCCATTGCTCCCGGTCGGGGATATTTTCCCTATCACGTCAATGCCCCAAGTTGCAAACGGCCAAGGAGTCGTCATGCGGTACGAGGTCATGAGGTGGGGAGATGGTTGAGGTTGGCAAACCGGCGGCATTTGTCGCGAGGTTCGGACGTCTTTGAACGCGATCTGTCTCCATGGAGATCCGGTAGTAACCCATTCGAGGATCACTCGCATCGGGGCTCACGGCATTCATGTGAGGACCGCAAGGACCATTGTGGACTTCGGTCATCAACTCTACGGCTCTTTCTTGAGTGACACATAAGAGGAGTGGTCCTTGATACCGCTTCTTGTATAGGTTGCCTCCTAGAATGACATAATGAGAAGCCAACCTTTTCGGGGCTTGCAAGCTCTTGGCTCGATACCTTCTTTCGGTCTACCTTCTTCCGTCTCACGAAAGCGACTCTCCGTCTTTGAGGAATTGGTAAATACGATTGTACCAAGGTTCCTTTATAGGCTCGGGTCCCGAGGTCCACTTCACAACGAAGGGTGGGGCTTCTCTTCTACCCACTCTGAAGGGCTTTATGGCTTTTCCCTCGGGGATCTCTACCAATGAGGCTAGAGTAGCTAGGGCATCTGCGAATCTGTTCTTTTCCCTCGACAAGTAGTGGAAAGTCACTTCTACGGCTGTCCGATCCAACTCCTCCATATGGGCATGATACCGTTGCAAATTAGGGTCCACGTCTTCCACTTGTTGGAGACTTGGTTGATGATCGGGCGAGTCTCAGTAAACTTCGAGCTCCTTGACATTTCTTTCTAAGGCGGCCTCCAAACCCGGCAATGCGAGGCTTCATACTTGGCGACATTGTTCGTGGCGGGAAAGTTCAACTTGAGGGCTATGGGGGTATGCTCATCTTTCGGATCGACCAATAGCATTCCTACACCATTTCCTCTTTTGTTAGCGGCTCCGTCAAAGAACAATTGCCATCTATTTTCGAGCTCAAGCGCAAAGATCCCTTCATCAGGAAATTGGGGTTCGGGCCCTCTGTCTTCATTCGGGAAATTCGCCGGGTGATGCGACAATGCTTGACCCTTGATGGCCTTTACTGGTCACATAGTTGATGTCGTATTACGCCAAGAAGAAGGACCACTTCGCTAAACGCATTGAGAGGGAAGGCTTGTCAAAGATGTACTTGATGGGGTCCATTTTCGAGACCAAATTCACGGGGTGGGCTTCGCATATAATGCTTCAACTTGCCGACTACCCGGACCGATCCTGCACAGGTCTTTTCGCATGCTTTGAGTAATTGAGCTCGCTCCCTGTAGCTTCCGGTGACAAAGTAAATGGCGTTTTCTACCCGAGAGTCTTTCTTTTCTGAGCAAGCATAGCCCCAGCTAGTGTGCGCGACGGTGAGATAGAGCGAGAAGAGGCTTACGTCCATGTGGGGGCATAGTGCGGGATGTACTAAGTATGCCTTGATGCAGTCAAAGGCATCTTGGCATTCTTCGGTCCATTACGTGTCCACATTCTTCTTTATGAGCTTGAAGATGGGCTCGCACATAGTGGTCAGCGATTGTGAAACGGCCGATGTGCGCAATTTACCCATGAAGCTCTTTACTTACATGCAGGTTTGAGGTGGCCTCATATCCATGATGACTTTGATCTTTCGGGGTCAACTTCTATACCTCGCTCCGTGACCGTGTACCCCGAAGCACTTTTCCCTTGTCACTCCGAAGGTGCATTTGGCGGGGTTTAGTCTCATGGCATGTTGTCTCAACCTCTCAAAGAATTTTCGTAGGTCAACAAAGTGCCGCCCGCTTCTCCTTTGGAGTGGATTATCATGTCATCTACGTAGACCTCAATCTCCTTGTGGATCATGTCATGAAAAAGCGCGGTTGCTTTGCCCTTTGGTAAGTAGCCCCGACATTCTTGAGCCCGAATGGCATTCTTGTATAACGAGTAGAGTTCCCCGTGGTGTGGTGAAGGCAGTCTTTTCTTGGTCTTCCTCGGCCATCTTGATGCGGTTGTAGCCTGCAAAACCATCAACGAAGGATTTGACTTCGTAGTTGGCGGTGGAGTCCACGGGATGTCTATGTTTGGCGAGAGGGTAGTCGTCTTTGGGGCTGGCCTTGTTCGGATCTCGGAAATCCACACGGCGGCGCACCTTCCCATTGGCCTTGGTTACGGTCACGATGTTGGACAACCATGTCGGGTATTCAATAACTCGATGAACCACTACCCGCAGTAGCTTCTCAATTTCTTCTTTGACCTGTAGAGACCATTCCGGCTTAATCTTTCTCGGTTTTACATTTCTTGGCTTAGCATCCGGTGCTAGAGGATTACGTGTTCTACTATCGAGCTGTCTAGCCCCGGCATATCTTTGTATGACCATGCAAACACGTCGACGTATTCTCTCGAGCAGCTTGATCAATCTGTCCCTTTCAACCCCACGGAAGAAGCTTCCAATCTGTCTCTTTAGGTTCCTCAATAGTACCCAAGTTCACACTTATCAAAACCTCCTCGGCGGCTGGGCCCGGTTTTCCTCTTTTACGAAACCCGGTTAAAGATTTCTTTAATGTATTGTTCGTTTAGTGTGTTTGCATCTTGTTGAAATGATTCATTATTAAGCTGTTGTTAAGTTTTGAGTTAATTTATCATTTGTTAAGTTGGCAATAAGAGGATAATCGTAAAGATTTGTCATTTCATTCAAGATAAGGGGAAAGATGACATCGATTACATTTTCATAATCCTCGGGCGTGAGGCCTTCGGATGACTACGAGGACCGGAATTCGAAGATTCTGACTCGGCGAATAGACAACAGTGGTGTTTGACACGACCGGGTTGAGGAGGACAGGGTACCAATCCAAGCTCCGTGATCATTTGCCGTTGATCAGCTATCGGCCCCGAGAATGTCTCCCAATTCTTCAATGGCATTTACGTCTTAGTTACCAAAGTGCGAGGATCAAAATGACTTTCACCATCGTCTCCAATAACGGCAACTATCTCATTGTCTCGAATCCTGAAGTCGATCAAGTGCAGGATTTGTGCTTCTTCGTCAAACAACTCTTGCAAACCCCAGCGATCGTCCTTCACCGCCGGCGTCTATCTAATCTTTGGAAGAGCTAACTCAAAGGCGGAGAAGTCCATTGTCCTAGGATGCGACTCTTTGACACCGGCCTGATTTCCTTTGAAGACGTACTCATTACGAGCGGTAGTGGTGGCCCTGTGGATATCTCGGCAAATTAAGGAACATTCTTCGAACGGGATTGGTGGCTTTCCCTAACTTTCTCAAGGTTCTCTAGAAGGGTTTTCTTACGAGGAGATGCAGCGATCACTTTCATCATATTGTGTCCCTCCTTTTATAAAGTAATGGGTCGAGACAGAGCGTAAGGATGGAGCCGGACCCCTTCACCTTCGTGCCTTTAGCTTTTACGGCATCCCGAGAGTTCGGTTTGTACCCCAAGCCATATACGGTAGTCTCGCTCCTTCACATCAATGATGGTGTTACGACCTTGAAGTCTTCTACCCAATCCAAGTCCCGGGAAGATAACTCATTTTTCGCATCATTCTCACGGCGGAGGGATTTTATCTGGAAGTAGTGGTGAGGTCAAGCAACACACTTGTGCCTTGGAAGAAGCTACGGAGAATCCGGTCAATGCTAACCCTTCATCATCGTGCTTGATCTCCAATATCGGGATATCCGGTCTTGGTTCCTTCTACCGTGACACTGTCCCCATAAATGGTGGTGATAGTTCCATCACTCGGCCCGAAATTTGACGCACCGATGCAAAGTAGAGGCTACCCCGTTTATACGGTGGATCCAAGGCCGTCCCAAAGAAGGGCAAGAAATGAAATCGGAATGTCAATAACTTGAAAATCAACGTCCATGACCCTTTTTCCGAACCACATCTTGAGAGCGGTGATCCCCAAAAGCGATCGTGCGGTGGAGTCATAGGCCTTAATAGTTTGACTAGAAGGCTTTAAGTCCGTTGGCTTCGTATCCAATAAATCCATCATTTTACCGGCAAGACATTCATTGCGGACCCCAGTCGACTAGTACTCGTGGCAATCGACGCTCTTCTAACTCGGACTGTGATGTAAAGAGGTTCGTTGTGACTAGCCCCATACTTTGGCGGGTCCAATTCGGTGAAGGTAATGATGTTTCCGTAGTGGATATTTCCAATCATTTGGACGACCTCATCCGGGGTGACATCTATGGGCACCATGGTCTTGGCCAAACTTTCTTCTAGCTTCAACTTATGAGGGTATGAAGAGGTCAACAGGGACCATAAGGAGATATTGGCTTGGGTACACTTCAACCGAGTTAGGACTCTGGATCCTCCTTATCAGTCGGGCTTTTACGCCACGGCTTATAAGGTCTTTTATCTGTCTTTGGCTCCGAAATGGCATTCCTTTTGTCACCCTTAGCCGCTCAATACTCATCTCGTCTGCATCGAGTCATCACATAGACATTGGATTTTCCTTGGTCATTATTCCTACCGGAGGATTCTCACAATTCTTTCAAAGTCGAGGCGGATTCTTGCCGGCGTATGGCCAATTTCGCCGATTGATCTGATTGGCGGTCTTTGTCGGAAGCATAGGCGGCTTCCCGAATACGGGTCCCGAGGTTACCGGCTTTTTGACCTTTTACGAGTTTGACCGGGTGATTTCAACTTCACATTCTCAGTTTAAAAGCTTTCACGGTCTCATTCAAACTTTTCAAAGTCAGCATGCAACAAGAATTATCACTTAGGAGTTTGGAGCTTGGCAAATGGCTTTCTCATCCGAACCTAGCAACTTCTTTAACAGAGTAGGATCACATTCCTCATCACTGTCAAGCATGTCTTTTCTTTCCTCGGGGTCAACCTTCGACGGCATCTTTGACGTTGGCCAAACATTTTCTCGAAGTGGGAAATTCCATCATCAATAAGGATTTCCTCGCGGGTCAAACCTCATGGCGGGTTCCTTTTCCTTCTTGTCGAGAGATATTTTCCGGGCTTTTCGGCTTACGGGCTAACCACTCCTCTATTGTCCCTTCCGGCACTTCGACCGTGTCTTCATCGGTGTCACTACGTAGCTCTCGTGGGAACTTTCGTCTTGGCTCTTATGACGATGAGGGCAGTCGGGATACTTGACGCCGTATGAGGGGTATCTCGGACTCTTCCGGGCTTAGGGATTACCGGGAAGACGTCATTATCATCGTAGGACATAAAGGGGTGGGTCGCCTCTAAACTCGAGACTCTTTCCAAGGCATCCATACATTCTTCTTCGGACCAAGTTTCGGGAGTGACTACTAACAACGTGATAGAGTCTACCCTTCTGATGAGAGTTTGGCTTCGGCGACGCTTACATGTTCTAGATCGGTGGGAGGAGCCCACTTCCCTCTTTTGGCTAAAGCTTCGATCAAGTCTCTCCATTCACCTACCAAGTCCTTGTACGGAGTATTGAACTCTAGGATATAGGACTCATACACTACCTCATCCTTCTCAGGAGCCTTTGCATAGGCTGCAGACACACCTTGAAGTGATTTCATCCCCTATTCCAGTGTCCGTGGCTTTACGCCTCATCTTGCCCTTCGGGTTTCACTTCCGTTGGCTCCAAGTCCATTCCTTCTACTGACTGTCATCATCACTGTAAATCCACCCATTCCTATTCTCGTTCCCCGTGACTCTTGTTTCATTTAGTAGCCGTCTCGAGAGGTAGGCAAATTCACGAGCGTTGACAAAATTGGAAAGGTCAAACTGGCACCGGGATTCCAAGGTAGGGAAATTTGGCTCGGGCTGAAAGGAGGAAAAAGGTCCGTGGGGGGATTCGGAGGAAGCGAGGGTGTCGGGACCACTAACGGCTTGGGGTATTGGAGAGGACCGAGAAAGGACGATCTTTGGCAATGGGTTATATGAAGATGGGGGAGGGCGTTGGTTATAGGCTAGCTCTTCTTCCACTCGTCATCAGTTACCCAAACCAGACTTGTTTTGTCAAATCGGTCATTCGACTTCAACCGATGGCGAGGATTCTCGCGAACTGGCTGCGAGGATTCTGCGCTAACAAGTCGGCGACCCGGTGTTCTCACCCACTTCTTTCGCCGCGGGAAAGGGATAGGAAAGGTTTAGACTCGGGGTAGGTGTTTAGAGTGAAGGCTCGTGCAATATGCAAATTAGAATCTTCAAGTTTACTTAAAATGTTGTCTTTTATTAATATCTATTTGGTTGGAAAAGGGGTTACGCCCTTCTTTTTCACAACTACTCTAGATCCCGGATCGGTGGGTTCCGTCACTACGTCTATAAGCCCCTCGTATTCCACTGTATTTCGACCTCCCAGGGTGGACAGCCCCGGGCGAGGGTCCTATAGGGCACGCGGATCCCACCGACCGAGAGTAAAGAACGCTCCTATCGGGTCTAGCGGGTCATAGGACCTTTCAACGCACGAGCGATGCGGATTATAGTCAAGGCAATACCGGGAAAGTCTCGTCTCTCTGCCTTGACGGATCTTTGACAGAGTTTCGCTTGAGCGAATGACGGTTTTTTGACTTTCGGTAATGTCCGAGAATATAATAGGCATGGGTCGGGCGGCAAAAGCCGGATGACACAGTGTCACATTGAACTTCGTTGCATACGCAGTGCGTGAGTCAGAATCGAAGTCAATGCCGGCCAAGATCTTGCCAATTTTTCCTTGTCGGAATTTTGGCGAAGCCGCTTGAGCGAAAGATCTTTTGATTTTTGGCAAAGACTCGGTCTTGACTCTTACGCATTCCGTGTGGGTCAAGGTCAATAGTCAATGTCGGAGTCAAGATCCCACCGATTTTTTTCCTTGTCGGAATTTCGGCAGAATTTCGCTTGAGCGAAAATCTTGGCTTCCGTTATGAGCTAAGGCTTGACCTTTACGTGGGTATGCAACTGGGCTATATGACACGGACTAGACCAAAAACCAACCAAAAGTCACGGTTTTTTTGAAACGTGTGACACCTGACCGTGCATCGTTGGTCGACACCGGCCGCCGTGGAGGTTGGGATGATTCCGTGCGCGCCCGGAGCATCGTAAGGCCGTCCGTGATCTGCACTGGAACCACCCTCGGGTTTGAAGGACGTGCGTACAAAAGTGTACAGGATATATCAAAGTGCGCGTAGTGTGCGGTCTCCTAAAAATGTTCCTTTTTGAGTTAAAATAGAGATCTTCATCAATGTGTTTTAAAGGAATGATTTTCGGGACGGGGAAAATGCAACACGTAAGCACGTAAATTTTTTCGGGAGCCCCGCGATCATGGAGCCTGAGTAGCCCCAAGTCAAGCTAGGACTCGAGCATTAACCATGATTTTTCCCCGGTGGAATTAAAGCACGAGGTCGCCCGGTCGAATCCAAGGAGGATTGAGCCGCACGACCGCATGGATCAATTTTCCAGTTCCACTCCTTTTGCTATTTTTCGGGTTGTTTCCTGTTCAAAGTATGCACGAGATTCCAAGATGCAAATGATGCAATGCATGGTAAAGAAAGCAAGCATGATTAATGAAATCGGCGATGGGAGTCTAACCCGCTCAAAGGGAAAAGCTTTCCTTTTATTTTTTTTCGAAAAAAGTGATACTGGTACGTGGATTGTTAAACCACCGGTTATCCCAACTCCCACGTCAGGGAGTGTACAGGAAGGGTAAGTGGTTTCCACCTATATACCGAGTATCGATTTTTGTTTTGAAAATAAAGCTTTTCTACTTTGGGATGATCCCCAGCGGAGTCGCCAAACTGTGAATGTGTGCCCCAAATTTTTGTTTATTGGAATTCACGCGAGTTTGAAGACATCCGAGTTATTTGAAAAACGGAGTCGCCACGCCATTTTGATTACCTCAAAACTTTGAAAAAAAGGTTTTATGGGTTCGGAGGTTAAGTTACCCCTTGGGAAGAACGTTTGGCGTTCACCCAAAGTGCCTTGCCGGAGCAAGTCTCCCGAGATTTCATTAATCGTGTTTGCTTGCGTGCTTTCTTTGTGTGCATGTGTTTGAGAGTAAAAGGGGGAATGTCCCAAGTTATCTTCCGGACGTACAAACCATTTGTTGGTTGTCGCTCGGGATTTCTTGGAATTTATGTATTTGGGATTATGATCCCGTCCTCATCTTATGACTTGTGATCATCGCATTTTAAACCTCGGGACCCTCGGGACTTGCGTGATCGAGAGAATGACTCTCTTTTGGTCAAAGATGAGGTTCTTTAGGAAGGAATGTCCTTAGCCCATCAATCCTTCGCTTTAAGACGGTCGAGCTCGTATAGAGGCTTCATACTCATTCTTAAGCGATAATCGGAGATATAGGGTTCAAGGTTATCCTTTTCCTAAAGAAATCATGAACCTTTAATGGAAGGAACGATGCAAAGATGAGAACTTTTACACCGGTCCGTTCCAAGGTTGGGGGAAAGGGGAAATGCATGATGAAAAATGACTCTTTAATGAAAAGATGACATTTTGGTTTTAGCAAATGATGCTTTTTTTGATTGAAAGAAATGATCTTTATGCAAGTGATGCGTAAAGATAGGATTTTTATGCAAATGATGCATTAGAAAAGGTTTTTGAATGCAAAGGATGCATTCTTATTGAAAAAGATTTGATCTTTATATGCAAATGATGCATAAAGGTAACATTTTTATTGGAAAATAAGGATTTTAGGTGCAAAGGATGCACCTTTATGAAAAAGACTACATTTTTATGACAAATGAGGTCTTAATGCATGCAAAGGGGAAGGGGGTGATAAAGAAATGATCTTTATGAATAAATGCCAAGTCCCAAGCAAGATATATGAATGCAATGAGCAAGTATATCAATTAAAATGCAAGGTTAGGGTGTGCGGGGTTACCAATCGTTTCCTTTGCTTCTTCGGACGGAGCTAGGAGGAGAGGTTCGTCTTGGGTCTTCAAGGAGGAGGGAGATGGCTTCTTGAGCTTCTTCTTCGCCTTCTTGAGCCTTCAAGGGTGTTCTTCACGTCTTGATTATATTGCTATGGAGTGTGTGTGTTTTGTTGTTGTTGTTTGAAATGGGTAGAGGAGGGCTCTATTTATAGGCAGTCTGGATAAGGCTAATGAAGCCGTGCGGTCAGAAGCAGCGAGCTAATGCAGCCGTGCGGGCTTATCCATTGTGACTCAGCATTCTAGAACCATGCAAGGTGGCATTATTCTAGAACCTTCCCTCCTAATTAAAAAAACGTGTTTCTTAATTAGGAAGGATTCCCTTCAGCCTTTATTTAATTAAAAACAGTTCCGGAATGTTTCCGGAATGCTGGGAAGGTCTGGGGAATTACCGGAAAACTTACCGAAAATGTCGGGAAAATTAACCGGAAGGCATGAGCCAGATTTGGGTACTTACAACATGTCTCAAATGCTCCCTGGCTCGATCCAAGTTGTTTCTTCAATAAGGCATGTTGACTCTCCACCCTAACATAGGTTACGCAATTTATTAGCATATAATTAACAAAACATCAAAACATATGACAGAAACATAAAGTTCCCCCGATATACCTGTTTGTAGTCAAGTTGTCAAAGTGCATAACATGGTTTGTCCAACACGAGACAAATCTTTCTTTGTAAGGGCACAATCCATTTGGTTCAGGACATAATTGACCGCATCGGGATATTGACCGTAATCTTCGATAATCTCTGTAAATAGTCATCAAACGATGCCTCTGTATCAGCTTTGACCATTACATTCCAATGAAGAATGAACGCCTCCCAAATCTCTTGCATATCAAACATTTTCTTGCATTTTGCTAGAATATTCCTGTTGATATGCCATCGACAGAGCAAATGAGTTGTCGTTGGGAACGTCTCACGAATTGCATTCATCAAGGCAAGCTCCCTATCGGTCACGATAACATTAGGAAGACATGATTGATCCATCAAAGATTTCAACACTTCGCATGCCCACGTGTAGTTTCCTTCTTTCTCAGCCTCTAGGTATACAGCAGCAATTAAGAAGGTCATTTTGGTTGAAGTCACGCCCACAATCTCAAGCAAAGGTAAGTTGTACCTATTTGTCTTGTAAGTGCAATCCATGAACAAGACGTATGGAAATGCCTTCATCAATTCAATGCTTTTCGGATGAGCAAAGAATATCTCCTTAATGACATTTGTATTCTCGCATTGCCGATATTCGAAGTGATAAGCATGATCGGTCAATTTAAACATGAGTTGTTGGATTTGAGAACGACCCGCACGCTCAGTTGCCCTGTTCTTCACTCGCGCATTATAAATAGTCCGTATTATGGACTTGTTTTCCGGAAATTTCTCTTTTAATCCATGTAAAATATCCTTCGGCCGGCTATTTGCATGTGACAATTCTATCACGTACTCCTCCTCTGATTTCAGTAATCTACCGGCATAAGAGTGACCCAACATGGATTCGCAAATCGGATGATTGTGAAAGCCTCAAACCACTTTTAATTGCCATTCACCATCAACCGTGACTTGTCTGGCGTTCAACTGAAACTTACAACCGCATTTCTTTGTTCCGCTCTCTCTATTTTTCGTTTTTTTTTTTCCCAATTCCAATATTTCAAGGTTGGTAGTTCCTTGAGAGGACAGAGAGATTGGTCTTTCCTTGTATTTCTCCCGGCGATCACAAACAAGCGTCATTCGAGGAGCGGAATTACGGCTCCCGTTATCCGACCGACCGACCGACTACGATGACAAACCCATGCTCTTCCCCCTTTTTACGCACCCATTCAAACATTATTTTTCGATCTCGAAAAAACAAGGGCATTGTGAATTCTGGGGTGTAGTCTCGCAAAACGCTTTCAAAATCAACTGAGACATAGTTGTTGTCACCCAGGGGATACTGAAACAATTAAAAAAAACAATAAGGGAGGTGTAAGCAGAAAAACAAAGGTTCGGCCAGTGGTGGCTGAATTTTCTTCGACGGTTCGGCTGGGTGTGGCCGAAAAATTTCAAATATTCGGCCACTACTGGCCGAAAAATAGCCCAGATTCGGCAAACCAGAGCCGAAATTTTTTGGTCACTACTGGCCAAATTTGAGCTACGAAACAGAAATGACATTTTTAACAAATAAATGGTTAGAAAACTTACATTAACATTCGATGGTAGAGCATCCATGATGAGCCTGCTGAATCTCTTGTCTTGGAACAAATGTGTATGATTTTTTTTTTGGGAGAGGAAGAGGAAGGTAAGGGAGGAGGTAATTTTTTTTGGAGTAAAAAACAAAAAAAAGAAGTGATTAAGTAAAAAGGTGGTGAAAATTGATGAGGGAGGGAGGGGGAAGGTGGTGAAAATTGATGAGGGAGGGAGGGGAAGGTGGTGAAAATGGTATACGGGTTTACTCAACAATTTTACGGGTTTATTTAACATTAATAAATGAGGGGATAGATTTAGGGATATTTTTGTCATTTCACTCGATGGCATTTTTGAAAATTCCAACTTACTGGCTTACTCAACAATTTTACGGGTTTATATAACAATTCTCTTTTTTAAGAGAGAGGGTGGGTGTTGGAGCGGATCTAAGACAAAAGAGGAAGAGGAATGGATTATTGCGGTGGGGGACAAGGGGAATATTGAAGGGATGGTGGCTTTTGAAGGGATAGTGGTCTGGTTTTCTTTCTTTGAAGGAAATGGTGGTGGTCTGGTTTGGGGAAAGAAGATGACATGTGGAATTTTATTTTCCCTTTTTTTTTTTTTTTTTTTTTTTTTTTTTAACTTTTCGTAATTTTTAGGTTATTTGGTGTTAGGGTATAATTGGAAGAGTGATGGGTATGTGTATTGTTGAGTTTTCTCAGGGAGGGGGTCACATGACAGGAGTGTGATTTTTTCGAGGGATTTGTTTTTTTTTTATTTTTAAAGGAGTTAAAATTGTCCAGTCAATACATATGCGTTGACTTGGTCGACAACTGAATTGGACGGTTTCGTTAAATACTTAACTGACATTAGGAAGATTGGTTAATTTGCTTAATAAAACTAAAATACGCATCATACATTTGCCGTTTCAATAGTACGAGTGTCAAATTGATGTTGAAACGATAGTACGAGGGGCAAAAAACAGTTTACTCCATAATCAATAAGTATTACTCCCTCCGTCCCAAAATGTTTGTCTCATTTGACTTTTTTGTTGAACTTTGACCACAAATTCATGAGTGATTAATCGTGTTCATGAAATTCTAAAAGTTGTTGTTGATAATATTATTAATGGTGAATCAATAGGAATTTTTAGAATTTTATGAACATAATTAAATTGTCATATATTTGTGATCAAAGTTCAACAAAAAAGTCAAATGGGACAAACATTTTGGGACGGAGGGAGTAATATGGAGTAAAAGTTTTGTGATTGGGATAGGAGTATTTATTTTAGGAAAGAGGACTTTATAATCGGACACCCAAAAGCGGAAGAATTCCCCGAGTGGAAAGATTATCTAAGTTGCTTCTATTGTCTCAGATGATGAGGCCATGACTCATCCAGATGAAATTGTATCTTTTAATAGTGGGTGCACTAGCACCAACTACGTATAGCTTAGACCCGCGACCGGACACAAGGTGTAAAACTTGCAAGTGAAATTAACTGATGCAAACCACAAATGACGTGACGACCAACTATTCGACCCAACTGCATGGAGGTCATCTGCATTTGTACTACCCATAATTCTGTGAAATGTCAATCAACAAACATACAACAGCCGAGACCAAATACTCATGCAACCAAAGTTATAACAGGACCTGTGACTGCATTTCGAGACTCACATAAAAGCAATGGCCAAACGATATCACGACATAAGCAATACTTGTAATACGATGTTGAAAAAACACGTTAGCAACACATTTACAAGGTAACATATTCAATGTCAATGGCAGTGTCTATGATTTTAGTTAGTTTGTCCTTCTCAATTACGATGTTTTTCTTGCAACCAGCTTACAGACAACTCAAGAAACCCTGACCTCATAAACGCAGCCTTTCTGCCATGTACCATCAGGGCATTCTCAGAAATGTTTTTTTTTTTTTTTACATTTCCATCTTTTTCATTGGCTTTCTTCCTATATACGCTTCAGTCTTCATTTCATAGAGCAAGTAAAAAGTTGTACCTCTAACAGATGAAATTTCAGATCACCCAGACCACCACCAGAAAGCAAATACGATGAAGATTGTCAATGCCATGCCTGCATATTTGATCCATTGGTCAGCACGATTGCGCCTCTCGATGAGCCTCAGTACAGAGTTTGACAGCCCCAGCGTGTTAAGCACATCCAACGCTTTCCTTTGAGCTTTCTGCAATATAAGAAAATGTTAAACCAACTGCTTAATATGAAATACAGCTAAAATAACAAGAGTGCAAGGTCATTTCTTTCTCGTAACTATAGTTTATTGTTATTCTTCCATGATTCCTACATAACCATTCATGAAAGATTGCTGAATCTAGAATAGGCATGTCAAGTTTACCCATTAACTTGTTAACCCACTCATCTCAATCCACTAATTACCTAACCCAACTCAACTCATTTAATATAACGGGTTGTAACGAGTTACCCAAACCCCACATCAACCACCCCCTACCCCATTCCCTCATATAAAAAAAATATTTATATTAAAATTAAATTTTACAATTCTCCCTCCCCCTCACCACCCCCATCCCATCCCCACCCCACCCCACCCCACTCACCACCACCACCCCCTACCACACACCCCACCCACCCCCCGACGAAAAAAAATCATTTTAAATTTAGTTTTAACAAACCCCAACCCCACTCACCACCACCACCCCCTGCCCCCGCCCTACCACCCCACCCTACCCCCCCCCCCGCCCGTTCGGATAATTTTTTTTTAATCATTTTAGACACAATTTTTTAGATTTTCATTAGGATAATTAAATTAACCAAAACTTATTGCTCAAAAATCATTCAAAGTAACAACAAATAAAAGAAGATCATTCCGGACGGAGGGAGTATAATAAGCTTCCTGTCCAAGCAGCTGATTAGGAGAATGTACAAGGTTAACTCTTCCTGTAAGAAAGTCCAGAGTTTCAAGCAAGAAATTGGAATATCTGAGATGGTGGTATGTCTTAATGATAAGTCACTAAAATTGTTCTATCTCAAAAGAAAACTTAACATCGGGTAAGTATCGATAATGTGTGTGTGGGTGGGTGGGGGTGGTGGGGGGGGGGGGTTGGAGCGAGGCAATGAATCCAGCTTGTGTCAAGCCAGACTGCCAGTCTCAAATTATAATTGCTAGATAAATGGAAGATCAAAAATTTTAAAATTAAAACCAAACAGATGACAAACAAACCATGAATGAATTCAAAAGGAGGGAGTATAAGAACAGTCAGATTTCCCATTCTAAACACAAGGAAGACCTCAAATTACATATTCACAATGACTTTGCCACTTTCTCGTGGTCACTTCCCTCTTGTTCTTTTTTTGACTTTTATAACATAAACTAAAATGTATGAGTAATGCTTTGACAAATTATGATGAGGAAAAACAAATAAACAACTCATGAACTAGTTTATAAGAAGGAGATAGCAGAAGTTTTTTGGGATTCAAACATCATAAACTAGGGAGAACCGCAAAAACATAATTAACTTCTTTCAAAATGTCGCTCTCTTTTTTTGTTCTTGTTTTCAGTTACTTGACTGAATCAACCATGAGTCATGGATGATCAACCACTTTAAATTATATTCCCTCCATCCCATTTTAAGGTTCAAAAAATGGCTGGGTACAAGAATTAAGGAAAAGGTGAAATAGGTGATGTGTTGTGAGTGTAGATAGTTGGGTAGGAGAGAGAAAGTGGGGTAGAGAATAGTTGGTGGATAATAGTTGTGAGTATGACACTGGGGCCCACAAATAAAGAAGTAACAAAAACTTTACATTTTAAAATTTTGAACCTTGAGATAAAATAACTTTTTGAGAATTTTTGAACCTTAAATTGGGACGGAGGGAGTACTTGGGTTTTCCCAACCGGGAGGCTATGAGTCAGAATGACTAATAGCCCCATAAAGACTGCAGCAATTTGACATATGACAGTTGAATATAACCATAGATTTTAGTGTCTACAACAGATATGTTTACAGATGTATAGCTGCATCACCATGTTGATCTGAAAGGGACACACACACACGCATATATAAAAAGCTGCTTGAGCATAGGTACCTTTAAGCGATCCCTTTGTTCAGAATATTTGGACAGTATTGCCACACCAGTTGCAGTAGCTTCTTCCAGCATCCTTGATGAGTTACGGGCTGACGTCATTGCTTGGGCTTCTTCATCGAAAATTCTAAAAATATGGGAGGATTCCCCATTCTGAATTGGAAAATATATCTATATTAGGTTCGGGAGTAATCAGATACAGGAAACAAACTCAAATTCTCAACAGATAAAAAAATAAAATAAATGCATACAGCTCTCCCAAGCAACTCTGCCCTCTCCTGAGATTCCTGTTTCCGTCTCTGGTTCCGCTGGAAGTACTTATCCAGACTATCTTTCAGCGACGCAGCTTCTTCAGCTACTTGTTCCACTTTTCTACAGGACAAAGCAATACAAATTCAGCTTGTGTGTTCTTAATGAGCTTCCTCGCTTGTTGAATATTGATTATCATTGCATGAAGTAACGGTAATACAGTTATTACTAATTAAGGGGAACGAAAGAAAAAAGACTATGAGACATGAGTTGAAAGATCACAAGACCAATCAATGAATGACACAGGAAACGAATGCAACACTTATTCAGTTTGAAGAATTTGAATCAAATATTCAAAGCATGAAATCTCTTTCTTCTTCTCATGGCAAGGATATTGAAGGCATATAGAATTTCATGATGCAACCAAATTTTTTTATTGAAAATTTAGTTATCATATGTTTCCATGTGACATTTTATTCATCAGAAGGTCCCATATACAATATCATAAAGCATGTTGGTAACTTTAACGCTAAATATCAGGCAACTTGAGATCCCAAGACAGAAGCTAGAAACTACTCTCTAATATTCACAGAGTTCTTGAGCAAAGTGATGAGAACTTCTGTCCTAAGATCCTAAAGAAGCAGAACCATTTTTACCACTTCTTTGTTTAGCTAATTTGTTAAAAAAAAAAAAAAAAAATTATCAATTCCAAAATGATCGAATCCAATAATCATTGAGTCACAATCAGACTGGCTGTTGGCTGGACAACGGAAAAGCCGCCCCCCCCCCAAAAAAAAAAAACAATTAATAATAAATAAAAAAAAATTAGTAGTTTTCTTATACCACAACTACTAAAACAGGCAAGGTACGAGTACTAAAACACTGCATATTGGGGCAAAGCCCCACCTTTTACTATTTACCAGTGTGCAGTGCCTAGATCCACTCACATTATACTCACCACTTGATTTCTTTTAAAGTGGACTAAGATGATCGAAAGCCAGCTCCCCCATTATTGCGCCTCTAAGTTATGCAACCTTTTTTTTTTTTCTTTCTTTTCTTTTAAAAGAAGGGGATCAACACATTTCACCGCTCCCCCTTGATGCACTTCACAGAGGCACCTAGCTATGCTAGGGAGGGCAATGTCATTCCCTCTAACCACTGGTGGGGGAATCGAACCCATGACCTCCAGGTTGGAAGCCATGAACTCTAACCATCAGACTAAGACCCCGCGTGCTATGCAACCTTATGCTAGAATAGGTGAGAGAAACGAATCTAGTATCGGAATGTTAACTGTAGAGAGTGATAACTACCTAAGAAGATGTGGCTCATGAGTCATAAGATTTTAAATAGAGGAAAAGAAACATAGTTGTGGTGGAGGGAGGCACTGCATCTTAAACATGGGTGCTCAAGAACCAATGCATGAAAAGAACAGACCGTCCCTTCCCCCCCCCCCTCCCAAATAACCAGGCACATGACTGGAAAAGGCTATAGCAAATATTACCATTTAATAAACATATTCATGAACATATGTTTCACTCCTGTAAGAAAATGCCTGATTAAAATCATAGAGCTTACAGGGAATATTAACCTCCTTGCATTCATTATTGAAAATTTGAAATAACATAGATTAGTGTTGTTTAAAATTAAGGAGAAGTTTTCCTTGTTATTTTCAGAAACAAGTTCTTGTCAAGGATAAGTTGAAATGAAAATCAAAGAGGCACAGTTGTAAAAGTCATAAAGTAGAGGAAAACATTGGAGAAACAGCCTTCTCAAAGTCCAACTTGCCAAAGACCTATATCCATTTCTTAGGTGGTTGTTTTAACAATCTACAAACCTGTTTATATTGCATTTAAGAATCATATATGTTGAGAATTACTGCAGTTGCGAATCTCAATTTTAACAAACTAAATATTATGCTATGAGCCTATGACTTCTTTTGTTCTTTTGTTCTTTTACAACTAAATAATCTGCCATCTTTCCTTCATGGTTACTGATTGAACCTAGAATCCTAGATAACAGCTTCATTTATTTGTCATAACCTTGACCATCTAAACCCAAATGTGCCCTTGCTCCATTTTGTTTCTACTTCCACTAAACTCTCTTATTTATAAGCTTCTTTCGACTTTTATTGGTTTTTGCACAAACTCATGCGATCGCTCTCAACAATGTGACAATAACATTGCAAATAATAAAAGGAAATGATACGTCTACTTGACATCATTTAATCAAGCCCTCCATTACTAAGGCGAAAGGAAGAGGGCTTAATAGTGATCAGTAATGTAGTCGAGAGTAGCTTGGAGCTCATTAATTTTCTCATATCTGAGGTCGTCCACTATCCAAGCTATCTCCCTCAGCACTCAATTGTTCTGAAACTTAGTTCACTAAAATCATTTTTAATACAACTTTAAGAGCCTATATATATTTCTAACAATGGATTTCTACACCTCCTAGGCACTTCATTCGTCAACCCAAATTTCATTCAGTTTTATGAGCCAATATCTTCACGTTCCAGGATATTCATGTATACCAAAGTTTCCTACATGCTATTCAATTTTCTATTTGCCTTAATGTTTTCATCTTTCTACGAATATATATAAACCAAATCAACTTCAAATAAGTTCACGACATGCTATCACAATATACTACTGGCACTGGCACTGGCACAATCAAACTTATACATTAGAATATGATATTTGCCAATGTGACATCTAACAAAATCCAGGCAAAGTAATTATTTTGGAGTATTCTTCTTAATGCCTAGTAGTGAATGTTTTACAATGCTGGTAAATGCATATAAGATAGCAATGGAAACACGTCTATCAAATTCACATTCCTAAGCAGTAGAATTAAGCCTAAGTTTCAATTGAGATAGCAGTTGTTACACACCTATCAAATTCACATCCATAAGCCATAGAATTATGAATTATTTTTATTTTTGTATAGATAATCCATAGAAACCACAATCGAACTACTCAAATTTGCCATAAAACATTGAAGAATCGAAAACAGATACAATAGATCACGGTACAGAGAGAAGGCGAAAATATACCTTTTCCAAAGATCACGTTGAGATTTGGCGGCGACGGAACGCCAGAGACGATCCATGTCAACGCAGAGCGATTGGATCTGAGCTATGTCTCTTTGGAGCGATAGCTCCGGCGAATCCATGGCAACGGCGGCAGCCGAGGATAATTCGAGACGCTCGAGCCTCTCCAAGCCATCCCTGCTCTTCAACAACAAACGCTTCGAGCTCTGGTATATCTCCGACAGCGTCGTTCCACCTCCGCCTTCCATGGCCATCTGCATTGTGTGTGTGTGTGTGTGTGTGTGTGTGTGTGTGTGAGAGAGAGAGAGAGAGAGGGGCGGGGAAGAGAATTACTGTGGAAAGAAATTGACTGGGTTTTTGATGGAGTGAGGTTTCGAACTCAGGATTTGAATCAAATGATGTGATTTTATAAGTTCACCGCCTTTGGAACATTAAAGCCAGGTTAATTAATTAATTCACTCATAAAAATAAGTACTCGGTCCATTATTATTCCAAAATTTTATTATTAATAAAAAATAAAAAAACATATATTTTTTGATGAAAAAAATAATACATTTCAAAAAATAAAATTCACAATTTAGTTTTTGAAGTTAATATAGTTTGCTAAAAAAGTTAATTTAGTTTATCTTCAATCAGAAGTAGATAAAATTTTGATTAATTTTATGAAAGTCTAAAAATTGTACTATTAATCGCTAGTAGTCATCTATAATAATTTTTTGGAATTTTTTAAGAATATTTATATATTTGTAATTCCTTTTTAGAGTGGAATCAAGTTGATTTACTCCCTCCGTCCCAGACCAAGGGTATATGGGGGGGATTTCACGCTTCTTAAGAAATTTTTTAAAAAATGAATAAAAGTTAAATGTGAGATAGGGAATAGTAATTAAATGTGTGGTAGGAAATATGAGAGATAATATAAAAGTTAAATGTGTGGTAGGGAATAGGAGAGATAATGTAAAAGTTAAAAATATTTAATAGGAGAGAGAATGAGTGGGAGGAATAGTAGTTAAATGTGTGGTAGAAAATAGGAGAGAGAATGTATAAGGATATAATGAATGATTTTTTTGTAAATATATGAAGATGATAAGGGTATTAATATATTCAAAAACTTGCCTTTTTTGGAAATGAACTTTGTCAGGACGTCCCAAAAGGGAAAGATGAACCCTCGATCCGGAACGGAGGAGATAATATATACTTCTGTCAGACAAATGGTGCGGGTCATTCAACATGATTTTATGAATGTCTAGATATCTCTGTGCAATTCTAAAAAAAGTTATTGATAGTATTTCTATTGCTGAAGCAATAACAATTTTTAAAATTACAAAAAAATATCTAGATATTCATAAAATCATTGGTCAATGACCCGCACAGTTGACCACCAGTGCGGTTTGTAGCGGGACGGAGGGAGTAAGAAATAGGGAGTAATTTTAGTGCAATTAAAAGAAAATTTGGAAATGCTAGTTGTACAAGTTTGGCCTGTCAAATTATACTACTTCCTAAATATCTAGTTTTTACTTTGAATGATATTTGAGAAAATTAAAATTTAAGCACTTTTTTAATCATAAATACATAAAATCCCTTTATCTCGCCCTTTTAACTTATTACTATCGTTCCAAAATAAATATTCAAAAATATTTTTTTAAAAAATTAACTTTTTTGACCATCTATTTTGGGATAGAGGGAGAGGGAGAGGGAGATGAAGAGGAAGGAGAGGAGATAAGAGAGCATTTTGGCACAAATTTTTGAATCGATGGACATCAGTTTAGTACAGAAGGATTATCTTTAAGGAACCTTAAAAGCATAAGAGTAAATGATTTCCCAGACTCCCAGTTTGGATGCAACATAACAAAAGTAATAACAATTACTTCCTCCCTCCGTTGTCCGTAAACGAATGTCGATTTTTTTTTGCTCTTGATCAAGAGTAAATTTGAAACTTTTTGATATTTATTTCGGAACGGAGGGAGTAATACTTATGATGTAAAGCAACGCAGCGGAATAGTAACCAAGGCTTGATCGAAACCAAAACCTTCTGCAAGGAATAACAATTCCCAAGAAAATAAGAACTTCCTAAGAAATCCTTCTGCAAGCCAATAGAATTGACCAAGAAATTTGCAAGATGCAAAACTGAATTTAATTGATAAAAGTCTAATTTTCGAAATTACAATGAGACCTATAATATAGTGCCCAGAAAACTTGAAAAAGACTCCTAAACCTTCTAAAATTAATCCTAACCTATATAGTAACTTAATAGGACTTAAAAACTAGTAAATATATTCAAAATCTATTCTAAAACTACCTATAATCAACCAAATAAAATCAAATCCGAAAATACAAATGAAATAATAAAAGATACAAAAATAATTAACATCCCAATTTACATCATACACCACCACTTCAAAAGAACTCGTCCCCGAGTTCTCATCCAATGTTTGGAAGCTGCCATCCCATTTAAAAAGATACTTCGAATAAACTTGACTTTTTGGCATCGTAAGATATGGACAAATATTTTCAAAATCAAATAATATACTTCCATTATTCGTCCCATATTCTTCATCAATTACCTCTTTAATGCCCAAATTCCCCTCTTCAACATGTTCTTCTTTGACCGTATCAACAATCGTTTCAGCAACAATATCGTCTTGCGCATGAACTTCTTCAACATGAACAACGCACAAATCCTCCGCGACTTCACAAAAAGCTTCCTTACCGTTGGAATCTTTGGTCCAAGCGTTTGAGTCTGGGGTTGATTTGGCTTCATCCACACGCCCAATTTCAGCTGATAATTTTGCTTCCAATCTTCGAATTCGCCTGGAACAGAAACATGCTTTTGAATAATAAAAATCAGATTTCGCATAATATTTATCCCTAGCAAGCCGATGTTCCTCTGAATCGGATATCTGCAGCTGAAGAAGATGATTGTAGCCCTTCTCTGCAAATTTTGCCTCAAGTGCAAAGAAATACTCTTCTTGTTGACGAGCATGTGTGAGACGAACATTAATGTCTTCAATAGACAACTCACCAATAAAAACCGAAATATCCGCCCTAATCTTAGGACGTTGGTCACGTGGAGGCACTGCCCTGGCCTCACCTTCATCATTATCAGAAACCTCCCCGCCCATCGGATCATCACGGTGGAGATTTTCCCCGCGAGGACCTGCCTAGACGTGGCCGGTTGGGCCAACCGCCGGTTAGCCGGTTTATAACCGCCGGTTTTCAACCCCCAAATCACCAACCGGAACCGAACCGCCTAACCGGCTAAACCGGTTACGGTTTAGGCGGTTTACGGTTTTCACGGTTATCCGGTTAACCTCCTGGCTTGATGGCTGATATGCTCTGGCCGAGTCCTCGCTGTTGTTCTACGAGCAACCCTTTTAGGGTTTAGGGTTTTAAGGGTTGCTCGGCCGAGTCTTTGGTGTCGCTCGGCCGAGCAACCCTTTTAGGGTTTAGGGGTTGAGGGTTGCTCGGCCGAGTCTTTGGTGTTGCTCGGCCGAGCATATCATTTTTCAGTTAATTTTTTTTAACGGTTTTTTGAAAAAAGTTAACTTTTAATTTTTTTCAATTTTTTTTTGGATAAATAAGACTATTTTAGACTTAAGTTTACTACATACATTTTTTTCAAAAAGGTTTATAAAAAAAGTTATGAATTTTTAAAGAAATAAAATTTAACGATTTTTTGAAAAAAGTTAACTTTTAATTTTTTTCAATTTTTTTTTGGATAAATAAGACTATTTTAGACTTAAGTTTACTACATACATTTTTTGAAAAAAGGTTTATAAAAAAAGTTATGAATTTTGAAAGAAATAAAACTTAACTTTTTTAAAAGAAACGAAAGTATATAAAAGAAAAAAGCGACGGTACCCTTAAATTTTATTAATTAAAATACAATTACAACGAGGGTATTGGTAGGAGTGGTGGTGGTAGGCTGGTAGTAGTGGACCTAGTGGTATTGATAGGAGTGGTAGTGGTAGCCGGTAGGAGTGGTAGTAGTAGTGGTAGTAGCGGTAGTGGTAGTGGTGGTAGTAGTAGTAGTGGTAATAGTAGTTGTGGTGGTGGTGAATGGTGATGGTGGTGATATAGACCGATAGTAGTGGTAGTGGTAGGTAGCGGTAGTAGTGGTGGTGGTAGTAGTAGTAGACTAGTAGTGGTAGTAGTAGTGGTGTTGGTGGTGATGGTGGTGGTGCGTAGACTAGTAGTAGTGGTATCGGTAGGAGTGGTAGAGGTAGGAGTGGTAGTGGTAGCGGTAGTAGTGGTGGTGGTAGTAGTAGTAGTAGTAGTGGTAGTAGTAGTGGTGGTGGTGGTGTAGACTGGTGGTGGTGTAGACTGGTAGTAGTGGTATTGGTAGGAGTGGTGATAGTAGTAGTAGTGGTAGTAGTAGTAGTGGTGGTGGTGGTAGTAGTGATGGTGGTAGTAGTGGTGGTGGTAGTGGTGGGGGTGGTGATGGTGGTGTGGCGTAGACTAGTAGGAGCGGTAGTACTAGTAGTAGTGGTAGTAGTGGTGGTGGTGGTGGCGGTGGTGGTACCGGTAGTAGTGGTGGTGGTGGTGGCGAACATAACGGCTAGTTTGAAAAAGTAGTCGTTGGAATGAGTTCTGGCGTTCTGCTCGGCCGAGCAACTCATATGACTCGGCCGAGCATGACCGTTATTGGAAATTAATAGGGGTGTAAGCGGTTTAGCTCAAACCGCGGTTTGAGACCGAGCCGAGCTAAACCGTGGGGTTTAGCTCGGTTTTTTTATTTGAGTGGTTTAGCTCGGTTTGACCGAGCGGTTCGATTTAGCTTGCGGTTTGAGGGTGCCGAGCCGAGCCGAACCGAGCCGAGCTAAACCGTTTAGCTTTCAAACCGAGCTACGAGACCGAGCTACGAAATCGAGCTACGAAATCGAGCTACGAGACCGAGCTACGAGACTGACCTACGAAACCGAGCTATGAATTTATAATCCAAACCGTTAGTAGCCTATATCCTCTTTCATTAGTGCTACCTCAGTAGAACTTTGTTTTTGCATAGAGTTTTCAATCTAAGCTTTTGATCAAAATCCCTACAGTTTTTGCATAGAGTTTTCAATCTAAGCTTTTGATCAAAATCCCAACAGGTTTTTCACTTGAAAACAACCGAGAGGGCCCTGCAACACAAGTCTGCTAACGTAGGCCACAACTTTCCTGTTATTTTAATCATACTGTTTATGAAAATAGATAAATATGTCCTTTTCAACCAAAGTTTACATTTTTGAAAGCAAATGTGATCTTCAAAACCCTAACACACCGTGGGCTGAGAATTTATAATCCAAAAAGTACATCACAGTAAATAGTGGTATAAACGTATGATTTTGTAGATGGTGTCGAGAATTAATTTAACGTATAATTATATGAGCTCCCTACTTCTCCTAAGCGGTCTGATCAGTACTTAGCTAGTTTTGATTTTTTATCCTAATTTTCGTCTTTAATTTTTTGTGGCACATATTCTTTTTTGTTGTAAATTTGTTTGGCTGATTCAAACCGCGGTTCAAACCGAGCTAAACCGAGCTAAACCGATTTAGCTCAGCTCGGTTCGATTTTTTTTTTAGCTCAGCTCGGTTTGGAATTTTTCCAAACCGATACTAGCGGTTTGGCTCCTAAATTTGTCCAAACCGAGCTAAACCGAACCATTTACACCCCTAGAAATTAACACTACTGGAAGGTTATGCTCGGCCGAGCAACTCATATGACTCGGCCGAGCAAGCCAAAAACCGGCGGTTAACCGGCGGTTGGCCGGTTTTTCAAAATTTCAAACCTTAACCGAACCGGCCAATTACCGGTTTCGGTTAGCCGGTTCCGGTTAACCGCCGTTGACCGGTTTTGACCGGTTTTGGCCGGTTTTCAACCTCCCGGTTGGCCGGTTCGGTTTATAAAATGGACACGTCTAGACTTGCCTGATGTTGTGGATTGGCATCACCGCCACCACCTACCCTCATCTGCACCAAAGCCGCCAATAATTCCGCATGCTGCCGATCGCGACGCTCTCCTTCCAATCGCATACGTTCCGTGGCTGCTGCTTCCATGCGTTCAAGGATTGCAGTGATGTCGTTCCTCCCATCGTTTGCCATCACCTCGTCGGAGAACCCTAGGATCGTCCGATTTCTGATACCAACTGATGTAATGAACGCAGCGGAATAGTAACCAAGGCTTGATCGAAACCAAAACCTTCTGCAAGGAATAACAATTCCCAAGAAAATAAGAACTTCCTAAGAAATCCTTCTGCAAGCCAATAGAATTGATCAAGAAATTTGCAAGATGCAAAACTGAATTTAATTGATAAAAGTCTAATTTTCGGAATTACAATGAAGACCTATAATATAGTGCCCAGAAAACTTGAAAAAGACTCCTAAATCTTCTAAAATTAATCCTAACCTATATAGTAACCTAATAGGACTTAAAAACTAGTAAATATATTCAAAATCTATTCTAAAACTACCTATAATCAACCAAATAAAATCAAATTCGAAAATACAAATGAAATAATAAAAGATACAAAAATAATTAACATCCCAATTTACATCAACTTATCAATGAAATCAACCTAAAACAAAAAAAAAAAACCTCAAACTTTACCAGCTAGATCAAACACAAAAGTACCATCCACTAAAACAAGTACCAAACAACAATAAAATGAGAAATTTAACTTTATATATATATATACTAGTACATGCCCGTGTCCGAGGACACGGCGATTTTTTTTTTTCATAATCTCACTTTTAGATATTTCAAATTTTTCAATGAATAACTACCTATCTATATCTATAGTATAAATCATGCCCGTGTCCGAGGACACGCGGTCTTTTTTTTTTTCAATTAACGTAAACATCTAAAAAAAATCTTTACTGTGACACAAAAAGAAAGAAACAATAAAACCATTCACCATCTACTTTTCAAATAAAACTTTTCAAATAAATGTTCAAAAATCTGTAAATTTAGTCATCCCACACCAAATCACTCTCAAAATTATATATTACATTTTTTGTTTTTTTTCTTTTTCCTTCACCAAAAAAAAAAAAAGAACTCATCAATAATTCTTATCCTTCTCTAATACAGAGAGGAAGCTCATTATAATTCTCATCTTTCTCTAATTCATTTAATCACTTGATGTCAAAAAATTAATTTAAATCCCTCTTTTTCAAAGCCCCCTCCCACCCGTTTCCCTACAACTCAAACCCACTTTCACAACCAAATAAACCATAACATTGAAGACCCAACTCCACCCATCGTGAATGCCAAACCCGTACACCGACACAACCACAACAGGAAGCATATTCAAAAAAATAAAAATAGAATTTCTTCCTAATCTCCAAAATTTTGAGTTTTTTTTTCTTTATTCAAAAATCACAAAGCCTGAGATTCCATGTACAATAAAAAGCAATTACAACTAAAAGAAAAAAGGAAGAGCAGATTAAAAAAAAAAAAAAACTACACAAAACTAATCTCCAGTGTCTTCATTCCTGTCAATAAACAAATTTCTAGCATTTAAAAATTAATTCTTTCAAAAAAAAAATCAACAAATAGGAAAAACCTTAAATTGAGAGATGGCCGGGGATGTTGGACGGAATCCAGGCGGCTGGAGCACGGCGAGACAGAGGAAGGTGTCAGCGGCGGCGACGGCAGACAAAGTGGCGACGGCTGGGGGAAGAGAGAGAGTCGAGCTCTCTCTCTCTCTTCCCGTTCTCTCTGTTCTCTCTCTCGTTCTTTCTTGGGCGAGCGAGAGGAAGACGGCGGCGTGGACCGGAGGAGTGTGGGTCTCGGAGATGGTGAGGAGCCAGCGGCTGGAGCACGTCGACGGCGAGAGGAAGGTGGATAGAAAGAATGATTTCTTCTCGGTGCCATTTTTAGAGAGAGAGAGTAGATGGGTTTGAATTTCAAATGAGATTTTCTCTCTCTCTCTCTCCAGGTATGAACTGAAAGGATGAAATAACTATAGATATATTTTTTTTTTTTTTTAAGGGAGGGCAAAATCGGTAAGTGACAAAAAAATGGGGGCAAAATGGTAAAGTGGACAGTTGACACTGTTCACTCAACTGTAGCTATCTATGCCTTGTTTTATACTATAGATATATATATATATATATATATATATATATATATATATATATATATATATATATATAAGTCGAAATACTGCAGTGATACTAAGCATCAGGAACAACATGTGAAGATGAGGCATGAGAGTGTGCGGGAAATTGGCAAGGAATGACACTAGGTGATGGTTGAGCAAGCAAACTAGGAGGCTGAGCAAACTGCTGACTAGAGAATCCACCGGAGAAATGGCCGAATTGCTGTGGAGGAGGATAGAAATACCGCTCCCTTAGTTCCATATCTTTTAACCAAATAAGTCGTAGATCATTGTCCTCTAAGTTAATAAATAACTCTCTGTTATACGGTTTGGCAAATATTCTACAAGCCAAAAAGTATAAAGCACTCCCCACGGTTACACCGGGCACTTGGTTCAAGATTGTGAGGGTCTTCTTCACGCTAATATCATTAATGAGAGACAATTTAGCATTCACTTGGCGTTCCATTTGGGAAGCCATGCGATTAATGGCATCACTTATTTTATCTGCGCTAGTCAACCTCCTTCTCTTCTGCACTATTACACAACTTTGACCCGAGTCACTATCTTCATATTCTTCATTCGCGGTCTCATACCCTCTATCTTCTTCGCTTGAAAGATCATCGCAGCCACTCATTTGATCTAGTGAATGTGATACAATTGACTTGAGAGATATTAGATGTTGACTATGCGAGTTTATTACCTCTTTAAACGGAATGACAGAAAAATGTCTATATTGAAAGTCACCACAATAAGCCTGTAAACCACCAAAGGAAAACAGTTAAGAGTCGAAGTGATCTTTTTTCGTTCTAACTCATTTAGAGATCAAAAATAGCGTAACTATCAAATCTTATTAGTACTAACATAATTATAAAATTTAAATGAGATATTAAGGAAATTATATTTCCCTATACTCTACTCCCTCTCTCCCCTAACAACTTACACTTACTATTAAGAACGGGAATTAAGTCCGTTAACAACTTATCCACTTACAGTTCGGGACTGGAATTAAGGAGAAATGTTATATAGCAGAAGTTACAGCAGTGAATTCAAAAGACTAACGAAGTCAAAGAGCTCAAATAGGTGGCACTGTCAGTGACACTTAAAGGACTTAAGCCAAAGTAAACAAACCAGTTCGGGTAGAGTTTCGCACTTAGTTGTTGGTAAAGGCGAGCTATTCATCAAGTGAGGGGGACAAAGTTGCTGTTGAAGAGTTTGGATGAAAAGAGTCACTAGAAAAGTTTAATAACTAAAGAAAATAATCAAAATATCACTATATTAGGTTGGTTAATACACCCACCAAAATTGTTTGAGAGTACAAAAATACTTATATTTAATGTTTAAAATATTTTAAACGATTATAAAAGTTATAGGCATCAACTTTTAACGTAAATTTTTTAAAGTATGTCTCAAAATACTGTTCTTTCACATTATATGAAAAGTCGAGCTAAAAATTTCCTTCATCCCGGCCTATATAATTCTCCAATGTAAATTTATCATCCATGGTTCTACTATAGGCTTCTACTCTTTCGTATGAATCAAATGCTACAACCACTTCATGTGCTGCTATAGGGAGCTTAAGAGTAACACTTTGTATGTGACAAGTACGCCAATAGAAGTATGAATCGCCCAATGCAAAGATAATTGGTACTTATATATATAATCTGACACTCTATTCTCGAGTTTAGCCGTAATGATCTCGTGATACAAGTCAAATGCAGGTAAAGAAAAGACTTCCTAATAGACTAATAGTTAATACACAAATGAGCATTTTTCCTTGTGGTAAGGGCTGATGCCATTTCATTTACACATTCTGCTGCAGGAACAGTGAAGAAGGCTTCATCTCTCTCTCTTTCTCTTTATTTCTACTCCCTCCGTCCCAAAATGAATGTCAGATTTCAAATTTTCTCTTGATCAAGAGTAAATGACGGAGGGAGTACGTTTCTTATGTATTGCTTCTTCCGGTCAATTACCAGAACAGAGAGACAATAGCAAGGCTCCAATTCTGATTTTATTGGTGATCGGCGTGCCATTTACATTGGCAATCACGGGGTAATTGGTAAGGTGAGATGGCGAAGTTGCAAATTCTATGGCCAGAATCTCAAACTGTAGTCCCTCTAGTCCAAAATTATTGTCGCTAAGTTTCAAGAAAAACAATTATCTTCAGCAATTTCATTCATCCATATCGATATCGATAGATTAAATCTATTTAATCATAGATAGAAACTAATAAATCATGGGATTACCTAACTGAAGAATTTCACGAGTTGCCTTCTTCTTCGTCGTAATCTTTGTGCGGCGGGGGCTAAAATCAAACCTAATTTGGAGTAGAAAGCTGTCTGTTTATAGGTGGAGAGTGATAGAGTCGTCTGGGGTTTTGCAGCGTTTTGGCCAAAAACGCGGGAAAGTTTCAAAACGTGGCCTTTTATTTCAGTCTAGGTACATTTAGTGGTTTGGGCTTGTGACCCTAAAGCCCTTCAACCTAAGTTTATTGCCATAAAAGGATTAGATATTTACGAAATTTCATAAAACTCTTCAACATTTCAAGAATCAGAGGAAAATTGATTTCTGCGAGCTCTGTTATGCCAATCGATTTGTACAATAGTTTCCTGCAAAGCAATTCATCCTTCTTCAAAGCTCTCTACATCAACTAGTTCTAAAGGTATGTCCTTTTCTCCGGTCTATTGCTCTGTCCGAACGACTTACACTAGCACAACTTCTCTTCATACCCACTGGAGCACATATGATGTTTGGTTGCAGATTTCGTCCATCAACGAAGATGGCTTAGAGATAAAGTTTGGGGGAAGATGAAGCAAGTAAGAGTAGGAGCTTGGAGTGGTATGGTGTGGAGCACCAGAAGAACCTTGACGATAGAGAGACGTCAGATTTGGTACCGATGTCATAGAGGTGGATCATTAATTTGATGGAGTGGTACAAATGAGGGAGAATGAGCACGGAGAAGCAGAACAAATTGGATTTGACGCAGAGAGAGTCTAGTCGCTGGGGGAGATGATTAGAGCTGTCAAATAGGACAAAAGCCCGTGGGCATGCCCGCCCCGCCACCTATTAGGGGCGGGTTGGGCTAGTGTATTCAATACCCGTTTGGATGCGGGCTTTTCGGGCTTTGCTAGGAATGGCAATGGGGGCAGTTCGGGGCAGCTATACATCGTACCACCCCCATTCCCCAATTCAATTTTGTGCCCCATAATCGCCCCATTCCCCCATTACATAAATTGCCATCCCTAGGCTTTGCCCACACGGACCGCGGGCTTTTGTGGGTTGGGGGGGGGTGGGGCGGGCCGCGGGCAGCCCGCATATTCTGGAAAGTGGACCTGGACTCTTACATCTTTATTTTAGCCTTTGGCCAGGCCCATTTCAATTAGACGTCAAAAGCCTTTGGTCGGTTAGGTTTTTTAGCGTCACTTTACTTTCTTCGTCTCTCTCTCTTTCCGTAATCCGATCTCTGGCCAGGCCGCTCCTCCATTCTAGCTACCAGATCCCGGGGGTGGCCCCTCCGGTCATCACCGTCACAGCCTTCATACCTCAACTGCACCAGTTTTTTGCATATGTCCGTGAAAGAACTGAAAATAAAAAAAAAAAAAAAAGAAAGAAGAAAGAAAGGGGGTTGGGGGGACATAAAAAGAGGTAGGGAAGAAATTTTCTGCTTTCTTTCGTAAGAAAAGGTGAATGATTGAAGGAGCCTTGCATTGTCTAACATGATGAGAGATAGAAGGAAAGGAAAAAAGCTAAACTACAAAGCAAGATAGGAAGGAAGCTGAGTTCCCAAGGAGTTATTCCATGATAACGATGTATAATCAAAGTTCATATTAGAGTCTCATCATAATCTCTTTTTTTTTACTGACTGATACATTTGGAATAGGATTGTGTTTAGCTCCATTTCTATTTTGAATTTTTTGCGGGCTGGCTCGTTTTGCCCGCGGCCCGTATGCGGGGCGGGCTGGGCCAAGAGTTTTTAGGACCGTAATGTTCACGGGCTTTCCTGCCCGGCCCGTTTCACAGCGGGATTTTCGGGCCCACGGGCAAACCCACCCCGTAGGCCCGTTTTGACAGCTCTGGAGATGATAGGGCTAGATTTGCAGGACTTGATATATTGACGTGAAATAGAAGGATGTTGTAGGTTGAAGTGTCACCGATTCCCGTGAAGAAGAGGAACCAGACATAGGTGTGGCAATCAGTGGCGAGGAGGTAATGGTCGCCGCAAATAGAGAGGGTTTGGAGAGAGATAGTGTGTACTCCCTCCGTCCCACTACAAACTAGACACTTTCTTCATTGGGCGTCCCATTACAAACTAGACACTTTTTAAAATGAAAATGTTTTATTATTTTTATATTAATAAGACCCACATGTCATAATCACAAGAACAATTCAATTATTATTTAATACCCCAATTTATCTCTTCTACCTCACTTTTCATACTCACAACACTTACTCCACTACACTTTTTCTTAATTTTTGTGCAAACAGTAACTGTAAATGTTGTAATGGGACGGAGGGAATACGTGTGTTAGCTAAATGTGAGTTAACTTTATTGATGGACCAATTACTTATTTGATGGACGTTAGTCATGTGCCATCCCAACATTCGTTAAATAATTGATGACTTTATCAACAAATTGATGACATTGCAAAAATTATTTAATTGAATTAGTACATTGCAATACATCAATAACTACATTTGAAAACAGATATAATTAGATGACATTAGTTTTGCAAGTTAGAGAGAGTGATTAAATAAAAATGAGGAGGTGGAAGGGAGGGTTTTTTTTTTTTTTTTTTGGGAATTGGACAATTTTGGTATTTAAAAAATTCATTAACCTCAAGACACGGATGTTAGGGTTTTTTAAGGAATATTTGTATGGATTAATTCTAATTAGACGTGGCCGGTTCCAAAAACCGCCGGTTAGCCGGTTTTCAACCGGCGGTTACAAACCTTGAAAACCCCAACCGGAACCGAACCGCCTAACCGGCTAGACCGGTTACGGTTTAGGCGGTTCCCGGTTTTAACGGTTATCCGGTTAACCTCCGGTTTGACGGTTTGGATATGCTCGCCGAGTCCTCGGTGTTGCTTTCCGAGCAACCCTTTAGTGGTTTAGGGTTTTGAGGGTTGCTCGGCCGAGTCTTTGGTGCTGCTCGGCCGAGCAACCCTTTTAGGGTTTAGGGGTTGAGGGTTGCTCGGCCGAGTCTTTGGTGTTGCTCGGCCGAGCAGATCATTTTTCGCTTAATTTTTTAACGGTTTTTTGAAAAAGTTAACTTTTATTTTTTTCAATTTTTTTTTGGATAGATAAGACTATTTTAAACTTAAGTTTACTACATACATTTTTTACAAAAAGGTTTATAAAAAAGTTATGAATTTTTAAAGAAATGAAAGTTAACGGTTTTTTGAAAAAGTTAACTTTTAATTTTTTTCAATTTTTTTTTGGATAAATAAGACTATTTTAAACTTAAGTTATCTACATACATTTTTTGAAAAAGGTTTATAAAAAGTTATGAATTTTGAAAGAAAGAAAACTTAACTTTTTTTAAAAGAAACAAGTATATAAAAGAAAAAAGGGACGGTACTTTAAATTTTATTAATCAAAATAAAATTACAAAGAGGGGGACAACCAACCTTACCCTTTTATAAATAAGGGGGACATTTAGGAGCCTTTACCTCAACCTAACTATTACAATTAATTAAAAATAAATCTAATCTAAAGTCTAAACTAATCTAATTAAAATAAAAATTAATCTAAAACATCATTCATTCATCACTACTTTCCGTGGAGTCCTCGACATCGTATTGATATCTTGGATCCAATAGATCCTCATCATAAGGCATGTCTTGTTGCCTTTTTTCCGCTCTAACCCAATCGCCAAGTAAAAGTTGATGTTCCAAGTTTTCACTTGTTAGTTGAGAACGTCTTTCATCCAAAACATTTCCACCAACGCTAAATGCCGATTCAACCGCCACCGTTGAAGCGGAGAGGCTAATACTTCTTTAGCAACTATGGAAAGTATAGGATAAATGTCTTTCCTTCTTGACCACCATTGTAAAACATCAAATTCATTTGAATTTGGATCTTGATTTAATTCAAAGTTTGTAGTGAAATACGTTTCTAACTCCACGGGAAGGTTTGATGATGATGAAGATGAACCTCGAGAAGGACCATATTTTTTACTATACAAATTTGCAATAAAACTATATGGATCCCCACTAGTAAAACTTGGTTGAGAAGTAGAGGAATCATATTCATGTTGTTGGCTTTGAGAAGTGTTTCCATATAAGGCATTATACTCATTAAAAAGGTTAATCAAATCATTTTTTGTGTCATTAACAATAATTGACGGAAGTTCATAACTACCGTCACCATCGGGATATAATTTCATATAATAATAAGTTATAATGGACTCTAAATCATCTAATTTAACTCGAGGATCTAATAACTTTGCAACCAAGAAAAGAGACGAAATAGTGTCAAAATATTTAAGCCACTTTTGTCTCATGTTAAAAATGCATTGGTTTAAAATAGGGCAATCTTTTAAATTGTCAAAAATAGTAACAATTGCAATACAATGATCTAGCACCAAAACGGAAGTTGGATAATAAACTCCCGAAAAAGCCAAAGTAGCGGTATTAAAAATCTTTAACAATTCACATAAATTAATGCATGCATTCCAATGATGAGTAAATAGAGGTTCATGATAGCCAACTGACATAAAAAATTGCGTTAGGAGATCTTTATAAGCAAAACCATCGCTTAACATTTTATAGGTGGAATTCCACCTAGTTGGAACATCGTAAGTAAAATATTTGTCCCGGACACTTTTACTTCTTAAAAACTTTATCCACTTTTTTGTATTAGAATTTTTTTTTGAAATAAATTGAAGAGCTCGTCTAATTGGCTTAACATAAGTTTCTAATGCATCTAAACCATCTCTAACACATAAATTAATTATATGACATAAACATCTAATATGAAAAACTTACCCCCAAGTGAGGGTTGACAAACGGTAATTAAATCGGGCAAACTAGCCGTATTAGCACTTGCGTTGTCAAATGAAATAGTAAATATTTTATTTAAAATACCATATTCAAGAAAAATCTCAAGCAATTTCGCACAAATATTTTCCGCGGAATGCGGTGGCTCAAAATCTTTGTAAGCAATTAATCTTTTTTGGATTTTCCATGAATTATCTATCCAATGGCAAGTAACGCCCAAATAAGTATTTCTTTGCCAATGATCACTCCAACCATCGGCACAAATTGAAACTTTATTTTCTAATTTTGATAAAACGCCAATTAAATCTTTTTTATATCTTTCAACCACTCTAGTAATATCACGTACGAGATTCGTACGTGGTACTCTCGTGGCGGCGGGGTTCAAAGAAAGGCGAGCAAAATTTTCATAAAAATCACAATCCGCAAAATTAAAAGGAAGGCCTTTAACGCAAATAAATTTGGCTAGTTCATCCCTATAAACCCACTTGTCAAATTTAAAAAGGACGGAAGAAGGGGAAGACGAACCTTGTGCACCCGAACCCGAACTACGTTGAAATTGTAATTGAGTTTGCGAAGCGGAAATGCCAAGTTTCTCGGGATGTTTTGACGCCAAATGCCCGTTGAGCGTCCCATGCCCTCCGCCTCTTTTGAATGCGTAAGTCGCATTACAATAGTTGCAACATGCTCGAAAATTATAATCATCCTCGCGGTAATTTTTCTTTTGGTGAAATGGATGGCGAAGGTATCGGATTGCGGCTCTCTTTCTCTAGGGGTTGTCGTTGTCCCCGACCCCGACCACCTCCCCTAGCTCGGCCGCCCTACCACTCCTAGCATTACCACTTTCAATTTCAACTTGTTCTTCTTCCTCATTTTGTTGAATATTTGGATTTTGATGATCAAAATCATCGTTGGGGAGGAAGAATCAACAACGGACTTGCCTAAATTGCTTCTTCTTTGATTTGTAGCCATTTGTATAAGAGAAAATGAAGTTTGGAAACAAAACGGAGCTTAAAAATGGATGAAAATGGAGAAAAAGCACTAATTTCGTTAGAAAACTAACCGAAAATGAAACAATATTTAACTCGAAAATTGGATGAGGGTGAGAGTATATGTGAATATTTGAGAGTAGAAGAGAAAGAGTAGAGAGAAATAAGGTGGAAATAAAATGGGAGGAGGAGGGTGATATTTATAGTTAGTAAATTAGGCAAAAACATTTTTTTTTAATTTTTGATCGCCCATTAACAAAATTAACGGCTACTTTTTAAAAATAACGGCTAGTTTTTGAAAAAGTAGCCGTTGAACATGTTACGGCGTGCTCGCTTCGGCCGAGCACCTCATATGACTCGGCCGAGCGTAACCTTCGGTTAATAACAACCGGAAGGTTCTGCTCGGCCGAGCACCTCATATGACTCGGCCGAGCAAGTCAAAAACCGGCGGTTAACCGGCGGTTGACCGGTTTTTCAAAAATTTCAACCTTAACCGAACCGGCCAATAACCGGTTACTGGCAATGCTCCGGTTAACCGCCGTTGACCGGTTTTGACCGGTTTTGGCCGGTTTTCAACCTCCCGGTTGACCGGTTCGGTTTATAAAATGGACACGTCTAATTCTAATCATGGCATACAGTAAGCGTTCTGTCCTAATTTGACAAATTGATATGGCTAGAGGAGGATTGGGTTGGGAATTAATCCACTTGGGAGTAGGGGTGTGCTCGGTACGGTTTGGCTCGGTTTTAGGCTAAAACCGTTACCGAACTAAAAGTATTCGGTTTTTAATTTTAACAAATCGCCACCACTCGGATTTAGCTCAATTCGGTGTAGTCGGTTTTCAGCTTCAGTAAGTGTCGGTTCGATAATATTCGGTCTTAAAATCAATCCACCAAAACAACATACACAATTCTCACCTTTGTATCAAAAAAAATTTCCAAAGAGTATTGACAGAAATAGAGATTGAACACACTCCCATCGATTTAAATAGATGTTAATAAATGTCAAAATAACAATTCTAATAATTCATCCAATCCTGATTTCAAAAAGTAAAATTAAAAATTCATCAAAAATCCAAAAGATGACAAACATGAAAACACAGCTTCAGTGAAACAAACATGAAAACACAGCTTTAGTTCAACTGTTCCAAGTAAATGCAAGTCACCAGCCAAGCCTAAACCCAGCTTTAGTTCCAAGTACGAGGCGTTAGGCTGGTTAAATTAATTGGTCAAATTAAAGGATATTCAAGGCTTTCAAGCGATGTAGGTACTGAGGTTAAAAGGATATTTATTATTTAATTTGACTAATTGACTTTGACTTTGACAAGATTTACTAAATCTTGTAAATCTTGAAAATAATTTTTATTTATTTAATATATATGAAAATTGAATAGATGTAAAATTATAAATATTATGAATATTTATTATTTAGAAGTATATCGGTACGATTCGGTGTGAGTAATCGGTGTGAAATCATGTATTCCAAATCGAACCGATAGATTCAATTTTTCAATATTTCATAAACCATACCTATCCAATTAACCATTGATACGGCTTTTCGACATCAATTTTTTCAATTTTATTGGATTTTTTTTCGATTTTTCTGCTCACCCTTCCTTTGGGAGGGAATGTTTAGCATTTCATTTTTCCACTGCCCAGATTTTAGCACAGTCCCGTAAACTTAGTTAACTGATTCTATTTCTCCTTCACTGCCCCCATAGACTCGGATCTCTCTTTACTTTCTTTAATCTTCATTTTCTCATTCATTACATTTTTGTCAAATTCTATTACAAAATTGCTTAAACATGGCCTGCATGCAGCTCGGGACAAAACCTGAAGCATTTCAACTTGAAGGCCAAACTTGGTAAGTCCTCGCAATCATGTCTCTGTTTTCCCCTTCTTCCTTGATTTCTCGTTTCGATTTACTTTTTTAACCTAATTTGGTTTGCTAATTCTTCGTTCTAATGATATGGGTTTGTATCAAATCAATGCATATGACATGGGTTTTTGTTGTTTTGTCTTCAAATCGTTGGTGATTCAATCTTCAGTTGCTATCTTGAATGTTGTTATTGAATTTCTTGTGATTCTTTGATGATGCTCGTGAATGTGCGAATAGGGCCAGAGCTAGGATTTTAGAGAAACGGGGCAAACAACATTGCGGATTATAAATTTAGCATAATTGGGGAAAATATATTATGTAGGGTTGTCTTTTCTATTAGAAAGGGGGTAGAATTGATAAAAACCAGGACTTTAGTGTTAAAATATCACCCTTTTAAAGTTACACGAGGCTTGATTAGTGGCTTATTGCTGTTTCAGTGATCCTTTTACTCAAATGGTGATTTGCTAAAGAAAGTCATGTTGCCAAGTGTTGTTCCACATACATTTGCCCACTTGTACTTGTGCCAATTGTTCCAGAATTGTAATGTTGTCTAAACTACTACTCCCATGCAAGAGAAAATGTGAAAATGTTTTGGTCATTCATTTTGGGACGGAAGTAGTGATTGGCTTTGGCGATGGTGCAACATTTCTCTAGATTGTTATTTTAGATGCTGGGTTGTTTATTAGTGTTCAGCTATTATACATTAATTCATTTCAGTAAATTTTGCAATGGTATAATTGGCTTAGTGGGACATATCGGTAGATGCTAGTTTGATTTCACATTTTCATAGGGATCTGCTGTCATTGAACATTTTGCTGGTTGGTTGCGTTTGTTTGAAGGTTGTTGGACTTTGGTGGTTGCATCATTGGTTACTTGATTAGTTCTGGCCACAATTCTATCACACTTTTTTATATTTCTTTTCACTATTTCCGTAAAGCTGCATTGATATGGTAAATTCAGAAAAAATTGTACTTTTTTTGTTCGAAACTATATATATGGTTCACTTGTAAGTTAGATGTGGCAATTTTTTTCTCAATAAAGGATTCGTAGGAACGATAGGATTGATGAAATGAGTTTTCCTATCTAAGAAGCAAGAACAACAATAATAAAATGATTTAAAGCATGCTAGGTGCCGGGCCGTTCAACAAACTCAATTCTTATTATGCTGCATTGTTGATTTGTGCCGTTGAGAATGTTCAACTACGTTCCACTAAGAAGGACTATATAATGGCTGGTTGTTTCTCATTGATTCATGAGATACTCAATGGAGTTGACAAGTTGGCTACTCAAGCATTACTTGTAATATCCCGCACCTATTTTATTTGTTCTAGCATTGTAAATCATGAATTCGTTGTTCATATTAGATTATTTAAGTACTCTTTTGAGAAGAGTAATGTTGAATGAGCTTACATCATACGTAATTCAATCCTAAAAGTTTTGTATGCAACATTTGTTAGAAGTCATTTCATTTATCACCAATGTGATGACAGATCAAGTATGTACGGAGGAAGAACCCATTTATCACCAATAAGGTGATCAGCGTCGAATATAAATATCCAAATTTGAGTAGGAATTTAAGAGTTAGAAGATCATGATTATATATTGTGGCTGCAAACATTATAACATATGATGGTGCAGAAGATGAAGAAAGAAGATTTTCTGAGAAATAAGGTGATAAGGAATGTCAATTGTCGTGATAGATTTGGTTCAAGATCCTTATATAGGGATTGCAATGATTATATGCAGTGGAGCAGTGTCTTAATACAATTCGGACATATTTGGAGCTGAGCAAGAATGCGCGGGCCCTTTTGCCCTGCTTGTGGCATGATAGGGTGATGGGACTGGGGGAACTAATCAACACTTCAGCAAACTATGGAAACATGTGGGCGAATACTCAAGGCTCCTCTGCAAAACTTCAGTGTTTCCTCATTATCTAGCATAAAAGATGATAAGTGTGAGAAATTAAATTCACAATCTTAAACTTAAGAAACGATGTGTAGTTCTACTGTTAATCTGTAACGACTCTTGTTTTGTTGAAAAACAGAATGGATTAACTGATCTGGTTAACGATCAATCCCACTAACCAATGAGTTGCACAAGTCAAGTACCCATGAAAGAAGTATGATTGATTTAAATTCCCCCGTATACTTAAGAATCCAACTCTATCATTCAAATTGTACTAGAAGACTTTAGTAGGAGGTTTCGTACATAGATTCTCATGTTCTTAAAGATGATTGGTCATTATTATTGAAACGGACTTCTAAAGTTAATTAATAAGGAACTTATAATGCTAAGGTCTATGTATTTTGATTTTTCATGGTATTTATTTTTATTAGTTTTTTAAAATTTTGATCATATCATTTTTCAGGCAGTGTACGTCTGGGCTTCAGAGCGATGTTACCATTGAGATTGGAGAAATGTCATTTCATTTGCATAAGGTGTGTATTACTCCGTACATGTTATTTTATCAACGCTGTCATTATTTTATGGGCCAATCTCTTGATTTTGTATATTGGTTATACTGCAGTTTCCTTTGCTATCGAGAAGTGGGCTATTGGGAAAGCTTATCGATGACGTTGAGGATGGCTCAGTTTCTGTATTGCATCTTAACGACTTACCTGGTGGGGCCAAAACATTTGAATTTGTAGCCAAATTTTGCTATGGTGTAAAAATAGAGCTCACATCTCTCAATATAGTCAGCCTTAGGTGTGCTGCTGAGTACCTCCAAATGACCGAGGATTACGGGACGGATAATCTCATTAAGGAAACTGAAACCTTTATAAATGAAGTTTTTAGCGATTGGGCGGACACAATAAAAGCACTTGAAACCTGCGAAGAAGTTCTTGCAGATGCAGAGGAGCTAAATATTGTCTCAAGATGCATTAATTCTTTAGCAACAAAAGCTTGTTCTAGTCCAGGCTTATATAATTGGCCCGTGTCAGAGCCCAAGAATGACGAAAATGCCCCTAATTCGGTTGTCTGGAACGGAATTTCAACTTCAATTAAGCCACAGTCAATGGGCGAAGATTGGTGGTACTGGGATGCATCTTTTCTTGGTTTGCCACTCTACAAACGTTTAATCCAGGCCGTTGAATCAGGAGGCATGAAACCCGAGACCATTGCTGGGTCCCTTGTGGTCTATGCTAAGAAATATATTCCCTTGATGAATAGGCAGTCAAGTTTTAATGATGGAAACAATTCAAAATCATCCACACCCTCCGAGGCAGATCAAAGGGTTCTCCTTGAAGAGATTGTCGAGTTACTTCCAACACAAAAAGGAGTCCTGCCAACTAAGTTTCTAATACGGCTCCTTCGCAGTTCTATGGTCTTACAGGCAAGTCCGTCTTTTAAAAAATAAATTGAGTTTCTTTATTTATTGATGATAGATATAAAATGCCGCTTAGGCTACATAAATTCGCCTATAAATAGGTCAGCACATGTTTTTAACAAGATTCAAACTCTCTACAGGCAAGTCTGTTGTGCAGAGAAAATTTGGAAAAAAGAGTTGGGGCCCAGTTGGACCAAGCGACACTGGATGATTTGCTAATTCCTAATATGGGATACTCCGTAGAGACTTTATATGATATTGAATGTTTTCAGAGGATTCTTGATCATTTCATGTCGATGGACCAGACTTCAAGTGCTGTAAATTCACCATATATAGTTGAAGAGGAGATGGAGGACAGGGTCCAGTCCTTGACATCAATGACACTGGTGGCCAATCTCGTTGATGCGTTTCTTGCTGACGTGGCTCCTGACGTTAATCTGAAATTCCCAAAATTTCAGTCTCTTGCCGCTGCCGTTCCTGATTATGCTAGACCCCTTTCTGATGGTATTTACAGGGCAATTGATATTTTTCTGAATGTAATAGAATACCAGCTTCCTTGTTGAGCATTCAAATGGGATAAGTTCACTGCTAACCCCTGAGGTTTGGACAAGTCCCCCAGGTTTGGTTTCACCTCACTTTTTTCCTTTTATCAACTTTATTTTCGAAAAATGACTATTTCATCCCTAATTCTATTCGGTATCTAATTAAGTATTATGCTATATATTAAGAAGATTTAGGGACAAAATAGTCACTTTGCTTAATAAAGTTGACAAAAGGAGGGAAGTGAAACCAAACCAAACCAAACCAAACCAAACCAAACCTGGGGGGTTGGTTTTCGAACCTAAGGGGTGGGACACTCGAATCAACCCGGTTTCAAATTAGTCTACTACTTTCGTCCCAAATAAATGTCCAAAATAATTTCAAATTTGCCTCTTAGGAAATTTGAATTTTTTTCGACATTATGGAAGAAAGATTATCATAACTGCAGGGTACAACATCAAGTTAATCTTACTATCTACAAATTATTCTTATGCTTTGGGAGTTATTCAGGCACATCCTTGGCTTACAGACTCAGAGCGGGAACAAATCTGCAGACTAATGAACTGCCAGAAGCTCTCTTTAGAAGCCAGCACCCATGCGGCCCAGAATGAGAGATTACCTCTCCGCGTTGTTGTGCAAGTCCTATTCTTTGAACAGCTTCGTCTGCGTACATCAATTTCAGGCTGGTTTTTTGTCGAGAATTCGCAAAATCCCAATTCTAACCTTACACTCTCAAATGTGCATGATATATGTGCAGACATGAGAGAGCGAGTTTTTGAGCTTGAAAAAGATTGTCAGAGCATGAAAGAGGATATCCATAAACTTGCGAAAACGAAGCGAAGTTGGAACTTTTTTTTCAAACGAAGATCGAAGAATTGTAATTCAAAAAAGTCGTGAAAATGGTGAATTCTTGTTTCTCTCTCCCATTCCTTTCTTCTGTTTACTGATTGACCATTTTTTTTAATGAAATAATCATTTTATGATTGTGCAAAGTCTTAAATTTTTATTGTTTCTTATTCTCTTCACAATGTTTGCCATTTTTGCCTACAGAGAAGAGTATGAATAGAAAAGTCCACCAGGTTATAGCATTGCATGGCCTGATATGAGTTCTATTCTATCAAAGAGAAGTACTTCCACAGTTCCAAAATGAACGATATTTTTTTTTTCAAATTTGCTTTTGATAAATTTGAATTATTTTGTTGTTCATTTTGGGACGGACGGAATATAATACTCCTCCTATCTCACATAATTAAGTGTAGCATTTGGCTTTTCAGTTTTTTTTTTTGGAAAATGTACATTACTATTACTTTTTGTAAGTTGTTTACACCATGGTAAAATTGCACTGAACAGTATAAACCGAGATACGAACATGGGCTTTTCCGAGTTGGGTCCAAATGGATTGGGCCATAAACATAATCCAATACACAAGTATCAATGCTCAAATAACAGGGTCGAGGTACCTTCCTCGTATGTCGAGGAGTATCTCCTCGGCCTTACATCAACAACGGGCTCTTCATACTTGGCTCATCATACTCCGAGAAATCACAAGTGACGAGGAGAGAAAAGTTCTTACCTCGGCATATTATCAAATGACGAGGAGACAGAATCATTCACCTCGTCATATTCACATGTCGGCCAATCATCAAATGACGAGGAAGCAAAATCATTCATCTCGGCTTACTTGCCAAAGCCGAGATAAGGAATTCATGCTCCTCGGCTTTCCGGCTAGCAGATCGTACAATCCTATTCAAACAAGAATTCAACAGTCATGATTCAATCAGGATTGTAACCAACTACATCAATTCAAGTCAAACAATGACTCCTTAACAGATATAGTTCTCTTAGGATTATATCTTATCTCTTTACAAGTTCAATTCTACATGGATTCTATCAATCCATCCCTATAAATACAAGTCATATGGCCTATTATTTGGTACGTTACTTTTTACAATACAGAAACTCTGTCAATTTAGTTTTTCATACAAAAACCGTGAACTTACTCTCACGCCGGAGGGCCTTTAGCCAGACTCGCCCCGGCTTAGTTTACGTGTTTTCTTTCAGGCCTTGCAATCTCCGGAGCATCCGAACGCTTGGATTTGGGTTGATTTGACGATTTTGGCATCATCAATTGGTTCCATTGCCGGGAAATCGATTCAAACACCCTTTGTTTGGCCTGGAAAAGTTCGCCTGAAACCTGTTTTCTGCCGAATTTGTTCTTAATTAGAACGGAAAATCTGCTCCAATTCTGTTTGTTCTTGATTCGGCCGGAATCTGCAAATTTTGGCCGGAATTCGCCAAGTTCGTGTTAAAACTTGCGCTTTGGCCTGAATTTTTTTGGTTTTGGTAAAATCACAATTATAATACTACCTTAGCGATTGGAATTTGCCCCAATTTTGCCTGAAATTGAGATCTGTTGAAAAACCTCGTTTTTGGTAAATTCGCTGTTACAATTCTTGATTTGCAATGGACGGACAATTCACAAGTGTAACTGCTGAGGAACAAACCCAAGTGAATGGGGTTAACCAGGATGCCGAGGTACTACCTCCTCCTCCTCCTCCACCTCAGCTTGATGGCTCCCCTCCCCTCGCCATGACTCTTCGTTCCATGGGTCAGGCGAATGCCGAGGGAGAGGGAGCTAACCTTCCTCGTCCTACTCCCCCTCGTATGAAGCGAGTGGGAAGGAAGATGGCAAAGAAAGCCGACGCCGGCCAAGCGGAAGGCACTCAGACCGTTGACCGACGCACTTTGCTGCATAGGCAGATGGAGACGCTGCAAAGAATGTACGAGACACAGGCTGCCCTATTGCAATTGGATCCTGACAATTCCATGGCTGAGTTCATGCTGCCCTCAATGGGAAACTCTCGTGGAAGGGAGCAAGGTGAGTGACGAGGTCCTCCCCTCGAACCCGCTGAACCACCAAAGCAGGCCCTCCGAGATCCTCCCCGTCCTCGGCATACCAACCAGAAGAAAGACCAGGTAGTTGACCTGAGAAACCAAATAAGTTCCAAGGAACAAGAAGTGAACTCACGGGACTTGAGGACGAGGCTCAGTTTGTCCAAACGTTTATCTCCTCCTCGTCTCGTCATGGCACCTAGTCGTCCCAGGTCTCCCCGACCACGTCGACCTCGCCCTGACTCTCCCCGTCCTCGTCATCGCGAATTCGTACGACCGAGAACACCTGAACCATACAGAATGGTACTTGGTGGCCAAGAGTTGGAACCAAGACGTGATAAGGCACCTTCAAAACGACGTGACAGCCACCGGAATGACGTGGAACACAGTAGGGTGAATGGCCACCCCAAGGATAAATCAACTCGTAGCTCCCAACGAAGCACCCGCTCTAGCAATGATAAGGGAGTGGAAACTAAACAGTGGGAACTATTGAAACAGAGGCTGGATGACATGGAAATGGGAAAGAAAGTTGATGACGATGACTTTGACTGGTCAACTCGTCCGTTCTCCCTGAGGATAACAGCTGCACCACCTAATCCTCACTTTAAGGTCCCGAACTTTGATAAGTACAACGGAACCACTGACGCGAAAGACCATGTGCAAAGTTTTGAACAAACCATGAACCTCCTCACTATAGCTGATGACATGCTCTGTAAAGCTTTCGCGAGCACCTTCTCCGGAACAGCCTTGACCTGGTTCCGTGAGCTGAAAAAAGGTTGCATCGATAGCTGGAGAGGCATGAGGAGAATGTTCCTGAACCACTTTGCCACGGCTGGGAGGAGAAAGATGAGATTGACCGACCTTGCCAATATCGAGCAAGGAAAGGGGGAAACCACCCTCAGTTATTACAACCGATTTCGCAAAATGGCATTACAACCGATGGGCTTGAAAGACACCATTTTGGAACCTTATCATGGAAGGCTGGAAGGATTTACCAACCATAAGGTTGGAGCTAAGGGAACTGTGGAGCTAGAGCTTGAAATTGGCGAACATCCCTACAGATCCAAGGCTACTGTCAATTTTGTAGTCATGGATTTGACAAGTGATTATCATTCTATTATAGGCATTCCAAGTCAAGCTAAACTTGGGCTTGTTGCCTCCCTTCCTCACCAACGAGTTAAATTTCCCACCCGTGCCGGGATTGGATGTGTGAGGGCGACCCCCAAAGACTTCTTGGAACATGTCGTCAGAAGCAGAAAGAAATCTAAGTCCGTGGAAATAGATACCCCCGACGAAAACATCAAGATCTCTAAATCTCAAAAACTACCGAAACTAGCTCTAGGCTGAGCTACATCCGTGAGGTCCTGGAAGAAGAGCCTATGGTCCTAGAAATTACAGCTGACCAGGGCATAGTTCCACCCGTCTCTGAGCAAGATCCCATTCTCGTCAACGGCCAGAACTCGGGGGCCAACCATGACTTGAGGAAGGTCGATCCGCTCGACGTTGATGAACTAATGGAGGAAGAGGGCCTCAACGTAGATAACAATGAAGGTAGGAGAATTAGAGAAATTATCATCGAGTCCCTGAAATTTCGAGATGGTCCCGAAATGAAGCCTCGTAGACGAGTGGAAGAGGTAGTCATCAACCCCTGACTATCCTGAACAAAAAATCAAACTCGGGGGCCAGTTATCTCCAGAAGAGAAGGAAAGAATTGTCTCCCTCTTAAAAAACAGTCTCGACGTTTTTGCTTGGAAAGTCGAAGACATGAGGGGGATCAATGAAGAAGTAGCACTCCATCGCTTGGAAGTTGACCCGTTGGCAAAAACTATCTCCCAGACAAGGAGAAACTTTGCAAGGGACAAGGAGGAAGCTATTAAGGAAGAGGTGCAAAAGTTACTGAGCGCCGGAATAATTCGTGAAGTCAAGTACCCCGTGTGGTTGGCCAATGTAGTAATAGTGAAGAAGCAAAATGGGAAGTGGCGTATGTGTATAGACTTCACTGATCTGAACAAAGCCTGCCCTAAGGACAGCTATCCTCTTCCCAGAATCGACAAATTGGTTGACTCCATTGCTGGACACCAAACTCTCAGCTTCCTAGATGCCTATTCAGGCTATCATCAGATAAAAATGGCGTAAGAGGACATCGAGAAGACGGCCTTCCAAACACCTGAGGGAAATTACTGTTATATCATGATGCCTTTTGGGTCAAAAATGCGGGTGCCACGTACCAACGGATGGTGAATCGAGTATTTGGCGCGCAAATAGGCCGAAACATGGAGGCCTACATTGATGATATGGTCATTAAGACCAAGGAGGGTAGTCACACCCCAAATTTGGAAGAAACGATAAGCAACCTCCGAGCCAAGAACATGAAGCTGAATCCAAGCAAATGCGTATTTGGAGTAACGGCGGGAAAGTTCCTAGGCTTCATGGTATATCAAAGGGGAATAGAGGCCAACCTTGAAAAAATTAAGGCGCTCATTGACATGAAGGAACCTACCACCATCAAGGAGGTTCAAAGACTAAATGGAAGAATAGCGGCACTTGGAAGATTCATCGCCAAATCCGCCGAAAAGTCACTGCCCTTCTTCAAGGTATTGAAGGGCACCAAGAGCTTCTCCTGAACTCCTGAATGCTCCGAAGCGTTCCTCCGTTTGAAGGAGTACTTGGGTTCCCCTCCCTTGCTTAGCAAATCCGACTACTAGGTGAGATGTTGTATGTCTTCCTAGTCGCCACCGATCATGCCGTCGCACTGCTTCTAGTTCGGAATGACGAAGGAACCCGAAACCCGTGTACTACGTCTCTAAGGCATTATCCGACGTGGAGAGCAAGGTATACTTCAATGTGGAGAAGATAGCATACGCGCTAGTTATTGCATCAAGGAAATTACGTGCCTATTTCTCTCGCACATCCTATCACTGTTTATACCAATGAACCATTGAAGAAGATATTACATAAGTTGGATGGCTCTGGACGTCTCCTGAATTGGTCTATCACTCTTACGGAGTTTGATATCACTTACCAACCAAGGAAGACCCTCCTGGCACAGCCTTTGGTTGACTTCATGGTTGAGACTGCCTTCATGGGTGAGCACCTCCCCACTTCCCGCAAGCAAAATGCTACGGAAGAAGAAAAGTCTCCCATCGAACTCCCATCCAACTGTTGGATCCTGTATACGGACGGATCAGCTACAAAGGAAAGAAGCGGAGTTGGAATTGTACTAGCAAGCCCGGAAGGAGAGTACGCCATGCAAGACGCCATCCGTTTCAAGTTTCCTGCCTCCAACAATCAAGCGGAATATGAAGCTCTAATATTTGGTATTGAGTTGGCATCCTTCTACGGAGAAACTAAGGTGGCGGCTTTCTGTGACTCCCAACTCGTTGTCAAACAAGTAAAGGGAGAGTATAACACCCAAGATCCCACCCTTGCCAAATATAGAGACCTTGTCCTGGACATGACAAAGAGGATGGAATTCTTTGAACTCAAGCAAATAGGCAGGGAAGATAACCAAGTCGCAGACGTTCTATCTAAACTAGCAACCATGGATGTGTCTACATCTAAGACCAGTCCATATGTAGTTTATGCTGAGGAACCTGCGTATAAAAGACTACAAGTCATGCTCCTAGATGGAAAGGAGAGATGTTGGATCGATGACTACATTGAGTACATTGAGAAGGAGAAACTCCCAGAAGATGAAGCTCAAGCTAAGCTTATCAAGAAGAGGTCCCCAAGGTTCGTTGTGATGAGCGGAGTCCTCTATCGAAGATCTTTCACGAAGCCCCTGCTAAGGTGTGTCTATCCCAAGAAAATTGAGAACCTCTTGGAAGAAGTACATGAAGGTGTTTGCGGCGGACACTCGGGGGCCAGAACCTTAGCTGACAAGATCATATCGCTAGGTTACTATTGGCAAAACCTAAGGGAGGACGCGCACGCCTATGTTAGAAAATGTGACAAGTGCCAAAGATTCTCAGACATTCCTAGACTACCGGCAGTTGAGCAGACGCTTGTGATACCTACGTGGCCATTTGATATGTGGGGGATCGACATCATCGGACCCTTCCCTCCCGCCCGTGGTAATTGCAAGTACGTCATCGTAGCTGTTGATTATTTCTCCAAGTGGATAGAAGCAAAGGCATTGGCCAAGATAACGGAAGAGAACGCAATCAACTTCGTCCACGACTACATCTGGTATCGATTTGGCCTTCCTCATACAATTGTCTCTGATCACGGACTCCAGTTCTCTACGACATTTACAACGGAATTGGAAAGAGTCAAGGTCCGCCATGCGAAATCCTCAGTTAGCAGACCCCAAGGCAACGGCCAAGCAGAAGCTGCCAACAAATTGGTCCTAACAGCCCTTATCAAGAACTTTGAAGGAGGCGAGGGTAGATGGTTGGACGAACTTCCCCTAGCCTTATGGGCCGTTCGCACAACCACCCGGGGGCCAACCGGGGAAACCCCATTCGCACTAACCTTCGGTTCTGAGGCTATGGCACCAGCTGAAATGGCCATCCCTACTATGAGAAACTCCCATTACGATGAGCAAGTCAACAAGGTTAATAGGCTCCTAGACCTAGACCTGGTAGATGAAAAACAACTAGCTGCACAGATGAGGATGGTTAACTACAAGCAAAGGACCAAGGCATATCATGACAAGAGGGTTATCAGAAGAGTATTCCAAGTAGGCGATTGGGTACTTAGAAAAATCGAGGCAACTGGTCGGAAGGCAGAACATAACAAGCTCTCCCCAAATTGGGAAGGTCCCTTTATCATCACTCAAGTCATTCGAGAAGGGACCTACAGATTGAAGACTAAGGAGGGGAAAGATCTCAAACATCCATGTCATTCCGACAATCTCCGAAAATATTATCACTAGTCTAGTTTATTTTGCAGTAAATTAGTTTCTTGTTTTCTGTCTTTTACTTTTTAGTTGATAGGATTGCAGTTCTATGTAATCACTGAAATTACCCGGGGTCCGGAGCTCCCGCGCATCTCGCATTCGTCGCCGTTCGGGAATGTTCGCCCGGATCCGAGAGGCAGCGCGTTCGCGCCCCAGCATCTGGCTTTTATTCCGTTTCAGCGTTTGCGTGAAGTTGGAGGTGTCTCGCCGTGTTTTGCTTTGTAGAGTCACCACGCCGTTTTTATTATTAAGCCCAAAACATTGAAAAAGGGCATCAGTTTAAAAAGAATAATAAACTGTTTTTTGTGTGATGAGATTTTGAGTTCGGAGGTCAGATGACTCCTCGAGAAGAGAATATTAGAATCTTAGAGCTCACCCGAGTCGCCTCGTAAAAATGAGTCTTTCGGATACCCCTAATATTCTTTAAATGTTGTGTGTGTGTGTGCTTTTAAAAATGCATGCTATGTCGGATGTCTACATTGTACACTATGTATTGAAATGTATTGAAATAGTGTAGGAAGGAAGCCTTACCAATGTTGGTTCGTGTTTGTCTTCCGCTGGGGAATAGTGTTTGAGGATGTAATGATGTTCCGGTACGGACCGGGATTGCTTCGGGAGGGGCCGGTTGTCTGTGGACAGAGTTTCGGCGTGAGTTGAGATTGTCGGCTGCGTTCGGGCAGAGGTTCGGCGTGCGTTGGGATCGCAGGGATCACTCGAGCAGAGGTTCGGCGTGCGTTGGGATCGCATGGATCACTCGGGCAGAGTTTCGGCGTGGTTTGGGATCGCCGGTTTGACTCGGAAAGAGCCGGGACGCCTCGGGAAAGACCAGGCAAGGCCTCGGAGTACCACGAGGGGCCTCAGAGTACCTCGAGAGTGCCTCGGGGCAGCGCGGGAGCATCGCGGGAGCGCTCGGGGAGGCTTCGGAGCACCACAAGGGGGCTCGGAAGGCCTCGGAAGGATCTGAAAGGGGCCGGGATTGCCTCGAGAGGACTTAGAGGGGAGCCAGAAGGCTAAGGGAGGAAGAAAGAAGAGGGAGGTGTGTCTGAAAATGGGAGGGGGAGCCCTCTATTTATAGTAGGAAAAATTTGCAAAGAGGTCCGTACGGACCTCCCTGGTTATCCAGAATTTTGGTTTTCCTCGATTTGAGGGAATATGTGATGATGGTGAATATTTTGGAATTATGATGTCCCCTATGCAATAAGGTCCGTACGGACCATCTTGACATGCAAAGAGGTCCGTACGGACCAACTATGCATGAGGGTAATCATTTTCCCCGGGATTTGAGGGAATATTGTGGACTTTAAGAGGATTCAGTAATTATTAAAGCAAATAGGTCCGTATGGACTACTTTTGCTTTTCCAATTTCCTGAAAATTCCCAAAAGGTCCTTCTGTCCCTTTTTATCCCAGAAAGGCCCCTCCCTTGGTTTGGTTGAGGGTTTTGAGAGGGTTTTGAGTGTCATAGGTCTTCGAGACTGTGTTTGTGAGTCTGCGGTGTTTCCTGTGTGTTCGACAGAGGGTGATCCAGATTGGGGTACTTACAGAAGCCCCTCAATGACGTCACTTTCGGAGGAAGTGGGGTCGTTGATAAGATAAGAGTCCTAATCTGGATCGCATGCTGGGAGAGGAAGTGACCGTGGAGGTCAGTGGGAGGACGTGGCGGTGTCCTGTTGTGTGACCGTTTAGGTCAAGTGGCTGGACCCTGTGATAGGATTCCTACGTATCCCTGGTGGGAATCAAGCCTGATCGTAGTTCGTGTGTGAGTGTTGTAGTGCAAGAGGACGGGAGATGTCCTCTGACTAAGACTCTATGGGTGGATGTGGTGGTGTCCTGGGTGACCGTATAGATCGATGGCTGGACCCTGTGATAGGATTCCTACGTATCCCTGGCGGGAATCAAGCCTGGCCGTAGTTCAGAGGTCGTGAATTTGTGAGTGTATGTGGGCGTGATGGTGCCCTGAAGTATCGTGACCGCCGAGGTCAGTGGTAAGGACGGGGTGGTTTCCTAAGATGTGGTGACCGCCGAGGTCAATTGTGAGGACGTGGTGGTGTCCTGGGGTGGAAATTTTACAATTTTCCTAATCGGGTGGTTTAAGGCCTTCCGGGCCAAAGATAGTGATGTGGGTGGTTTATACGGTCTTCCGAACCGAGTGGTTTAAAGCCTTCCGGGCTGGAGATAGTGATGGAGGTTTATACGGTCTTCCGGACCGAGTGGTTTAAAGCCTTCCGGGCTGGAGATAGTGATGGAGGTTTATACGGTCTTCCAGACCGAGTGGTTTAAAGCCTTCCGAGCTGGAGATAGTATGAAGGCTTGAGTCATCTTCTGGTTGCAGTTTTCCATGCGTGAGGACTTTGAATCGTCTTCTGGCTGCGGTTTGCCATGCGTGAGGACTTTGAATCGTCTTCTGGCTGTGGTGGTGTCATGTATGAAAACTTGAGTCGTCTTCTGACTGCGGTTTGCCATGCGTGAGGACTTTGAATTGTCTTCTGGCTGCGGTTTGCCATGCGTGAGGACTTTGAATCGTCTTCTGGCTGCGGTTTGCCATGCGTGGGGACTTTGAATCGTCTTCTGGCTGCGGTTTGCCATGCGTGAGGACTTTAAATCATCTTCTGGCTCTGGTGGTGTCATGTATGAAAACTTGAGTCGTCTTCTGACTGCGGTTTGCCATGCGTGAGGACTTTGAATCGTCTTCTGGCTGCGGTTTGCCATGCGTGAGGACTTAAATCGTCTTCTGGCTGCGGTTGTGGAGGCGTGGCTGCCTTGTGCTTTGATTGCGAGAGGTGTAGATGCCTCGTGCTTTATCTGCTGGGGAGAAAATTGGACTTACGATGGCCGCCGGTGTTCATCCGTTGGGGATTTATCGTGGCCCTGTAGGGGCCTTCATGCTGAGAGGGTGACTTCGGGCTTACTTTGATGGCTGGTGTTTGAGTTGCCATTGAGTGGGCAAGGATGATGGCCGGTGATTGCTTCACTATTTAGCGTTTTGGAGGCGTTTCGTGCCTTGGGATTTGTACTCGGAGGTGTTGGCTCCTTCTTGCGCTTGTTTTGCCGTTGAGTGGGCGAGGTTGATGGCCGGTGATTGCTTCACCGTTTGGCATTTTGGCGTTTTGGGGATTTGTACTCGGAGGTGTTGTACGACTCCTTTTCGCGCTTGTTGGGGAAGGAGCTCGGGCTTACTTTGATGGCCGGTGATTGCTTCACCGTTTGGCGTTTTGGAGGCGTTTCGTGCCTTGGGATTTGTACTCGGAGGTGTTGGCTCCTTCTTGCGCTTGTTTTGCCGTTGAGTGGGCGAGGTCCGGGCTTACGCTGACGGCCGGTGCTGGGGATATGTAGTCTTGTACGACTTCCCTTTGACTTGTTGGGGAAGGAGCTCGGGCTTACTTTGATGGTCGGTGCTTGCGTTGTCGTTGAGCGTTTTGGAGGCGTCTTGTGCCTTGAGATTTGTGCTGGGAGGTGTTGGCTCCTTCTTGCGCTTGTTTTGCCGTTGAGTGGGCGAAGTCCGGGCTTACGTTGACGGTTGGTGCTTGCGTTGCCGTTGGAGTGGGCGAGGTTCGGGCTTACATTGACTGCCGGTGGTTGAATTGCCGTTGAGTGGGCGAGGTTCGGGCTTACATTGACTGCCGGTTCTTGCGTTGCCGTTGGAGTGGGCGAAGTTCGGGCTTACATTGACTGCCGGTTCTTGAATTTGATGGGTTAAGGACCATACTGCACTGAATTTGCTGAAATAGGCCTTAGGACAGCCAGGGGCAAAGATTATAAGGGCAGGAAAGTAATTTGGCCCTCCCTTGCAAGAAGGTCCGTACGGACCAACCTGGGATGCAAAGAGGTCCGTACGGACCAAGTTGGTTTTTTACAGTTCCCAGGTTTTGACTGGGATTAAATGCCGAGCCCTTCCCTATTCCTTCTTCTTCAGTGCGTGAACCCGAGAGAGAGAGGGAGAGAAAACCTCCATTGTTAACCAAAATCCTCCATTTTTGGCTTTGAATTGCTTGCCATGGCGGAAGGATCTCGAAGGAATCGTCGACAACGCAGTCAAGAAGTGGTCGAGCAACGGATGGAGCTCCAAAGAAATTGGATCTCCTTTGTTCCATCTTCGAAGAACCCGGATGTATTGTATCCGAATCCGGAGGTGCACAATCGTCGCTCTAGGAACGTCGGGGAGGTAAGAAATCCTTTCCGTTTCGATTCCCTGCTCGAATTTTTTGAATGCTAGAACTAGGTTTTAGTTTTTCGCATTTTTGGGGTTTTTGTTATTTGCCATGCTTTTTGTGAAATTCTTGATGAATTGTTGAAAATTAGCATGTAAATTTTGTGAATATGTGCATTTTGTGCAGAAATGTGTAGATTAGCTTTTATTTGTGAAAATAAAGTGCCTCTCTATGAAAATGCATGTTTTGGTGTTTTGTACCTTATGCTATTTATGTATGTACAATGTGGGAAAAATTGTCATGTGGGGACAAATTTTGTAGAAAAAATGTGACACGTGCCGTGTTTCGTGACGGGTTTTGTCTGAAAGTATGTGCCGTGTAGGGACGGATTTTTGAAAATGTGTTATGCAGTGTGTGCCGTGTTTTTGGGTGACGGACTCTGTGGGGAAAATATGTGCAATATGTGCCGTATTTTGTGACGGGTTATTTTGAAAATGTGTCGTGTAGTGCTTGATCCCTCTGTTGAGAAAATTTGTACAGTGTGTGCCGTGTTTTGTGACGGATTGTATGGAAAAAATTATGTATAATGCATGTCATGTTTTGAGTTGCATGTAAAAATTATGTGCAATACGTGCCGTGTTTCGTGACGGGATATATGTGCTTTGCCGTGTTGGGACGGTCTTTTGTGCTTTTGATTTTCTTTTGCATTAAATACTGTGAATGACATACCTTTCTTTGTGTTTACTGCGGGATGAGGGCTCTTGGTGGGAAGGCCAAGAAGATAAAGACTTCGGGGATCGCTCGAGGCATTGTTGAGTTGTGGCGGCGGATGCACGATATTTCCGTGGATGGTAGGCCGAGTCCCGGGGAGGCTGGTCTACGCTTACGGCACAGGCGTGTTCGTGGAGAACTTGGCCGGGGTTTCTGACACGAGGAAGAACAAGAGCGTCTTCCTTGGCCTTTCTGAGTATTGGTGGGATACCACCCACACCTTCCATCTGAGCTGGGGAGAGGTGACGGTGATGCCCACCGATTTTGCTGCTATTACCGGGCTTTCCTTGAAAGGAGGGCCGGTGCGGTGGCGAGATATGATTGCCGAGGATGTCTTGGCCGACGGCTGTGGGCTTTGCGCCTGTTCCTCGCAGGGTCTTGGCATGTTGTATAGTGATGTTGAGATGAGGATCACGACCCGGTATTGGGGCCTATGTTCGGGTGCAGGCCGGGTGACGGCGGGCTTGGTGGCGCGCTCCTTCCTGTGGTTTACGCTTTCCGAGACCTTGTTCTCGAACCACGCGACTGCGGCTCCTTTTGCTCTGTTGGAGAGCTTGATTGACTTGGAGAGAGTTTGTGATATCGCTTGGGGCGAGGTGGGCTTGGCCGAGCTCTACTTCTCCTTGGACCGGTTTAGCCGGGGTGTGGCCAGTTCCTTGGCTTGTTTTGACTTTGCTTTGGAGGTATGAGTTCATTGCTATTTTTGATTTAGCAACTTGTCGTTTCTCCATTTTCTTTTGCTTGAGCCTTTTACGTTTTTGTCGCGAGGTGTGGTTCTATGAGATTTTTCGGTGCTTCCCGTGGGATAGAGAAATCTGGGCCGTAGCAGCGTATCCCGCCATGTTGGGCTGGGCTCGCCCGGCGAGGAGGAGGAGGACCAGCAGGGGGAAGCTCACCATCGCCTACGGGGATGTGAAGGAGCATTTGGAGAGAGATAGCCCGGAGAGGTTTGTTCTGTATACTTGGGCTCGTTATGAGGATGATGACTTCGAGGGGGCTCCCCTGGTGACGGTGTAGCGGAAGATGCTGCGGGGCCTGACTTGTGATGTCATGTACACAGGGGAGCGGGTCTTACGCGGCATGGCCGGGTATGCTTCCCTTGGCTCCGAGGGACCCTCCTTTTTGGATGCTTGACTCCCATGATATGGATGTGTTAGATTTTGAGAGGTACTTGGGTGGCGTGAGTGCCGATGAGTTTGTTTTGTATAGAGAGGAGTATGGAGCTTTTGTGAGGAGGAAGTTGAGGACGCCACAGGTGTTGGCGAGGGAGAGGGAGGCTGGTCCGTAGGGTCCCCCAGAGGTTCCGGTGCCTGGGCCGGATTTTATGTATGTTCGTGGGGATTCCTCGAGGAGGAGGGTGTACGTGCCCGTCACTGGCGAGCTCTGCTGCCTACCGCGTGGATCCTGATAGACCGGTGAGTTTGCTTACTCTTTTCCATCTTGGCATCCTTTCTGTATTTTTCTCTTTTTGTTGTTGAGTATGACTGTATTGCTGAGCGTTTCTTTGGCTGCTTGCTTGTGCAGGTCCCGGGGAGGGCTTTTGACATGCTGACCCGCCGTTACGTGGCGATGCGGTCTTTTGCGAAGAAGATGGCGTCGAAGCTGTCTTGCCGGTCTTCCCGACGCGTGCCGGCGTACGAGCCTATGCCTTCGAGGCATTCTGTAGATGTTCCTCCACCGAGAGCCGAGTCGGAGCCACAGCAGGAGGGACCTTCGAGGGGGCGGCATAGCATGGATGCCGGGACGTCTTCGGGAGCTCCGAGGCCGCAGACCCTTTACCAGTTCTTTCCTCGGCGGGATGCGCGGGGTGAGGTTCGTCGAGCCTTCTTTCTTTGATCCTTTCGCCGGATTTGATCCTTCTGAGTACTTTGAGTACCAGCCTCCGGAGGGGGCTCGGTATTCTGATGACGAGGATATGACGAGCGAGTTCACCGGGATGCCCGACTTCTCTCTTGATGATCTTGGCGAGGATGACGATGCTGAGGATTTGGACTAGGGTTCATTTGCTTTCCCTCTTTCCATATCCTCTTTTTTTTTCTTTTAGCAACATACATTTGATGTACCTGTAATAAAACACTCGTATTTGCATGGCAAACAGCATTCTATTTTAAGATGTAATGTCATTTTTGTGATTCCCGGGAATTGTCCTAGAAATTGTTGCTATTATTTTTTTTTGTGCATGCCACGAGAGCTGAGAGTGCGTTTTTGGGTAGTGTATGTTTGTCGGGAATGGCTTTGGCCAGTGTTTGGGCGGTTTGGAGCAAGGTCTGGCGAGGACAGTGGTTGTTGTACCATTTCTTTGGGGAAATGGGTCATGGTTACAAGCAGGTCCGTACGGACATACTTAGCATGCAAAGAGGTCCGTACGGACCAACCTTGCTTTTGGGAAGGAAATAAATGCTTTCCAGTGTCTGGTTCTTCCCATTTCCCCATTTGCAGCCATTTTCGAGCTTTCTTCCCCATTTTCTCTAGGAACCTCCATTTTTGCCATGGATTCTTCGTACGTCCCTAGAATTTTGCCGAGGCTTTCGCAGGAGAGGCAAGCACACTTCCTTGAGCGGTGAAAATGTGGATGCGGCGCCGTATGAGGCATCGGAGACGGGCTTTCGAGGTAAGGTTTCGTCTTTGCTCGATTTGGTCTTTTAAGGAGTTGGTTCTGATTGGGATTTGTTGCGGGCTGCCGCGAAGTTACAGGATGTTAGGAGGCATGTGTATTGTTTCTCCTACAATGAAATGGTGCCCACTTTTGAGGATTTTCGGGCTTTGATTGGAGGACCGGAGGTGGAGGCCATCTCGCTTCCTTTGATGGGTGGTCTTTGCGGTGAGCGTGAAGCTTGCGTGCTTTCTTCGTACTTCGTTGGAAGAAGTGCGGGGCATGATCCTTGATTCGGGTCATATTGACATTTACGAGCTGCGGAGCGGTTCATGGTTGATGATGAGAGTGATGTCTCTTGGGACGCATTTGCCTTGTGCGTGATGGCGACGCTTTTCTGGTCGGCTCCCTTGGCATTTGCGATGGTGCTTTGCTAGATGTGGTTGGGCAGCTGCAGAGCTGGAGAGGATATTGTCCCGTTGGTCTTTGGGGAGACTCTTCATGGTATCGACCGTCGCGGCCAGGGATCGTTTCATGAGAGGGAAGCCCCGCTTTGCTCACCTTGTGGGCTGCGAGAGAGACTTCGAGGCCATGCCCGAGGCTCAGACGTCGTTTAGCCCGTGGTCATTTGCTTAGCGACCTCTTGTGTTGGATATGGATCGGTCCGCACAGGAGAGATGGATGGCACGGCTTGGTACGCATCAGATCCGTTGGTGGGTTCCTGCTGGAGGATTGAGACTAGGAGGGTCTTTCGGGAAGGGTCCTATGTTGTCGAGTTCCGGGTTTGTCTTGGTCCTCCTTCTATATTCCGTCGCTTGTTTCCGGCGGTTTGGGATGAAGCGAGGAGCCTTTGTTGGTGGGATGACCTTGCTACTACGGAGATAGCTCCTCTTTGTATGGCGGCTCCGGGTGATTTCTTGTATTTTACGAGGGTATAGAAGTATTCCTCTTTCCCTCTGTGGTGCTCCTTAGATGTCGGGAGAGTGTCGTATTGACGACTCGGTACTGGCTTTGGTATGAGCGGCGTGTTGGGCGATCCCAAGTGGCTTTGGAGAAGCGGGCGTGTAGCGATTACAGGACCGGTTGCCGTAGTAGCTATTGCCTTAGGAGTGTCGAAGCACAGTCGACCCTCGGGATGTGACGGGAGACACTTTGTTTGACTACGAGACTAGAGTTGACCGGCGACGGGGAGAGGTCCTCTTTTACGGACTCGCGGGGAGGAGATCCGAGCCGAAGCACGGGCGAATGAAGCCACGAGAGCTCTTGGATTGTTTGACTCTACGGGAGGACCCACGATCTCGGGCGAGAGATGCGAGTTGGTTCGCGTGGAGCGAAAGAAGACTCGCCGGGGACGAGGAAGAAAGGGAAGAATGGCGAGGGGACAAACGCGAGATGGCGCGGAATGACCTCCTAGGTATCCATTCATTGCATTGTAAACACATTATTTGTTAAATGTATTAAAGTTTGTCTTTTAGCATGTTGTGAACTTGAGAGTAGATCATGCTTGAACTCATCAAGAAATGTTGTAACCGTTAGTGATTTGTGATTTACTTTTAAAGCTTTGTCGAGACGCAAGATCTTTTGTTTGCCTTTGTTTCTTTTGTGCACCTTGTCGGCGTCCGTCTTTGGACTTTTACATTGCATTTGCGGGCTGAAGCGATCAGGCCATGACGGCAATCCCCTTTGCTTAGGCTTTGTGCTTGGGCGAGAGGTTGAATGATCACGACAAGTCGTTTTGACGGTCATTTTCGTAGCTTCCTTGCCCTTTGTTGGCGTCGGGCTCTTGACCTCAATTTCGCGGCTTACGCTTGAGCTTCTTTTATTTTTGTTTTTTTGTGAGCCCTTTCTTTTTTTGTGAGCCCTTGCTCGAGCTCTTTTTTTTTTTTGAAGCGCGTGAGGCGAAGACAAGCCCTGGCTTGGAAGCGGACATGAGTCGATCGTTTGATCTTTGAGTGACCCTCGGATGTCCTTTGATGTTGCCGCCGTCGTTTGACTTGGTCAAGGTGAGGTTGGGGCGTGCTCTTGAAAAGTGCGTAGATTGATGGAGGTCTTGATTGACATTCAAACTTTTGACTTTTTGTGTATTTTTAGACCGGACCAATTAAGGTTGCCTACGTTCCCCGGACTAGAGGGCTCAGTGCGCGTAGTTCGACACTACATGGAGTGCCAGAGATGCGAGTTGTTCTTCTTCGGGCGAAGTATCTGCGAAGTTTGCTTCCGTTATTTGGATTCATGAAGGGATTGCCGTCTAGGTGCATCGGCTTCATGGCACCTCCGGAGAAGATCTTTTGAACCACGAAAGGGCCGATCCATGTGGGTTCCCATTTTCCCGGTGGGTTGGTTCGAGTGGGAGGCTTTTCTTTGAGTACAAGGTCGCCTTCCACGATGTCTCGGGACTTGACTTTCTTGTCGAAAGCTCTAGCCATCTGCTTTGATAGGCTCGGACGTGTTCCATGGCCTTTAGTCGTCGCTCGTCTAGCGAGCCAATTCGTCATGTCGGCTTCGGAGCCATTTGACTTCGTTGATATCATTTTCCAGCGGCACTCGGAGTGAGGGAATTTCCGGTTCGATGGGAAGGATTGCTTCCATCCCGTATGTCGGGCGAATGGGGTTTCTCCCGTGGGCATTACGGCGATGTGCGGTAGCCCCAAAGTGCAAGGTGCGGCTTCTCGGGCCAATCTCGTCCTCGGGTGGTCATTTTCGGATGATCCATTCGAGGGTTTTGTTTCTTTGCTTCCACGGCGCCGTTTGTTTGTGGCCGGTAGGGAGAAGATTTGTGGCGTGTGATCTTGAATTCAGCCGGCGATGCTGTCGAATTCCCCCTCGAAGTGTGAACCGTTGTACGATATGACCTCATTTGGGATGCCGTATCGGCGAGATGATGTTTTCCTTGAGGAAATGCGCGACCTTCTTGGAGGTGAGTACCTTGTAGGACTTGGCTTCGACCCATTTGGTGAAGTAGTCGATGGCTACTAAGATGAACTTCGTGACCAGTTCTTTGCTGGCGGAGCGATTTTCCCGATGACGTCAATTCCCCAGTGGCAAATGGCCGGGGTGTAGTCATGCGGTAGAGATCGTGGGGGCGTAGATGATTGAGGTTGGAGAACCGTTGACACTTGTCGCGGCTTCGGACAAAGTGGATGCAATCTGCCTCCATGGAGATCCGGTAGTAGCCCATTACGAGAATGATTTGCATCGGGGCTCTGGCGTTCATGTGGGGACCGCAAGCCCCATTGTGGACTTCGTTCATGAACTTGTTTGCTTCTTCTGGGCGATGCGGCGTAGGAGTGGTCCATGGTAGCGTTTCTTGTATAGCATGTCCCGAGGATGACGAAGTGAGAGGCGAGGCGTTTTAGGGCCATGATGCTCTTGGTTTTGACCCCTCACGTGTGTGAGTCTTCCTTGTTCATGAAGGTAGTTTCCCGTTCTTGAGGTATTGGAAGATCTGGTTATACCATGGCTCATTGATGGGCTTAGGTTACGGTTTGATCTCACAACGGTAGGCGGGAATTTCCTTTCGTCCGACTTTGAAGGGTTTGATTGCTTTTCCTTCGAGGATTTCCACAAGTGAAGCCAAGGTGGCTAAGGCATCTGCAAACTGTTTCGGTCTCTTGGCAAGTAGTGGAAGGTGACCTCTTCGAATTGTGTGATGAGGTCTTCCATGCGGGCATGGTATTTTTGCAAGCACAGGTCTATGGTTTTCCACTTGTTGGAGACTTGGTTGATGATCGAGTGAGTCCCCATAAACTTCGAGTTTACGGACATTCCTCTCGAGTGCGGCTTGTAGTCCGGCGGCGCGAGCTTCATATTCGGCGGCATTGTTGGTTACCTCGAAATTGAGCTTTATGGCGATTGGGGAGTGCTCGTCCTTGGGATCGACCAAAAGCATACCGATGCCGTTTCCTTTTTTGTTGGCTGCTCCATCAAAGAAAAGTTGCCATAGATTTTCGCCTTCGAGTGCAAAGATTCCCTCGTCTGGAAATTGTGGTTCAGGGCCTCGAGCCTCGTCGGTTGGGAAATCGGCCGGTTGTTCGGCCATTGCCCGTCCCTTGATTGACTTTTGGTTCACGTACTTGATGTCAAATTCCGCTAGGAAGAAAGACCATTTGGCGAGCCTCATTGTGAGAGATGGTTTGTCGAAGAGGTATTTGGCTGGGTCCATTTTGGAAACCAAGTGTACCGTGTGCGGCGCATGTAGTGCCGTAATTTTCCGACAACCCATACTAGAGGCTGCGCGGGTTTTCTCGAGGGCGAGTAATTGAGTTTTGCCTTGAAACTTTCGGCGACGAAGTAGATGGCGTTCTCGACTCGTGACTCTTTCTTTTCTTGACGAGCATGGCTCCAAGCTGCGGTGTCGGTCACGATTAGGTATAGCAACGGTGGCTTCTCTTCGTGGGGAGGACGAGAGAATAGGACTCACAAGGTATGCCTTTATTTCCTCAAAGGCATCTTGGCATTACGAGTTCCATTCGATGTCGGCGTTCTTCTTCATCGGTTTGAAGATTGGCTCGCACATGGAGGTCAATTGGTTGTGAAGCGGGCGATATCTTGCGGGCGGCCCATGAAGCTTTTCACCTCATGCGAGTTTGCGGTGGTCTCATTTCGATGATGGCCTTGATCTTTTGAGGATCAACCTCGATGCCTCTCTCGGTGACCATGTATCCTAAGACCTTGCCTCGGATAACCCCAAATGTGCATTTGGCGGGGTTTAGCCTCATTGAGTGTTTTCGGAGGCGATTGAAGAATTTTCTCGGGTGCAGTGAGGTGTTGTCCGTCGATCCCTTTGAGTGGATGATCATGTCATCGACGTACACTTCGATCTCTTTGTGGATCATATCGTGGAAGAGGGCGGTTCTTTGCCGTTGATAGGTAGCCCAGGCGTTCTTTAGTCCGAACGGCATTGCGTGTAGCCGTAGGTTCCCAGGGGTTGTGAAAATTTGTCTTTTCTTGGTCTTCTTCGGCCATCTTGATCTGATTGTAGCCGGCAAAACCGTCCACGAAGGACTTGACTTCAAAATTGGCTGTAGTGTCTACCAACATGTTGATGTTGGGTAGTGGAAAATCATCCTTGGGAGTTGCTTTGTTGAGATCTCGGAAGTCCACGCAACAACACACTTTTCCATTGGCCTTGGTGACCGTGACGATATTGGAGAGCCATGTGGGGTACTCGATTACCCTGATGAAGCCGACGCGGAGCATTTTTTCGATCTCTTCTTTGACTTGTAAAGACCATTCTGGCTTGATTCGGCGTAGCTTTTGCTTGATGGGCTTAGCCTCGGGATTCAAAAGAATCCGGTGTTCTACAATGTTAGGATCTAATCTGGGCATGTCTCGGTAAGACCAAGCGAACACATCCACGTATTCTTTGAGCAGTGCAGTCAATGCGTCTTGCTCTGTGCCGGTGAAGAAACTTCCGATTTGCGTCTCTTTTGGCTCTTCAGCAGTTCCCAAATTCACTTTGGTTAAAACCTCCTCGGCAGCTTGGGCCCGGTTTTTCTCTCGTTTGACAACATGCTTAAAGATGTGCTTAATGTATTGTTCGTTTAATGTGTCTGCTTCTTTATCAAGTGAATCGTTATTAACTGTTTGTGTGTTAGTTAATTTATCGGTTGTTAAAGATGCAATGAGAGGATACTCGGAAAGATCGAAGCATTCATTAAGAGCATACGGGAATACATTATTGGCAATGAGTTCGTAATCTTCGGCGTGAGGCCATCGGATGACTCGAGAGACTCAAATTCAAAGATAATGGACTCGGGATGAGTTTTGACACTAGACTCTAGGACTCGAGGGTCGAGACCAAGTTGTTCGATCATGTCCTTTTTCTTTGGCGGTGGGTCGGAGAAGGTGGCCCGGTTATTGAGTGGCAATGAGCTTGATAAGAGATGGGGCTTGAAGGGCTTTATGTCACCATTCCCAATCATTGCTATCACGAGTTATCGAAACAAAATCGATCGAGATCGGCATCTCGATTTCTTCTTTGAAGAAGCGAGGTGGAGCGGTGGCTCGTCCCAAGCATCGTCTGCGGAGTCTTTTGCTTTTGTCTTGGGCATTACTAGCTCGAATGCGGACTCGTCCCGCTTGTTGAAGGCGGGAGTGTTGACGAGAGAGTTTTCGAGTTCTTCTGCCAAAGATGGGGTTTTCCCGAACCAAAATTCGTTGTGAATAGTGGTGGTCATGGATCCCGGTAGAGGCGGTGTGTCGAGAAATGCTCTTCGGACGGGATTTGGCTTGAGGCCTCTGAATCTTGCCAAGTTCTGCTGGAGCTTGTCCATGTTTGTCGGCCAGCTTTGTTTGGCGTTGATCATCTCTGTTCCTTTACCTATGTCTTCGTTCAAGTTGTCTTCTTTCTTTATGAAGTACTTGGTCATGTCGAAGCTGTAAGGACGAAGATCGGAGATTGCGTGCAAGCCTCTTTTGTTATCTGTGGAGCGTTTTCGTGCAGCTCGCTTGTCCTCCGCAATGTGTTCGGGAGTTGGAGAGTATCCCAAGCCATGGAGAGTATTCTGTTCTTTGATATGGATGATTTGTTGGGTACCCTGATGGCGTTTTCCCAAACCGAGCCCCGGGATGTAGTTCATGTGCTTCATCATTTTCATCGGGGGAGGGATCTTGTCCCAAATCAAAGGCGGAGTCTATGTGGCATACACAGGCCTTTGGGCTTTCGATGGTGAACCCTGTTAGCATCATGCCATCATCGTCGTGTTTGATCTCTAAGACCGGGACGCCGTTTGTGTCGGTCCTTTCGGTGACTACGCTATCGCCGTAGATGATGGTTAGATCTATTCCTTGGACGAACTTTACGCAGCGATGGAGAGTGGATGCCACCCCATTGATACGGTGTAACCAGGGCGTCCCAAAATGGCGTGAATGTGATCGGGATGTCGATGACTTGGAAATCCGTCGGGACCATTTGTTTTCCGAACCATAGGTTCAAAGTGGCTATTCCCAAGGCTGGGCGGGACGTTGAGTCGTATGCCTTGATTGCACGAGTTGAGGGCTTTAGATCGATCACTTTGATCCCTAGCAGATCCATCATTTTGGATGGCGGGACGTTCATGGATGATCCCCCATCTACCAAAACCCGTGGGAGACGACGCTCGTCCGGTTGGGCTGTTATGTAGAGAGGCTCATTGTGGTCGGCCCCAAATTTTGGAAGGTCGAGCTCTGTGAAAGTGATGATATTGCTGTAATTAACGTTGCCAATCATCAGGCTGCTTCATCAGGTGTCAGCGTGATGGGAACCATGGTGCAGGCCGGGCTTTCTTCCAACTTGAGCTTGTGCGGGTAAGATGAAGTGAGTAAGGACCGGAGCGAGATGTTAGCTGAGTGCGCTTGAGGCTGTGTTAAGACGGGATCCTCGGCCTTTGGGTCCAAGGTTTCGGCTTCTTTGGCGTAGGGCCCCTTTTCGGTTCGTGGCTTAGGTATGGCTGGCCTTTTGTGCTGTCCGTGGAGGATTCACTGGGATTTGGCCAGGAACGTGTCGGAAACGTTCACTTCTGGACTTATGGTTTTGCTTGTCTCTCCCATTTACGTAGTGGGAGGACCACGATTGGCGTAAGGCCGGGCTGCGCATTTCAATTCGTTCTTTGTCATGGCTTTTCTTGAAGCATCAATAGTGGCTTTGAGATCTTCCCAAGACGGGGTTGGATTATCTGGACCTTCGGGCCTTCGGTGGCGGTGCGAAGCTCGTCCCGGTGATCATGGAGCGAGACATTGCCATGGCCTTGTGCAGAGCTAGACTTGCTGGAGTAGATGACATAGTAGTCAAACTTTCCTGAGGATTCTCCAAGGGTTCCGACTGTGGGATCACCAGATTCATACCTCTTCTTCAGTTTTTGTTGAGAAGATGGCTTCTTCTTTCTTCGAGGACGGCCCTCATTCATTTCATCATGGAATTCCATTTCCAGACAAGCACTGCAATCGCAGACGTCCCACGCGAGATGTGTTCGTTGTTCGGCGGTGGTAGGGACCTCGGGGAGGCTGAATGGGCGAGCTTTCCCCGGAGGGTCACAGTGGCCTTATGTCATAACTGCATGGTTCGTACGAGGGTAACAGGTTGACCTCTGGGAGACAATGAGAGGCGTTAGAAACCGCAGGAGCAGTCACGGCTTTGGAAGCCCCAGGTAGTTGGGTGGCTAATGTCCCGAAGTGGTGCATAGCATCTTTGATCCAGGCTTGTTGTTCACCTTGGCGTTTCTCAATAGCCATGAGGACCTGCCAAACTTCTTCCAATGTTGGGAAATTTCTCGGGGGTAAGGTCCCATTCTCATCGTTGTTATCCACTGACTTGGCCATGGGAATTAACGGCTGTCACGGTGACGAGCTAGGAAGGAGGTTGGACCTTGCGGCTTTGACACGGGGAGACGGGTTCCCGGGTACTCTCGATCACTCTGTTTCTTGGAGGGTGACGGGCAAGGTTTAGACACAAGAATGACCTTACGGGATAAATGGGGGAAAGCTCACGTGGCATGCGGTTTCCGTTTCTTTTTTTTTTTTTTTTTTTTTTTTTTTTGTTTTAATTTACTTAAAACATGTTTTCTCGAAGTCCTAGGTAGGTTGGAAAAGATTGCTCTTCTTTTTCGCAACTATGCTAGATCTGGGTCGATGGAGACCATACGTGCGGCTATAAGCCCCTCGTTTTGCACTGTATTTCGACATCCCGGGGTGGACGGCCCGGGCGAGGGTCCTATAGGGAAAGCGGTTTCCACCGGCCTAAAAGAAAACCGAACCTAAGGACCGAGCTGTCATGTTCGTTTTGATGCGTTAGCCATGTGAATAGTGAACCGAGCCGGCATTTGAGTCAAGATCAAGTCAAGAGTTCGGCATGACCTCTCTTTACCTTGCTTGCGCAAGGGATCGTGACGTTAGGCGTTGGGCTGGGTCATATTGTCATGGGCGACGTATCAAAGGCTTGATGACATGGTGTCATATGAGCATGGATGTATATCCGGGACGGAACATCGTGCAGGTGTAGCTTCGGAAATCAAGATCGAGTCAAGATTTTAGCATGACCTTCCATCGCTTTGCTTGCAAGGATCTTGAGTTCCGAGCCTTGACTCGAAAAATGGCCGGCATGGTATATGTATCCAGTGTATGACACGTTGGGTAAAAACCAACCGAGTACGGGACAGAGTGTGACTCAAGACTCAAACGTGCAGGGTTGACGCTTGGCTAGGATGGGATGTTTGGAATGATCCCGTGCGCATCCGAGAGGCCTAGGAAGACCAAACGGATTGCAGCGAGACCACTCCGGGTTAAGGGTTGTAGTGTGCGGTGTATCAGAGCGGCGGTGCGCGTAGTGTGCGGTGTAACCGAGGCGGCAGTGCGCGTAGTGTGCGGTGTAACCGAGGCGCGGCGGTGCGCGTAGTGTGCGGTCTCTAAAATTCTTTTACGAGTAAAACGAAGTTTTTGAAGAATTTTAAATGTATGCGAGATGTATATTGATGCATTTTTTTTTGTATTTTTATTTTTTTTTGTAAAATAAAAAGTAAAGCACGTGCACACACACACAACAGTTAAAGAAAGGGGTAAAATGAAAGTTTGACCCTCATCATCGTTTTAAAAATCTTTTGTTTTGTTAAAAAAAAAGATTTTAAAACAAAAAATCCCCAGCGGAGTCGCCAACTGAAATTACCCGGGGTCCGGAGCTCCCGCGCATCTCGCATTCGTCGCCGTTCGGGAATGTTCGCCCGGATCCGAGAGGCAGCGCGTTCTCGCCCCGGCATCTGGCTTTTATTCCGTTTCAGCGTTTGCGTGAAGTTGGAGGTGTCTCGCCGTGTTTTGCTTTGTAGAGTCGCCACGCCGTTTTTATTATTAAGCCCAAAACATTGAAAAAGGGCATCAGTTTAAAAATAATAATAAACTGTTTTTGTGTGATGAGATTTTGAGTTCGGAGGTCAGATGACTCCTCGGGAAGAGAATATTAGAATCTTAGAGCTCACCCGAGTCGCCTCGTAAAAACGAGTCTTTCGGATACCCCTAATATTCTTTAAATGTTGTGTGTGTGTGTGTGTGCTTTTAAAAATGCATGCTATGTCGGATGTCTACATTGTACACTATGTATTGAAATGTATTGAAATAGTGTAGGAAGGAAGCCTTACCAATGTTGGTTCGTGTCTGTCTTCCGCTGGGGAATAGTGTTTGAGGATGGAATGATGTTCCGGCACGGACCGGGATTGCTTCGGGAGGGGCCGGTTGTCTGCGGACAGAGTTTCGGCGTGAGTTGAGATTGTAGGCTGCGTTCGGGCAGAGGTTCGGCGTGCGTTGGGATCGCAGGGATCACTCGGGCAGAGGTTCGGCGTGCGTTGGGATCGCAGGGATCACTCGGGCAGAGGTTCGGCGTGCGTTGGGATCGCAGGGATCACTCGGGCAGAGTTTCGGCGTGGTTTGGGATCGCCGGTTTGACTCGGAAAGAGCCGGGACGCCTCGGGAAAGACCAGGCAAGGCCTCGGAGTACCACGAGGGGCCTCAGAGTACCTCGAGAGTGCCTCGGGGCAGCGCGGGAGCGTCGCGGGAGCACTCGGGGAGGCTTCGGAGCACCACAAGGGGGCTCGAAAGGCCTCGGAAGGATCCGAAAGGGGCCGGGATTGCCTCGAGAGGACTTAGAGGGGAGCCAGAAGGCTAAGGGAGGAAGAAAGAAGAGGGAGGTGTGTTTGAAAACGGGAGGGGGAGCCCTCTATTTATAGTAGGAAAAATTTGCAAAGACGTCCGTACGGACCTCCCTGGTTATCCAGAATTTTGGTTTTCCTCGATTTGAGGGAATATGTGATGATGGTGAATATTCTGGAATTATGATGTCCCCTATGCAATAAGGTCCGTACGGACCATCTTGACATGCAAAGAGGTCCGTACGGACCAACTATGCATGAGGGTAATCATTTTCCCCGGGATTTGAGGGAATATTGTGGACTTTAAGAGGATTCAGTAATTATTAAAGCAAAGAGGTCCGTACGGACTACTTTTGCTTTTCCAATTTCCTGAAAATTCCCAAAAGGTCCTTCTGTCCCTTTTTATCCCAGAAAGGCCCCTCCCTTGGTTTGGTTGAGGGTTTTGAGAGGGTTTTGAGTGTCATAGGTCTTCGAGACTGTGTTTGTGAGTCTGCGGTGTTTCCTGTGTGTTCGACAGAGGGTGATCCAGATTGGGGTACTTACAATCACGTTTCAGTTTTACGAAAGCAGTTTCTTCCAACATGCAAAAGCAACTATCAACTCCTCACACAAACACCAGAAGATGAGGATCTTATCCCCGACTCTTCAAAACATACACCTTATGTCTTGACAAGGGTCCGCCTTGACTCAACGACTACAGCTTCCTAACAGCCAAGACCGAGGGTCCTCCTCGGCCTAATGGCTTACCTTACATCCTGACAAGGGTCCGCCTTGATTCCAGGATTACAAGTATCACAGTCAAGACCGAGGATCTCTCCTCGGCCTAATGACTTGCCTCACGTCAAGACAAGGAAACACCTTGTCACTACGACTAAAAGGCATCACGTCTGAAACCTGTGCACGAGTCATCTTCCTCGGCATAAGGAGACGAAAAAGAAGAAATTGCCCAACAGTCAAAGCCGAGGATACCTTCCTCGGCCTACACGACTTAAGAGTACAGTTAGAGCCGAGGAGCCCTTCCTCGGCCTAACTACTTGCTCAATAATCAGGGAACGAGGGGCCCTCCTCGGATTCCACCTTTACAAATCTGGTGCCTATGCCTAGCATACAAGCAAACACAAACAATTCATTGAAATAGTATGAATTAAAAAAAAGGACTTTTTCATTGATATTCAAAGGAAAATACAAGTCCTACCAGCTATTACAAAAAGGAAACGGAAAAAATCCTATCCTAAGTTCGCTTGCCATCATCAAAAGGCTTGTCAAGCCAATCCTCCGTGATAGTAGCAGGGGGAGGAAGAACAGTTTGATCAGTTTGAGCATCAGTCTTCTCGGCCTCTCCTCCCCCGACCTCGGCATCCATCTCCTCGGGCTCTCCCTCGTCCTGAATTACCTCCACCAAGGCTTTGATGTTGCCAGGGACGACAGAGGCTGGCTTCTACACTGCTTGGCCTGCTTGGGCATCTTTCTCGGCCATGACTTCCAAGTTATACTCAGAAAATGGAACCAAGTGGTGAAGAGACCTAGCTTCCTCGTCGTACTGATCCCGGTAGATCAGCAGAGCGATCTTATTGATATCCAAGCCAGTGGTGGGGTCAGCCAGGAGATGGTGAGCAAGATGGAGATAGCCGTCCTCGAACATGGTGACAGTTTTCTCGTCCACCGCATCCTGGAAGGCTTGGCTCTCCTTGAAGCGGGTCACAGCCGCTTCCTCCATGGTCACAAGGGTAGTCTCGTAACCTCGGCATTTTGCTTCGGCTTCCTCGGCCCTCACTTGGACCTCGGCCTTGTCCTTCCTCGCCTCAGTCAACTTAGCCTCCTTCAGACGGAGACTCTCCTCGGCTTGAGCCCGAGCTTCTTGTGCCTGCTTCCAGGCTTCCTCGACCTTGGCCTGAGCAGCCTCTAGGTCGGCATTCTTGGCCTTCAAGAGCTCAGCCAGGTTAGCCTTCTCGGCCTCACTTTTCTTGTGAGCAGCCTTGGCATCAGTCACTTGTTTCTCTTGGGCCTTGGCCAAGACATTTTCATCGGCCGCAATGCTGGCAGCCTGTAAGATAAATTTGTGTTAAAATCTTGAACAAACACAAAGAAAATCAACAAAGTTGAAAGTACGAGATAACTACCTCAGCCAGCATGAGCCCCTTGCGGCAGAGCAAGTTCTCTCTACTTGGCCTCTCTTTCACCAAGGTGTCATAAGTGTCCTCGTCCATGGCCCTTTGGACAGGAGCTTGGCCCAGCCTCAAATGGAGGCCCTTCCTGGCCTGCAAATGGAGGCCCTTCAGACGAGGGACGTCGGCCGCCAAGCGCCGAGCAAGCTCCTCGGCCTCCTCTTGGGTCTTGATGCTTTGGATGGTAAGGGGAGAAGGAGCATCAGGATTGGAGGGCTCCCCGGCAGTCCGTTTAGCTACAGGCTCCTCGGCACTGGCAGCTGGAGGCCTCTTAGAGCTGGAACGTCTTTGGACGAGGTCGGTCTCCTCGGTCCCCTGAACTTCCACTTCAGCATCAACACGGAGGCTATACCCCTCTCCAGTTGATAAGTTCTCCTGGCCATCGGAGGCCCTCTCCTCGGCCTCAACATCCTCATGAAGTCTGAGGGGAAGGGGATGATCAACCTGAGCAGATAAAATAAGGTTGCGAGCATTGGCCTCCTCCTTCCTCTCGGTCAAACCGGATTTCTTGGCTTCACGCCTCTTCTGCTTCACCAGCTCCATGGGACTCAATCTCTTCATGGCTAGTTCAGCTTCTTGCTCGGGGGTCAAATCTGCAAAGGCAAGGGAGAGATGGTTAAATACGAGCAGAAGGAAAGCCAACAAAAACTCTGAAAAAAAATGCAAAGTATCAAAGTTAAACATTTACATCCAACCACGTTTACTTCTTCCAGACATTGGTCCAGGGGAGGGATCTTACACCTCGGACAATCCTCATGAAAAATGAGGCCGGGGTGTGTTGTCCAATCATTAAAACGCCTTCCCCTCTTAACAGTGACGAGGGGAACCACCCCGTCCTTCGGCCCCGGCATCAGTCCTGCCTGGACGTAATAATGATTAGAAGATTCAATCGCCGATCAGTCGAGAAGCCCCACCTCAGCAAATGCCTCTAAGCACTTGATCAAGTCCTTAGTCCATTCGTATTGCTGAACAGGGCCTGTTGAAGTTGGAGGACGGCAAAGGGATTGGAACTCCCAGCCTTGGCGGCTCTCAACCCTAATTACATGATTGTCCCAACCCGCAACTTTGCTTGACATCGGGAGAAGAAGTTTGGGTTTCTTGGGTGCACTCCGAATGACGAGGAGCCAACTGTCCTTGACAAAGCTGACTAGGTAGAAGTGCCGAAAAACTCCCATGGTCGGCTCGTAACTTAAGCTACGGCAAAGGACAATGAAACTAACAAGAACCCTAGTACCATTGGCTCCTAGCATGGCCGGCACTGCCCTTACGTCATCTAAAAATTCGTTAATAAAGGGGTCCAAAGGAAGACGGAGCCCCTGTTGAAATTGTTTGAAGTAGAAGTGGACGTAATCTTCATTGTAGTAGAAGCTCCTCTCCTCTTTATCTGTCTTAAGATCAAGTTTGCCCATATAAGTTAACTTATACTCGGCTTTGTCCACCCCGTATGTGGAATATAACTTCATCAGCATAGGATCCCCGGCCTTTGGAGCCCTCTCTCGTTGTTTCCCTCGGCTTCCCCTTCCTCGGCCTCTACTGCCCTCAACTTGGGCACCTTCCATGAAGGCATCAACAATCTGAGTTGACGAGGTGGCCTCTCCCCCTCTTCCCGTCATATCTGCAAAAAGACGAGGAGCATAAGTTAGTGACCTCGTCCATAACTGACCTTAAGACGGGGAAGAGGGATATCCCCCCTCATCATTATAGAAAGGCCGAGGAGGGAGCCTTACCACTCAGACGCTCGCGAACTACGTGATCAGAGGAAGGATAGAACAACTCGATGTGTTCCACTATTTCTGCTCTATCCTCAAGCAACACTACATTACGAGTCGAAGAATCAATTCGGTCTATCCTTGTTTTATCTGGGTATTGGATGAACATCCGGGTACAGCCATAACTTCTCAACATCTTTCCTATGTCATCCAAGTTCAGCATCAACCATGGACCTCTCTCTCTACGATAAACCCTCAGATTGCCGGTGTGATATCCATAACGGAATCGGGGGGAATGGTCCCAAGAACGAGCCATTTCTAAGGGGAATCAAAGATTAAAGGGGGAGTTCATTCAATATGCAAAGAAATTCACACAAAATTCGAAGAAAATCAAAGATTCAAAGTTTTGAGAGTTGAAAGCAAAAACTCACGAAGAAAAGCTTAAACATTCAACAATGGAGGTTCTTTTTCTTGGCATAATCGAAATCTCTTCTAAAAATCCTAGAAAATGCAAAATCATGAACGGAATGCATAGAAAGGAAGGAAAATCATACCTGATCTTGAAGAAACGGTTGGAATCACAACAGAATGCAGCTTCGCCGGAAAAATCAAGTTCGTCGGAAACTGGGTAGGATGAAGCCCTGAGATTCGCCGGTGAATCCTTGCTATTAGATCTCAAACAATTGGGGTGTGTAAAGGTTTAAATGGAAGGGTTTTAGCTTTTTATACTCACTTAATCGGGTCAAACCCATGGGTAAAGCAAGAATCTGGGTAAGGCGCCCCCAAAATTAATTGCTGGTAACAACTTCCAAGGCATGACAAGACTGGGGGGCCCCATGTAATCATCAGAATATTAACCGTTAGATAATGAAGCGACGCCAAGGACACATGTCAAAGCCTGTTCGTATCCTATAAGCCGAGGACGAGATGACTTTCTCCTCGTCCTAAGCCGAGCTAGAAAGTCGGGGGCCACTGAACAGTATAAACCGAGATACGAACATGGGCTTGTCCGAGTTGGGCCCAAAGGGATTGGGCTATAAACTTAATCCAATACACAAGTATCAATGCTCAAGTAACAGGGCCGAGGTACCTTCCTCGTATGCCGAGGAGCATCTCCTTGGCCTTACTTTGACCGAGTTATTCATACTTGGCTCACCGGGCTCCGAGATGTCACAAATGACGAGGAAAGAAATGTCCTAACCTCGGCATATCATCAAATGACGAGGATAGAGAATTGTTTATCCCGGCATATTCCCATGTCGGCCAATCACCAAATGATGAGGAAGCAGAACCATGCACCTCGGCCAACTTGCCAAGGCTGAGATAAAACATTCATGCTCCTCGGCGTTCCGGCTAGCAGATCATACAATCCTATTCAAACAAGGATTCAACTGTTATTATCCAATCAGGATTGTAACCACCTACACCAATTCAAGTCAAATAATGACTCCTTAACATATATAATTCTCTTAGGATTATGTCTTATCTCTTTACAAGTTCACTCCAACATGGATTCTATCAATCCATCCCTATAAATACAAGCCCTATGGCTCATTATTTGGTACGTTACTTTTTACAATACAGAAACCCTGTCAATTTAGTTTCTTACATACAAACCGTGAACTTACTCTCACGCCGGAGGGCCTTTAGTCGGACTCGCCCCGGCTTAGTTTACGTGTTTTCTCTTATTTTCAGGCCTTGCAATCTCCGGAGCATCCGAACGCTTGGATTTGGGCTGATTTGACGATTTTGGCATCATCAATTGTAATAAAATTATAATGATAATCACAAAGTATTCAAATAACTATTAGGATAACATTAAGATGATAATTGAAGATAGATAAAATTGTATATAATTTAATATTCTAGAAGAGTACTAAAAATTTTGACCAATATAGCTGATTATATTCGTCATTTAGTATTCTATAAGAGTAATAAAAAAAATGCAAGCAAGCTGTGAACAAACGCAAAAAAAAAATTGATACCACTAATCAAACATGGCCAATTTGCTTTTTGGCTATCTCCTAAACCACTTGGCTACTTTAGTACATATGTAAATTTTTGGGGCCCTAATATAATTAGTAATTTTGGTGTCCCTAGGCAATGACCTCACTTGACTTGCACTAGTGCCGGGCCTGCAATCAAAAACAATATCAATGACATTAAATTGGTACAACTAGTTGTAAGTGCCCCAATCTGGGACGTTGGTGTTCCGTCAGCCCAATTTAATGATTCATGATCATTTAGGGGCATTTCGAACATTATTTTGACAATTTGAACGAGAAAGAACCTTTTAAGAATAAAAAGGTGGCCAAGGATCTCGCTGGAAACCATCATTTCCAAGGAAAATCACCTTTTTGACCAAAGGAGAAGCAGCCAAAACGCCTTTCTGCAAAACCAGGCACGCTGCTGATCTGATTCGCGCGAATGAAATCAGCATGCCAATATCATCCACGCGGATGATTTTGCACCCTGGCCAACCTATAAATACATCCCTTCTCCCTCAGTTTCAAGGGGCCAAAAACACGTATTTCCTACTGTTACTCTGTCGAAATCACTCCCCAAAACAGCCTTAAACACATACCTTCCACAAATCCAACACTAAAACCAACCCCAAATCCACTATAAAATCATACCTAACCCTTTGAAATCATCAAACCCTAAATACTAACCCAAGAAACATTGGTAAATCCTCATTCTCCTTACTCAAACCTCCTTTACTCATACATTTCTTTCATGTCTTCATGATGTAACTTGGTTTACTACTTGGTGTTCATCCCCTTTCCCTTTTGTTCTTGGGTCCATGAGGATCTCCATGAAATCAATTTCCATGAATGATCTTCTAAAGTGATCTACATCCCACTTTACTTTCATGTCATCCCCCATGTCCCCTTTACATTACTAGTCCTTACTTGCTTACTTGTGTAAGTACCCCAATCTGGGTCGTTAATGTTCCGTCAGCCTAAATTAACGATTTATAATCATTTAGGGGCATTTTGGACATTATTTTGACAATTTGAATGAGAAAGGACCTCTTAGGAATAAAAAAATAAACAATTACCTCGCTGAAAGTCTGTCATTTCCAAGAAAAAGGAATATTAACCATTTAGAAACAGCCAAAACTGCCAGAAACAGCTTTCTGCAAAAAACAGGCACGCTGCTGGGGTCATCCGCGCGGATGAGATTGTACCGACGATCTTATCCTCGCGGATAAGATTGTACCGACGATCTTTTCCACGTGGATAAGATTGTACCCCCAGACAAATTATAAATTCAGCCTTTCTCCTTCATTTTTAACAACAACAAACACCTTTCCCTACTGTTACTCTGCCGCCGAAATCCCTTCTCAAACAACCATTTTCACCTTCAAAACTCAAAATTCATACCAAATCCAACCTAAAATCCACTCCAAAACTACTCCTAACCCATTGAAACCCTCAAACCCCTAAACACAAAAACCCAAGAAACATTGGTAAACCCTTGTACTCCCTACTCAAAACTTCTTTGTTCATGTATGAATTTCATTTCTCCATGATGTGATTCTACTTGCTTTTTGTTCATCCCCCTTTCCCTTTATCCTAGGATCCAAGAGGATCTCCATGGAACTCATTTCCATGGATGATTCTCTACGAGGATCCACACTTTAAATTATGTATTTCCCTTGTCCCTTTACATTAACTAGTCTTTACTTGTTACTTGATCTCTTGACCTAAAATGTGGTCATCTTGGAGTTCATCTCCATAGATGATCACATTAAGTAGTCCACATCTTTATTTTCATGCCTTTTAATATTATTAGTCTTTACTTGCCTACTTGACCCAAAATGTGGTCATCTTGGAATCAATTTCCATGGATGATCATATTAAATGGTCTAAATTGTTTACTTCCTTGTAAATACCCCTCCCTAGTCTAAGATGTTCACCTTGGAAATCTTTCCTTGGATGAATTTCATCTAGACTTACATATTTAGGTCACATAAAGATGTAAGAGATACACTTGAGCATAGATCTCAAGGATGGTCCTCCTTGTGGCCAACTTAGAGATCTTACTCTAAAGTTGATACATCTTGACCTAGTGTGATGATGCCCACCCGCGATTTTTCTTTTTTTGAAAATCAACAAAACGGAGTCGCCACGTCATTTTTATTTTAAGGGCCAAAACTTTGAAAAATGTCCGAGATTAGAGATTTGGGTTCGGAGGTCACGTTACACTCCGGGAAGAACGTTAGGGTTCACCCGGAATGCCTCGTAAAACGAGTCTTCCTAATTTGAAACCATTTGTGTGTGTGTGTGTGTGTTTTGTTTAAAATAAATGTAAACTGAGAAAACTAAAAATTGAGAACTCTTTGTAAGATATTAAACAAGTCCCATGATTTTTGGTATGATTTTAGGATTGAGTTTTGGTACTCAAAAGACTCCTTGAAGTTGAAAATCAATTCTGCCAGAATGAAAAAGGCAGTGGACACTTGATTTTGAAATGGATTTAAGTGCTTTAAAACTTCAGAATATGAGGAAGGTCAGAGAATGAAATTTGTTCAAAACATCTTAAATAAGATGAATGCAGAAGATTTTTATGATTGGAGATGATTTGAGGGACCAAAACCTTCTGGAAATCACAGATATGAAATCTGGATTTCCAGAGACTGATAAACTGACCTTTGGAAAATAATTTGAAAAAGAGAGTTATACTCACGTAAAAAATAAAGTAAAAATATTTCTGGAATCCTATGGACGTTGGATACAAAAAGTATTTTGTAGTCAACTCCAAATTCCAAGTTTTTCTGTGTCCAAAAAATTAGACAATGGACAGAGGTCTCAGAACAATGCTACTGGACAGCAAGATGTTCTTGAAGGAAAATGTGATTTAAAAAGGGGTTTGCATCCATGCTTTGTCCCCATTTCCTTAGGCTTTGATTAGTGATCACTAAAAATTTTAGTGGTGATCTACTATATCAAGCCATCCTTAGGGTACATTAGGACTTAAAGCACTTCATTTGCTTGGGAAGGGGAGATTTAACTTGAAATCAAGATTTTATGTATGAAAATTGATTTTTAGGTTAAGAAAATGTTTTCAAGTAAGTAAAAACAATTTGAAGGGAATGTTTATCCTTGTAGAAGATCATCCATGGAGATGAACTTCCATGGTGATCCTCTTGGATCTAGGGCAAGGGGTGGTCAACAAGCAAGTTACATCTTTGAAAGGTGAGATGCATGCATGGATGAGGGAGGTTTAAGGCAAGGAGAAAGAGGGTTTACCAATAGTGGTATCCTATCTTTTTTGTGTTTGTGTTTGAGGCTTGAATTTGAGAGTGTTTAGTGAGTGTGATTTGGGAAAATAATCAAAAGAAAAAGGTGGCAATTCAAGGAATTCCCACTGTTTTCTCTAGTATTTTCGCCAAGGTGCTTGCTGTGAGTGAGTTTTGTCTTCTTTGTTCCTTTTGTTCATGGTTTTTATGAGACTGAGGGGCTCAATTTATAGCCCTCTGAAAATTACACTTTCATCCGCGCGGACCTGAATGTAAGCGTGCACTGTTCATTAAATGCTGCTCCAGGCTTTGGACAAAGGGAATATATTTTCAAAATATTCAAACAGCTGTATTTTACAGCTTACCCATTTCGGGTTTTTACATTTTTTTACATTTTGTAAGATTCTTTCCCTTGTTTAACCCTAAATAGCAATCCCTAATTTTCCCTTGCTTTGTTAGAAAAGTTAGGAATTGTTAGAAATGTTAGGGATGTTAGGACTTTCGTTAATTTTCTAACGAAAATACTAACAACTCAAATTGGAGCACTTACAGTAGCCCCTCGACGACAGCGATTTCGAAGGAAGCGGGGTCGTCGATAAGAGTAAGACTCCATATTTGACAAAGGGTGACCAAAGTTGTCAGATGGCTGGACTTGGTGATAGGCTACCTACGTATCCCGAATGTTAATCAAGCCGGCCGTAGTTCGGGTCATTGACCCTGGAGTGACTGTTTTAGGATGTCAACCTGGTGATTGAGTTCTGCAGTCGATTTTCTGAAAGAAACTCTGCTGGGGATAGGATATGACCATTTTGGTCTGATGGCTAGAGTTGTATATCCACTCTGCTGGGGAAAGGAATGACCATTTTGGTCTGATGGCTGAACCTAATGAGAGGAATCAAGCCGGTCGTAGTTCGGGTCTTTGACCCTGGAATGACTATTTTGAGGCGTCAACCTGGTAATGATGGCGTTTTAGGTGCCTCGGACCTTGAAGATGGCATTTTAGGTGCCTCGAACCTTGAAGATGGCGTTTTAGGTGCCTCGAACCTTAAAGATGATGATGGCGTTTTAGGTGCCTCAGGCCTTGAAGATGGCGTTTTAGGTGCCTCGAACCTTTGGTGATGGCATTTTAGGTGCCTCGGACCTTGATGATGATGGCGTTTTAGGTGCCTCAAACCTTAATGATGGCGTTTTAGGTGCCTCGAATCTTGATGATGATGGCGTTTTAGGTGCCTCGAACCTTAAAGATTTGGGATTGATGGTCCTTTGGTGGACTTCATTTGAAAGGGGCTGGTCTTACGTTTGCTGTCGGAAAAGGGGATGACCATTTTGGTCGAGTGGCTGGACCTATGGTAGGCTACCTACGTATCCTTAAGAGGAATCAAGCCAATCGTAGTTCGAAAGCTGCTGGGAATGGGATTTCGTTAGCTTTCGTTGATGAAATCGGACTTACGTTTTACTGCCGTGGATGATATTGAAGAAAGAAACGGGATTCCGTTAACTTTCGTTGATGAAATCGGGCTTACGTTTTACGGCCGGGGATGAAATTGAGGAAAGAAACGGGATTCCGTTAACTTTCATTGATGAAATCGGGCTTACGTTTTACGGTCGGGGAAGAAATTGAGGAAAGAAACGGGATTCCGTTAACTTTCGTTGATGAAATCGGGCTTACGTTTTACGGCCGGGGATGAAATTGAGGAAAGAAACGGGATTTCGTTAACTTTCGTTGATGAAATCGGGCTTACGTTTTACGGTCGGGGATGAAATTGAGAAAAGAAATGGGATTCCGTTAACTTTCGTTGATGAAATCGGGCTTACGTTTTACGGCCGGGGATGAAATTGAGAAAAGAAACGGGATTCCGTTAACGTTCGTTGATGAAATCGGGCTTACATTTTACGGCCGGGGATGAAATTGAGGAAAGAAACGGGATTTCGTTAACTTTCGTTGATAAAATCGGGCTTACGTTTCACGGCCGGGGATGAAATTGAGGAAAGAAACGGGATTCCGTTAACTTTCGTTGATGAAATCGGGCTTACGTTTTACGGCCGGGGATGAAATTGAGAAAAGAAACGGGATTCCGTTAACTTTCGTTGATGAAATTGGGCTTACGTTTTACGGCCGTTGATGAAATTGATGAAAGAAACGGGATTCCGTTACCTTTCTCGGAGAAATCGGACTTACGTTTTACGGCCGGGGATGAAATTGAGAAAGAAACGGGATTCCGTTAGCTTTCGTTGATGAAATCGGGCTTACGTTTTACGGCCGGGGATGAAATTGAGAAAGAAACGGGATTCCGTTAACTTTCATTGATGAAATCGGGCTTACGTTTTACGGCCGGGGATGAAATTGAGAAAGAAACGGGATTCCGTTAACTTTCGTTGATGAAATCGGGCTTACGTTTTACGGCCGTTGATGAAATTGATGAAAGAAACGGGATTCCGTTACCTTTCTCGGAGAAATCGGACTTACGTTTTACTGCCGTGAAGTTCTTTTGGAAGGGGGTTAACTTTGGTTAACTTCCGTTAAGTTTAGGACTAAACTGCAGAGTCCTGGAATTTTAAAGGGCAAAATAGTCATTTTGCCACCTCAATTACGTCCGCGCGGACCAGAATGAAGCCCTGACAGGTTTTAAAATGCCGAGGCCCTTTCTCTTCTTCTTCTTTACAGTTTCAATCGCCATTTACGAGAGAGAGAGGAATTTCGCCATTTTTGGCCAAGAAGCTTCAAAATTCTTCCATTTTCTTTGATTTTTCGAGCAATGAAATACGGGGGAGTTGCCATTCAAGGCCAAGGACGCGGCCCGGTTGCGGAGAGGCGATTAGAGCTCGTGAGGATGAGGAGGCATTACTCACTCTCGCAATCGATTGCGGAGGAGCCATATCCCGATGCGTGGCAACATTGGTCCACTGATCCGAGTCTTCGCACGGTATACTTCGAATCTCTCCATTTTCTTTGTCGATTTTTGCTTGAAATTGATTTTTTGTGATTTTTCTCTCTTTTTTTTTTAAAAAAAAAAATCCGAAAATTGATGTTCTTGGTATTGAAAATTGACTTTGATGATTTGCATGTTGTAATGAGTATATGGGTAATCAAAATATGCATTTTGTTTGAAAAAAAGATTGGGCGATTTGCCATTTTTATTTTTTTTTTGAAATATGAGATGACGAAAATTTGTCCGAATCCGGGACGGACTTTTTTTTGTTGCATGTAGGATTTTTGCAATGAGATGGTGCTTCCACGAATGATATGAATGCATGCGTGCATGTTTTATGATTTTTTTGTGAAAAATGGGACGAATTTTTGCTTCCGTTGATTGAATGTATGAATGTGGAAAATTGTTTCTGTATGCTGTTTCATGAAAAATGGGACGGAGTTTAGCTTCCGTTGACTCAATATTATTGACATGTCTCTTTATGCACGAATGGATGATGAATGGTGATTGTTGAAAAACTTTTCTTTTGTGCGAGAAAAATGAAATTTGAGTCCATTATATCTTTGTTATCTTTGCCGAATTTTTTTTTTCAAAACTTTATGTCTATGATGCATGAGTATGCTTTTAAATGCAAATGCAATTTTTTCTTTTTTTTTTTACATTTTTTTTGTTTTTCTTTCAATTGCAAGGTGGAGATCCTTTTGTGATGGAGCAGCTGAATAAGCTGAAGACTCGGGGATCAGTGGAGGCTGTGATCGGCCTGTGGGATAGGCTTCCAGTCTTGGGTAGAGGAGGTTTGATGAGTCCGAGACAGATCGTCATTGAGACCGGGTTGTATGAGTTCATCGAGTGTCTGAGGGGGTTGCTCAAGTTCCCCAAGAGTAAGGGCTTGATTTTTGCTTTGGCGCAGCATTGGTGGGACGTGACCCACACATTCCATTTCTTCTGGGGTGAGGCTACGGTCACACCTTCTGATTATGCTGCGATCACAGGCCTGTCCTTTAAAGGACGCAGCATTTAGTGGCGAGATGGGTACAGTGACCAGGAGCTGCAGGATCTTCTAGGCTTTACCCCCATTCCCAAAAAGGGGATGGAGATGGAGTATGTTGTGGTCCACGGGAAGATCGTGGAGAGCATTGAGAGTTATGAGGCAGGGGACGAGAGAGTGGCTGCTGTGCAGATAGCCAGGGCTTTTCTGTGGTTCGCTTTTTCGAGCACACCTTTTGGACACGCCGAGGGGACGGCGGTATTTGCCCTGCTGCAGACGTTGGCTGACGTGGAGATGGCTGGAGAGGTATCTTGGGGGGAGGCCGGGCTGGCAGAGCTATATTTTGCTCTGGATCGGTACAACAGAAGGCATCGGCTCACGACGTGCTTTGAGTTCCCTCTGGAGGTATAAGCTTTTGCTTTTTCTCTTTTCTTTAAGCACACATTGTTTCTTTCTGCACTTGATTGATGTGATCTTTTCCTTTCGCAGGTATGGGCTCTGGAGTTCTTTCAAGTCACGATGTGGCGGCATCCGGCGGAGCACATCGGGGCATATCCGGCTATGCTCTCCTGGACTAAGCATGCTCGGGAGAAGATAGGTTCCAGGGGGCGCACGACCCTCAAGTACAAGGATTGCCTGCCTTTGGTGAGAGCTGAGACAGATGAGGGGATGAGGTTCTACCCCTGGGGCCACTTCGAGGTAGAGCAGCTGAAGGGTGCGGAGAGGTGGACTGTGGAGTGGAGGATTTTGAGGGGTTTGACCTGTGACGCGTATTACTTGGGGGAGAGAGTGACGCGCCAACATGGCGAGGGTGCGCCTTTGATGGCACCGATGGAGGCTCCCGCTGACATGATGCATCAGACTGAGAGCTCGGAGACCTGGGGTGACTATCGAGGTGGCGTGCACTTCTCGAGGTTTGTGGCGAGCGAGGATTATTCACGATTTATCTTGAGGAGGCTGAGGATGCCCCAGGTTCTGGAGAGAGAGGGGTTAGGGGTTGTGCGGTACCCTCGATCAGACTTTTCGTATGTCCAGGACGGGGTCAGACTGAGAGTACAAATCCCTATCCCTGATCGGGTTCCACGAGCCTTCCGGCCTCGTCCGGATATGAAGGTATGGCTTTTATTGCTTCTGTTTCTTCTTCTTTTCTTTCGTTTCATCATTTTTCGCATCAATTATTTCTGACGCTTTTGTTTCCGTGCAGTTCCCGGCTGTGGTGGTGGAGAAGCTGACGAAGCAGGTGATTGGGGCCAAAAGGTTCCTCAGGAGGATGGTTGCTTGCGGGGCTGCTCAGGGCAGAGCGAGACATGCACAGCCGGCTGTAAGTACCCAAATCTGGCTCATGCCTTCCGGTTAAATTTCCCGGCAATTTCGGTAAGTTTTCCGGTAATTCCCCAGACCTTCCCAGCGTTCCGGAAACATTCCGGAACTGTTTTTAATTAAATAAAGGCTGAAGGGAATCCTTCCTAATTAAGAAACACGTTTTTTAATTAGGAGGGAAGGTTCTAGAATAATGCCACCTTGCATGGTTCTAGAATGCTGAGTCATAATGGATAAGACCGCACGGCCTCATTTGCAAAGGGCCTGCAGCCGCACGGCTTCATTAGCCTTATCCAGACTGCCTATAAATAGAGGCCTCCTCTACCCATTTTACACACACAAAAATCATCCACCATCACACATAATACGTAAAATACACTCCCAAGAGCTGCTGGAAGTCCAAGAAGGTGAAGAAGAAAGCCAAGAAGCCACCTCCCTCCTCCTTGAAGATCCAAGATCAAGTCCTCCTCCTAGCTCCGTCCAAAGAAGAAGAGGAAGCCATTGGTAACCTCGCACGCTCTAACCTTGCATCTTAAATTGCTATATGTGATTATATTTGCTCATTACATTCATACATTGCATTTATCTTGCTTGGGACTTGGTAGTTTATCATAAAGATCATATCTTTATCCCCCTTTCCCCCTTTGCATGCATTAGGTATCCTTTTCCATTAAAAATGTAATCTTTGAATCAAAGGTGCATCCTTTGCACCTAAAAATGTATCTTTTCATTAAAAATGTCATTTTTCATCATACATTCCCCCATGTCCCCATTAATAACCTTGGAGCGGACCGGTGTAAAAGATCCTATCTTTACATCGTTCCTTCCATTAAAGGTTCATGATCTCTTTAGAAAGGGACACCTTGAACCCTATATCTCCGATTATCGCTTAAGAAAGAGTATGAAGCATCTATACGAGCTCGACCGTCTTAAAGCGTAGGATTGATGGGCTAAGGACATTCCTTCCTAAAGAACCTCATCTTTGACCAAAAGAGAGTCATTCTCTCGATCACGCAAGTCCCGAGGGTCCCGAGTTTAAAATGCGATGATCACAAGTCCAAGATGAGGACGGGATCATAATCCCGAATACATAAAATTCCAAGGAATCCCGAGCGACAACCAACAAATGGTTTGTACGTCCGGAAGACAACTTGGGACATTTCCCCCTTATTTTCAAACACATGCACACAAGAAAGCACGCAAGCAAGCACGATTAATGAAATCTTGGGAGACTTGCTCCGGCAAGGCACTTTGGGTGAACGCCAAACGTTCTTCCCAAGGGGTAACTTAACCTCCGAACCCAAGTAAAAACCTTTTTTTCAAAGTTTTGAGGTAATCAAAATGGCGTGGCGACTCCGTTTTTCAAATAACTCGGATGTCTTCAAACTCGCGTGAATCCAACACAAAATTTGGGCACCACATTCACAGTTTGGCGACTCCGCTGGGGATAATCCCAAAGGAGAAAAGCTTTATTTTCAAAACAAAAGTCGATACTTGGTATATAGGTGGACCCCACTTACCCTTCCTGTATCGCTCCCTAACCCGGGGCTTGGGATAACCAGGTGGTTTAACAATCCCACGTACCAGTATCCCTTTTTCAAAAAAAAAATAAAAAATATATAATTTTGAAAAATAGAAGAAAGCTTTTCCCTTTGAGCGGGTTAGACTCCCATCGCCGATTTCATTAATCGTGCTTGCTTTCTTTACCATGCATTGCATCATTTGCATCTTGGAATCTGCATACTTCGAACGGAAACAACCCGAAAAATAGCAAAAGGAGTGGAACCTGGAAAATTGATCCATGCGGTCGTACGGCTCAATCCTCATTGGATTCCGACCGGGCGACCTCGGTGGCAATTCCACCAGGGAAAAATCATGGTTAATGCGCAGTCCTAGCGGCTTGGGGCTATTCAGCTCCATGGTGGCCAGGGCTCCCGAAAATTTACGTGCTTACGTGTTGCATTTTCCCCGTCCCGAAAATCATTCCTTTAAAACACATTTATGAAAATCTCTGTTTTAACTCAAAAAGGAACATTTTTAGGAGACCGCACACTACGCGCACCTGATATATCCTGTACACTTTTGCACGCACGTCCTTCAAACCCGAGGGTGGTTCCAGTGCGATCACGGACAGCCTTACGATGCTCCCGCGCGCACGGAATCATCCCAACCTCCCCATGGCAGCCAGTGTCGACCAATGCACAGTCCGTGTCACACGTTTCAAAAAACCGTGACTTTTGGTTGGTTTTTGGTCTAGTCCGTGTCATATAGCCCAGTTGCATACCCTCGTAAAGGTCAAACCTTAGTTCATAACGGAAGAAGAACTCTGCCAAAATTCCGACAAGGAAAAATTGGCGAGATCTCGACTCCGACATTGACTATTGACCTTGACCCGCACGGAATGCGTAAGAGTCAAGACCGAGTCTTTGCCAACAAATCAAAAGATCTTTCGCTCAAGCGAAGCTCTGCCAAAATTCCGACAAGGAAAAATTGGCAAGATCTTGACCCGGCATTGACTTCGATTCTGACTCACGCCCGGCGTATGCAACGAAGTTCAATGTGACACCGTGTCATCCGGCTTTCGCCGCCCGACCCATGCCTATTATTTTCTCGGACATTACCGAAAGTCAAAACGTCATTTCGCTCAAGCGAAACTCTGCCAAAACTCTGTTAAGGCAGAGAGACGAGACTTTCTCGGTATTGCCTTGACCATAATCCGCATCGCTCGTGCGTTGAAAGGTCCTATGACCCGCTAGACCCGTTAGGAGCGTTCTTTACTCTCGGTCGGTGGGATCCGCGTGCCCTATAGGACCCTCGCCCGGGGCTGTTGATGGATGTGTATTTACCCATCCAAATGATGCACTTTTAGGCTTTCTTTGTGTTTGATTCCCGAGTTTTATGTATATTTGATGTGGTTTGTGAGTATTTTATGAGTACAGGGTATAGAGCTGATTAAAGGTTCATTTTATGGCTAAAAAGTGCAAAAGGAATAAAGTGGAGCGGAGCTCAAGGACTAAACTGGCATTTGGAAGCTTTTGGACCAAATGGGAATTATTGGAAATTTAGGGACTGAACTGGAATTATGGAATTTTCGGACGAATTTAATATATAAAAATTCCCGGGATAAAATGAAAAATAAAAGTCCAAAGAGCGAAGCGCAGAATAAGTCATTAAAGTGGTCAAAGTGCGAAGAGAAAATCGCGAGACGGAACGAGTATATAAATGGTACAAAATCAAGTCAAGGTTGGCCGGCCAAAGAAGGAGCTGTGCTGGGCCACTTGGAAAGAATTTGGGCCATTGCTAGAGGAATTTGGGGCCAAGGTTAGGCATTTGGGGCCAAGGGTTGGCCGAAGGTTGAAACAGCAAAGGGCGACCGCTCTAACAAGAAGCGCGGCCGCCCTAGTTGTTGCGCGGTCGCCCTTATGGGCCGTGATTTTCCTTATGTGAGCGCGGCCGCCCTTCTTGTTAGAGCGGTCGCCCTTTGCTGTTTCAACCTTCGGCCAACCCTTGGCCCCAAATGCCTAACCTTGGCCCCAAATTCCTCTAGCAATGGCCCAAATTCTTTCCAAGTGGCCCAGCACAGCTCCTTCTTTGGCCGGCCAACCTTGACTTGATTTTGTACCATTTATATACTCGTTCCGTCTCGCGATTTTCTCTTCGCACTTTGACCACTTTAATGACTTATTCTGCGCTTCGCTCTTTGGACTTTTATTTTTCATTTTATCCCGGGAATTTTTATATATTAAATTCGTCCGAAAATTCCATAATTCCAGTTCAGTCCCTAAATTTCCAATAATTCCCATTTGGTCCAAAAGCTTCCAAATGCCAGTTTAGTCCTTGAGCTCCGCTCCACTTTATTCCTTTTGCACTTTTTAGCCATAAAATGAACCTTTAATCAGCTCTATACCCTGTACTCATAAAATACTCACAAACCACATCAAATATACATAAAACTCGGGAATCAAACACAAAGAAAGCCTAAAAGTGCATCATTTGGATGGGTAAATACACATCCATCAAACACCCACAAACTAACCTTTTGCTCGTCCCGAGTAAAACAAAACTAAGAGAATAAAAATAAAAATAAAACTACTCTAACTATTAATAATAAAATATAAAAACAAAATAATTATTTTTGGGATGTTCTATCATAGATGATTCATTGGCCATACAAGTCTCAGACTCTCACCAACACACATAATCAACAAGTGCCACCACAGTAATGGGATTACAATCACATTGAAGCATAAAAATCATAATTTTCCACCGCGGCCTGAATGATGAATGAATTATGGGAGGTCACTGCCAACAACCTAAGATTGTTTATGGATTCACTAAGTGATGCTCTAAATCAATATGTCATAGACAGTACAAACCAAAAAGGACACTCATATGCATATTTACACGATTGTCAACCCGGTTACTCGATATTGAAAGAATAATATGGCTTAAAAGTTATGTGCGAAAGATCGCAGGGCTAGGTTCATGGTTACAAATGAAGGTAAGGACATACGAAACATAAGAAAGTGAAACTAGAAAGTCTTCTTGTAACAATACATCCTCCACTTACCCTTATTACTTTCCAATGTGCCAACCCACAAACTAAAACTTTTTCATACATCAACATGGGGTTGGGAACATTCCACTACTTCCTTTGGTCACCTTGAAACATGATTTTCACTTTTGATATTAGAGAGGGCTCGATTTTTTCATTTTTTTTTTTTTTTTTTTTATTTTTTTATTTTTTTTTTTGCTTTGTACAATTTCATCACGAAGAATGTGCATTCAATATTTTTTTTTTTTTTTTTTTTATCAAGCCCCTCTTTTCATTACATAACATGACCCATTTTTTTTTTCGTGACCACTTTCCACTCGATCCTTTGATTATCAAAACATCCCCCAAAATATCCCCATTCTTTCCCTAGTTTCACTTTCTTGAAAAGGTAAGAAAATAGTGTATAAGTTAAAAGGGTGGGATAATATGGGTACAAATGAAGGCGAATGGTGGTCTAAGATAACCTCCCACTTTGTGAGAGATTCCATTCTTTTTCAAGCTCAAACGGGTTCTAGCGGAAAAATTTTATATAAGTGACTAGAAAGTTTAAGGCTCACAAAAAGGGATTCAAAAAATAGCCATATATACCAAGTAACCTATTGACGTGTTATTGACAATCATGCAAACATGTTCTAGGGACCCCGAGAATACACAAAGTGATCCCATAAAAGGCACCTAAGTTGATGACAATAACCAAGAAAATGATACGGAAGTGAGAGGTGGTGCAATCATAATTTAAATGTTTCAATGCAATCCCAATCACCACACTAATAATAACACATGTGATTTTAAAAATTCAAGCACACTCTAATCATCACAGACTTTGGCCAACATCCCAACTATGAAAAGAACAAAATTTTTAAATTTTTCTATTTTTTTAGAGGGTGACACTATATACACTCCCCTATAAACCCACAAACTCGGAGAGTTACCCACCCCCAAACTCAAAACATGCTATGTCCTCATAGCAAAGAGAACAAAAGCGTGCCTTAAGTTCGACGGATGGCAAGACACTACTAAACAGTAATTAACATAAAAATAAAACATACCTCATTGGGTTGCCTCCCAAGCAGCGCATTTGTTTAAAGTCGTTAGCCCGACTATGGTCCCAAACTTACTTGGCCTTTGCTTTGCGGCCTTTGGACCATCTCCTTTCCTCACGGGCACAGATGCCCTTCTCTTTCCAAATCAACACTCCATTGTCAACAAGTAGGGGTAAAGCCACATTTATTTTTGAAACTTTACGCTTGTGTTTACCCCTTTTTCTTTTCTTTTTATTGGGGTTTCCACCCCCAAACTCAACCTTTTCTGCAACCTGCAGAACACCATTCTCACAACCAAGATCAAGAGAGTTATCATGCACAAAAATAGTAGCAAATATAGAATCAGATAAATCACTATAACTCTCCTCACTAACTCTCGATTTTGAAGGCCCTTGTGGTAAATGTGATGGATTCGACTCTTTATGGGAGTCGTGTGGGGTGTGATACGACCCGTTACTCCTAGAGTATTGGTCGGCCTTAATGTTACTAGCCAAGGGACAAACGTCCGCATTATCCCCACTTTTCTCACCTCCATTCACATCATATATGACCATTGGTACATCATTTATGGCTCCTACAAAATCATTTTTGGAGGAGATTTTCTTATCATTTTTAGACATAACAAACTTGCATTCTTCCCCCATGCCTCTCAAGGACACCACCCCTTGACACACATCAATGGTGGCCTTAGTGTCAAACATAAATGGCCTCCCAAGCAGAATGGGAGTTTTCAATTGCTCCTCACTTGATCCCTCCATACACATCACATAAAAGTCAATGGGGATAATGATTTTATCAATTTTAACCAACACCCCTTCAAGAACCCCTAAAGGTCTTTTAATTGAGAGATCCGCCAATTGCAAGTCTCTCATGGGTGGTTTCAACTCACATGCCCCCAAATTTCTAAAAACATGAAAGGGCATCACATTGACACTTGCCCCAAGATCTAACAAACCTTTAAAATTTTGACCCCTTACAGAAATTGGGATAGTGAAACACCCGGGGTCTTTTTGAACATGATTAACTTTTTCATTCTCATTAACATCATCATTATTATCAAAACAATTAATATTATCAAGAGAAGATAGAAATACCTCCTCGATTTCTTCACTCTCATCCCACACTGTCGTGATTGACTTTGCTTGCTCAGGTGGGTTCTTCTCTTTCATCAACTCTTGGGCAACCTTCACAAGTTGCTCTACTTGTGTGCCCATCTTTTCAAAAGGAAAAGATCTCGTATTTCTATTACTTTGCTGCATCTCCATTCTTAGCTGGATTTGCCGACTCCCAAGGCTCTTTATCATGTTGTCCAGGTGGTGGCACATGAAGAGGTTTCACTTGCTGATTATGATAGCCACCCCATGGATTGTAGTTGCCATATTGGTTGCCTTGGGGTGGTGGCCTTGGTGCATATCCATTGAAAGCATGTGCCTGTTCAGGATTATACAAGAAATTTGCTGCACTTGGACACATATTAGTCACATGAGATGATAAACCACAATTTGTACAATAATCAGTAATAACATTGGCACCAACAGAAGTGCCACAGGCAGTCAATTTATCAAATTTACTACTCAAGACTGCAATTTGCTTAGAAAGATTATCAGTAGCAGTCAAATCTAATACCCCCCTTGTCCTACCCCTCGAACTCTTTTGTTGAGAATTAGCACTCAACATCTCAAATAAAGCCTTAGTCTCATCCGGGGTCTTGGCTCCAATTGAGCCTCCAGCAGCATTGTCAACCATTGATTGACCATTGTCATTCAAGCCATCATAGAAGGCTTGGTTCAGTGAGGGTAGTGTGAAATTATGATGGGGACATTGCATTATCATCGTATTAAATCTTTCCCATGCCTCATGAAAGGGCTCCCCCACATCTTGGGAAAATGTCATCAATTTCTGTCTAAAACTAGCCAAAAGATGATGTGGGTAATATCTTTTAAGGAACACATCTTGCAATTCTACCCAAGTACTAATGCTGCTCGGTGCAAGCATCAGCAACCATGTTTTAGCCACTCCCTTAAGAGTGTAAGGAAAACACTTCAGTCTAATTTGCTCCTCAGTCACTCCCTGTCTTAACAAAAATTGAGCAACAACAATAATATACTCTTTAAGGAACGTAAGTGCATCCTCACCAGGCAATCCGTGAAAGCTTGGCAACATGGCAAAGTATTGTCCTTTGACCTCTAGATTTTTGGCTGCATCGGACAGCACTATGCAAGAGGTAGATGTGTCTACCCTAGGTCTCAGGAAATCATTCATAGTTTGTGCCGGTGGTACTGCCATCTCGGCTTTTTCTTCCTCTACCTCGGTGGTGGAGGGTTCAGACTCGATGTCTGAGTCTGAAAAGAGAGGATTAAAGAGGGGATCGCCCTCAAATTCTTCCTCAAGTCTATTTATGTTGTCGTTCAATGGAACCAATGTAGGCTTCAAAGAACGACGACCTTGCATTCACTACCTAACCTACTTGTTTACTTGCAACAAGTCCCCGGCAACGGCGCCAAAAACTTGATGGAGGAAAACTCCCTCTTGTAATAAAAACCGAGCAAGTGTACTCACTACCGGTGTAGCAGTATGCAATTGCAGGGGTCGAATCCACAGAGACTCGTTGGTAAACAAGTAAAGTGAAAGCAGTGAATTGAGTAACCAAAGTTTATAATTTTTATTTGAAACTAAGAGCATAAATAAATAACTAAAACTAAATAAACAAGAAAACAGATTATGAGCAGAGATTCGTAGATTGGAATTCACTATACCATCATTCTATGCACAATTTTACTTAGAAAACATCAACTCAACTTCTAGGGTTCATTCACTTTTGCTAGGATCGACACGGTTAGGTGGCCGAATTACAATCCTAAATACTCTCTTAATATTGTAGATTCTATTACGGTTCCACAATAGGCCAAGAATAAATTAAGAACGAAAGAATAAAAGAACCTAACTTTAATCGATTTCTATTACGGCCTCAATTAAAGCTATTCAATCAATAGTTGTCTATGGATCAAAATCCCAAATTAATGGCGAATTCGATACCCCAAATATTCAAAGACGAGTTCGTATCTTAACATACGTCTCAAATCTAAGAACATGAAATTAAAATCTATTGATGAACTAGAAGGAATTAAATAGAAAGAATTAAAAATATAATTGCATAGAAATCCGGTTAAGATCAAAACAATCTACAAATCTAATAAATTAGCTACTCATAATTTACAAAATAATAAAAACCTGGAAGTCGAATTGTTCTTCTTCTTCGGAATTGTTCCCAGAGAATAAAAACTCTAACTAATAATTATGATATTATGTTCTAGATCTCCTTTTCAAAACCGTGGCTGCTTGTATTTATAAAACTAATAGGTCAACAGTGATCAAAGCATGGAAAAGACTAGTCTGCCCTTGAGTTGTACGTCAAAAACGGCTGCTGATGATGTCCGAGCGCGGCCGCCCTAGTTGTTGCGCGGTCGCCCTTATGGGCCGTGATTTTCCTTCTGTGAGCGCGGCTCATAATCTGTTTTCTTGTTTATTTAGTTTTAGTTATTTATTTATGCTCTTAGTTTCAAATAAAAATTATAAACTTTGGTTACTCAATTCACTGCTTTCACTTTACTTGTTTACCAACGAGTCTCTGTGGATTCGACCCCTGCAATTGCATACTGCTACACCGGTAGTGAGTACACTTGCTCTCGGTCGGTGGGATCCGCGTGCCCTATAGGACCCTCGCCCGGGGCTGTCCACCCTGGGAGGTCGAAATACAGGTGGAATACGAGGGGCATATAGACGTAGTGACGGAACCCACTGATCCAGGATCTAGAGTAGTTGCGAAAAAAGAAGGGCAAACCCCCCTTTTCCAACCAAATAGAAATAAATAAAAGACATTGTTTTAAGTAAACTTGAACAATTAATGTAATCATAATTGCATGGTCCTGTCTCTGAAATCCCTAATCGAGACCTCCTCGGTCCGATTTCCTATCCCGACCTTTCATGGTCAAACCCCTAATCGAGACCTCCTCGGTCCGATTTCCTATCCCGACCTTTCATGGTCAAATCCCTAATCGAGACCTCCTCCGTCCGATTTCCTATTTTCCTATCCCGTCCTTTTATGGTCAAATCCCTAATCGAGACCTTTTCGGTCCGATCTCCGATTTTCGATCTTGTCTTTTCAAGGTCTCATCTTTTCCGATCAATTAGGATTAGGAGAAAATGTGTTTTAAGCAAAAGTTAAGCGATAAGTGCATGTTACTTGAGCTTTCAGCCTAAACACTTGCCCCCGAGTCTAAACCTCACCCATCTCCGAGTCTAAACCTTGCTTACCCCTAGTCTAAACCTTATCCACCTTCGAGTCTAAACCTCACCCATCCCCGAGTCTAAACCTTATCCACCTTCGAGTCTAAACCTCACCCATCTCCGAGTCTAAACCTTGCTTACCCCGAGTCTAAATCTTGCCTACCCCTAGTCTAAACCTTGCCTATCCCTTTCCCGCAGCGAGAAAGAAGTGGACGAGAATACCGGGTCAGCAACTTGTTAGCGCAAAATTCTCGTACGCTCGCCGTAATCCTCGCTTTGTCGGGCTCGTAGAGTCGAATGGCCGATTTGACAGAAAACAGCAGTGGTTTGGGTAATCAGATGACTAGGGAAGAAGAGCTAGCCTTAGCCCTGGAAAAGAGTCATAAGGTCCATGAGGAACAACAAGCCATGATCATTGATGCGCTCCGTAGCCATAGAGTTCAGATAGTGGTCGAAGCCAATGATTCCTTGGTAGAAGATGAAACTCCAGATGCAGCAATTTCAGCTCCTCTATCCTATAACCAATGCCCTCCTCCATCCACATATGATCCCTTGCCAAGGACTACCCCTTTGCAGCCCTTTCCAATGTCCCAAGCCATCGTGGTCCCGATGACCTCACCTCCTCGATAAGACCCGGCTTTGTTCACCACCAACAGAGCAAATGCTACGGCTACCCCGATTTCTCGGCCCGGTCGGGTTCGGGTCATCATCTTGGAATGGGTCGGTTTATCGCTTCACGGCCCGATCGGTTTAGGTCATCATCTTGGAATGGGTCGGTTTGCAGCTTCCCAAGCCCGACAGGTTTGACATGACCCCGCAAACCAATTTGGATCGGTTCGCTCCTCGGGCTCCAAGCTCTACCCTCTCCTCCAGCTTAGGAAGTCGACAAGGTCAAATGCTCCTCATCCAATTCCGCACTCACCGTTACGCAAGTTGCTTCGCTCACCAAGTACAAGATACACATTGTTCTTCCAATCCACGTCCCTCGGTGTGGTCAAGACACGTTCGGTCCTACTTTTATAGTGCCTCGAAACTCATGTCTTCGGCAGTCATTTGGATCGGCGCTCGCACTCCCCGGTATTCAACTATTACGAGCCATATATCCCCGTCTTCGACAAATGTCGACCCTATGAGGCCCCTTATGAGTCTCACCACTCCCGATCCTTTGGTTCGTATTCCTATGCTTCAAGTTTGACTTATAAGGAAGGTTATGGTCACGATCACACTTTGAATGCTCGGACCGTCATCTCTCCCACCAGTGGTACTTCCTATCGTGGTTTCATTTGCCGATGCCAATCTTGTGGCGGGGTCGTGTGGTCCTAATGCTCCTATTGACTCGTTCGAAGGAATATTGGTAGAGCCAATTAAGAAAATACAGGAAAAGCCTAGCAGAGAAAGTGTCGACAATCGCTCGACGCAAGCCATCTCAACCTACCAATCTCGCGCATCTGACACAAAGGGGTCGAATCTTGACGCTTACATTGATGATTACATAAAAGGGTTCGTGCACGGGGAAGCACTTACGGTTTGAAAATGTCTCGCCGCTATAGACCTTACCTTTCCAACACGGCCGCAACATCTCGGTAAAGGAAAGAAGGCATTGTGTACAATGGACGACATCAAGAAGGTACCAATAAATAGTGGTCCTCCGAGACAACGAGAACATTTTGATGATTTTGGGATACCCATGGGCTTAATCTTCAAGGCTTTAGTAAAGTTAGGCCTCACGGAGCCCCTTAGAGACTACCATCCAAAGAGCTCAAATGCACTCCTCGACATGAATGAGCATTGCACCTTCCATAGTCATTATGGCCACACAACCGACAACTGTATAGCCTTGAAGAAAGCGGTCCAAGGGTTAATCGAAGCAGGCAAGCTTGAGCGCCCCAATGGACCAAAACCGACTGACTGCTCGTAATGGTGACCAAGTCAATGACCAAGGTTCGGATCAAAGAGCATCAAGAATTTACTTCCAATGTCGAAGGGTAGAAATGTAGTCCGACAAATAAGAGTAGCTAGACTAGGGTTTACCTATCCTTAAGCAAGATTAGAAAAGAAAAAAAATAGTCTCTCAGTCAACCTTCGTAGGTTCTAGTTCTTTTCTCTTTCAATCAAGTCCTTCACGGACATTGTAATTAATCTTCAATTTTCTATAAAAGAGTCTTCTTCTTTTCTTGCTAGACTTAAGACATTATTTGCACACCTACATTACATTTAATGAAATGGTTTTATTTTATATGATCACTTGCATTGCTCAACAAGTAATCTCTCGAAATAATTCACGTTCTGATTAATCGGTGTGAGAAAGTCAACCAATGCTCTCCCTATACACCTTCCTTAGGCCTCCATCAAGCCATACACTTTCCTTGCTTCACAAAAAAGGCCTTCATTAAACCATACACTTTCCCAATCATGCCCCCACCTTCATCTTGACCAAGTCAACGACGGCGGCAACATCAAGGGACAACAAAAGGCCACTCAGCTTCGAAAGATTGACCCCGTGTCAACAACAACCTAAGAGCTTGCCAAGAATGTTCAAGCAGGGGCTTGCCTTGGTCCTCGAGTACTTTAGCAAATAAAAAAAATGTAGTGCAAAAAGAGTAATACCCAGCTAGGCTGAATATCCCAAAAAAGGCGAGTCCTAGGCAAAAACAGGGTTGCACATATATAAAAAGAAAGAAAAGGAAAAATCTTAGTGCAAAAGAGTAATACCTAGCTAGACTGAAAATCCCAAAAGGCAGTCTAGGCAAAAAACAGGGTTGCACATAAAAAAATGAGGCCAAGGACCCAGCGTCACTAATCAAAAGCTTGACGGACAGGCAAGACCAAGGCTCAGAAAATGAAAGTTGTCGATAACAACGGGACGGTCGAAGCAAAGCCATAGCCTGTAGGCACGTGCAAATCCTTTCTTCCCCAATGAAAGAGGAAGCAATCAGAAGCAGCCGTCCAAGAATGACTTGGTCAAGGAATCATCCCGAGGCCCAAGCCTCACCATCCAATCTTTTCATCCGAGCCTTTTCACTAAAGGAACCACACAAATCCCATTTCCCAAAACAGTCCGGCCAAGGCCGAACTACGGCGACCTGAGCTCCTCACAACGAGGGGAACGTAGGCAACCAGCAATGGTCCGGTCATAAACATATCCAAATTCCTGAAAACCAGGTCTCATCAAATGACCTCTCCCATAGACACAGTCAAATCCCAGAAAACCCGGTCTCATCAATGACCTCCCTGTACACAAACCTTTCTTTTACACCAGCCAATCTTGATCCGCGGCAGTGGTTGACTTTCTCCTCATGATTAATCAGAATGTTTGTTCATATCGAGATTAATGGTTGAATAACCCGAACATCAATAAAGGGTTTTAAGCAATCTTGTGATCATTGTAAATAAAACAAAGTTTTCAGATGTCTTGACAAGTCTTCTCTTTCTACATCTTAGGAAAAATAGTGCTAAACATCGATTTTACGTCGCCAGGGCTTCCATACACTTTTACAAACCCTTCTACGCTTATACTCTCTCAAAAGAGTCAAACCCAAAGCGAGTTTTGCGCCTACATTGAATAAGGCCGTCAAAATAACACAAAAATCGGGATCTATTCCCACTTTTCGAAAAAAAATATGCCCCGCATGTATACATTTCTAAAATCTTTTCTTTCACATCTTCTTAAGGTTGACTGATTGACTAAAAAAAAAAAAAATAAAAAAAAAAAAAAAAGGGGATAGGTTTTCCCTCTTCTGCTACAATTCGCATTAGGGCTGCCTTGGAACTCTTCAAAATTGGGTCTTTGCCAAGCCATTCCTTTAAACTGGGGCTTCTTTAGCCATTTTTGGGGTTCGCATCGAGTTCTTCACTAGGTCCCTAGATGGATTCAGTCTTGGCCAAGATCAACCTCAGGATCATTTCCGCAGTACCAATCAGATTGGGATTTTTGTTAGAACACTGCATCGGGCTTCGCCAAGTCACTTCGCCTACTCGTTTCATTCAACCGGGGCTTTGCCAAATGAAAGGATCTTTCCTTGCTTTAGTAAGACATGGGGCTTTGCGAAAGTTTTTCCTCGCCGGGCTTCGATAAGTTACATCCATCCCTAGAAGAGAGGTTTGATCACTTCAATATCTGCTTCGGTTATAAAAGCCTGTCAGCATCAGCTTCAAGCGCCAGAGTTTAAGAAAAGGACATTCATCGAAACCCGAGGTTTAAACCCAGTTTCAGCTCAAGAGGGAATTCTAGACCACGTTGACAAAATCTCAAAGAACAACAAAGAAGTTCGACCCGCACCCGAGGGATATGACCCCACCCGTTTGAAACCCGTCTTAAACAATTCCCAAATACATTCCATATGTACATCCGCACCAGGCCCCTACCATGTTTCCAAGAAAAAGAAAAAATCACCCCTAGGCTCAAGTAACGTGCCAATTGCTAGTGATAACATTTTCTCCCAAAAGCGCCTTCGTTACTTTCGTTATAACAAGATAACGCCAGGCGACAGTTTCCTAATTGTCAAGTTTTCCAAACTTTAGCTACCCATATCTCTGATTCGAAAGAGATTGAGAAGTATGCTCAAGTTTTTCCCAACTTTAGCTACCCATATCTCTGATTCGAAAGGGATTGAGAAGTATGCTCAAGTTTTTCCAAGCTTTAGCTCCCTCTATCTCCGTCATAAAAGAGATAGCGCCGTAAGCTTTAGCTTACGTTAAAAGGAAATAATTTTTAGGTGACGGCCTCCAAGAATTGTCAAATTAGGTGACAGCCTCCAGGAATTGTCAAATTAGGTGACAGCCTCCAGTAATTGTCAAATTAGGTGACAGCCTCCAGTAATTGTCAAATTAGGTGACAGCCTCCAGTAATTGTCAAATTAGGTGACAGCCTCCAGTAATTGTCAAATTAGGTGACAGCCTCCAGTAATTGTCAAATTAGGTGACAGCCTCCAAGAATGGTGTCAAAAATTAGGTGACGGCCTCGGGTAATTGTCAAAATTAGGTGACGGCCTCCGGTAATTGTCAAATTAGGTGACGGCCTCCGGTAATTGTCAAATTAGGTGACGGCCTCCGGTAATTGTCAAATTAGGTGACGACCTCCAAAAGTAATTGTCAAAATTAGGTGACGGCCTCCGGTAATTGTCAAATTAGGTGACGGCCTCCGGTAATTGTCAAAATTAGGTGACGGCCTCCAAAGACTGTCAAAATTAGGTGACGGCCTCCGGTAATTGTCAAATTAGGTGACAGCCTCCAAGAATTGTCAAATTAGGTGAGCCTCCAAAAGAATTGTCAAATTAGGTGACGGCCTCCAAGAAATTGTCAAATCACGGCCTCCGGTAATTGTCAAAATCTCAAGGATCCTAGACATCGTTCCTAACTATCTAGTGATGCTTGAACTATGATCAAGGCTTGATTCCTCAGGGATACGTAGGTAGCCTTTCCTAGAAGGTCCGGCCATCCGACCACTTTGGTCACCTGTTCCTTCGTCACTCCTCGGTGATGAAGTAGTCCCTCATAGAGACCACCTTGGTCATTTCTAGCATGTCCCCAAAAGAGGGATCAATTGCTTGACCTCCTAGGTCATTTTCTATTTTCCCCAAGAAGAGACCGGTTTTCTCTTCTCCCTTCCTCGGCGGATCTTATTCCGAACTACGGCTGGCTTGATTCCTCCGGATACGTAGGTAGCCTTCCAAAAGGTTCGGCCACTCGGCCGTCTCGGTCATCTAATCCGTCTCGGCATTCGCCGAGATCGGATCCTTTTCTATCGACAACCCCACTTGCCTTGCAAGTGACGTTGCCGAGGGGCTTACTGTAAGTACCCAAATACGCTCATGCCTTAGGTTAAATTTCGGCAATTTTTCGGTAAGTTATTGAACTTTTCCCGGCGTTCGGAAATATTCGAAACTGTTTTTAATTAAATAAAGGCTGAAGGGAATCCTTCCTAATTAAGAAACACGTTTTTAATTAGGAGGGAAGGTTCTAGAATAATGCCACCTTGCATGGTTCTAGAATCTTGAGTCATAATGGATAAGACCGCACGGCCTCATTTGCAAAGGGCTCAGCCGCACGGCTTCATTAGCCTTATCCAGATGCCTATAAATAGAGGCCTCCTCTACCCATTTTACACACACAAAAATCATCCACCATCACACATAATACGTAAAATACACTCCCAAGAGCTCCGGAAGTCCAAGAAGGTGAAGAAGAAAGCCAAGAAGCCACCTCCCTCCTCCTTGAAGATCCAAGATCAAGTCCTTCTCCTAGCTCCGTCCAAAGAAGAAGAGGAAGCCATTGGTAACCTCGCACGCTCTAACCTTGCATCTTAAATTGCTATATGTGATTATATTTGCTCATTGCATTCATACATTGCATTTATCTTGCTTGGGACTTGGTAGTTTATCATAAAGATCATATCTTTATCCCCCTTTCCCCCTTTGCATGCATTAGGTATCCTTTTCCATTAAAAATGTAATCTTTGAATCAAAGGTGCATCCTTTGCACCTAAAAATGTATCTTTTCATTAAAAATGTCATTTTTCATCATACATTCCCCCATGTCCCCATTAATAACCTTGGAGCGGACCGGTGTAAAAGATCCTATCTTTACATCGTTCCTTCCATTAAAGGTTCATGATCTCTTTAGAAAGGGACACCTTGAACCCTATATCTCCGATTATCGCTTAAGAAAGAGTATGAAGCATCTATACGAGCTCGACCGTCTTAAAGCGTAGGATTGATGGGCTAAGGACATTCCTTCCTAAAGAACCTCATCTTTGACCAAAAGAGAGTCATTCTCTCGATCACGCAAGTCCCGAGGGTCCCGAGGTTAAAATGCGATGATCACAAGTCACAAGATGAGGACGGGATCATAATCCCAAATACATAAAATTCCAAGGAATCCCGAGCGACAACCAATAAATGGTTTGTACGTCCGGAAGACAACTTGGGACATTTCCCCCCCTTATTTTCAAACACATGCACACAAGAAAGCACGCAAGCAAGCACGATTAATGAAATCTTGGGAGACTTGCTCCGGCAAGGCACTTTGGGTGAACGCCAAACGTTCTTCCCAAGGGGTAACTTAACCTCCGAACCCAAGTAAAAACCTTTTTTTCAAAGTTTTGAGGTAATCAAAATGGCGTGGCGACTCCGTTTTTCAAATAACTCGGATGTCTTCAAACTCGCGTGAATCCAACACAAAATTTGGGCACCACATTCACACCGGCGCCTGTAGAGCGGGAGACTTCCCCTATTCCTTCGGAGCATTCTACCGAGACTCCTCTTTCTCCTCTCATAGATCCCGTCATGGAGCTGCCTCCGGACCACGTCATTCTCGGGGATTTGCATGGACATGGACATGTCTGGCGCCACGGTGGATCATCTTCGCATGTCCAGGGATCTGATGCGTTCACGTTCGGATATGACTTCTTTGCGGATCTCGGCTTGCCTTATCGTGGCGTACCGATTGATCCAGGCGAGCCTCTCTTTGGAGACGAGGATGACGATCCCGAGCCCGAGATGTTCTTGGCTACTGAGGAGGCGGGCCCGAGTCGCAAGAGGGATCGGGGGAAAGCGCCAGCCACTGAGGATTCTGATTGATGATCTCTGATTGATTATGGGATTATACCTGTTTTGACAGATACAGTTTATTTTTATGCACACACATTTTTTTTGTTTTTTTTTGGAATGTAATAATCTAGGATTACTGTTATTTTTTTATCTATTATGAATGCAATGTTGCATGAGCCCTGGTTTTTTGGCAAGGGTGTGAAGGTTTGGTATATGAACTGTTTGGACAGGCTTTGCACAGGTTTCGAGCGGCTGGGATGAAATATTCCTCCGTGGTGCAGCAGTTTAAACTGCTGCAGATTTTTTTCTGGTGGTGACAATCATGTCCGCGCGGACAGGGTCGAATTCTGGCAGGTTTCATTTATTTCGGTGGTTGGATCTGGTTTGGACCATAAATATCATTGAAACTTCATCTTCTCCAGTTCAAACTCACTGGAATTTCGGGAGAGAAGAGAGAAAAGCCATGGAAATGACCAAAAATTCTCCAAAATTGTCCAAAGAAAGGCAAATGTTGTTCTTTGAAAAGTTCAAGGAGTGGTGTAGGGAGATTATGCACGAGAGAAGATCATTCTTTGAAGAAAGGTACAAGATAAAATGCTTGTGGTCTCTCAAAGAATTGGTTCCGGACTATGATCTCTTGAGGGCTTCTTCTTCATTTTGGGATACTAGAAGGCATGTCTTTTGCTTTTCTTACAATGAAATGGTCCCGACTGTTGAAGAATTTCGGGCTTTGCTTGGTGGTCCCGAGGTGGAGGAGATTGCGATTCCTTTGCCCGGAGGAGCTTCTTTTGTTGACAAGTTGTGCAACCTTCTTCATCTTTCCCCGGAGGAAGCACAAGGTATGATCTGTGGTCCCGATCATTTTGACATTTCTGGTCTTCCTGATAGATTTAGGGGTTTAGGCTTGATTGATGATGCCTATTGGGATGCTTTTGCACTCTGCATGTTTGGTACCTTGTTTATGGTTTACTCTTTTGGGATTTGTCATCGGGCTTTGCTGGATGTGGTTGTACACTGCCGTTCGGGCCGGGATGTTGTGCCCTTGATCCTGGGAGAGACCCTTCATGCTCTTGACAGGTTGGCTACCGGGAGGCGGTATATGCACGGGGGCAGCCCGTTTCTTTTGACTATGTGGCTGATGGAGCGCCTGGGGGTTCTTCGCGAAACTTCTGATGCAGTCAAACCTTGGACTTTTGCCAGGAGAGGGGTTACTGTGGACCTCGATGATCAGGGCTCATGGGAGTATTGGATGGCTTGTCGCCAAACTACGGATATCAGATGGTTGGTACCTCATTGGCGGGTAGAGACTCGGAGAGTGCTTCAGGATGGTTCTCATGTGATTATGCTTCCGGGGCTTTCCCAGTCCAGTTTTTATATTCCAGCTCTGGTTCGGCGGCAGTTTGGCTTGGAGCAGACTCCTTTGGAGGATTTTGAGGATATAGCTACCAGGGTGGTGGCTTCTGCTTCGATGGATGATCCTTCAGTATTCCCATTTCTTTCCCGAGCATGGAGGTATGACGTCTTTCCTCCTAGGGTTATCCTCAGGCGTCCGGGGCATGTATTTTTGACCACTTGGTACTTGGATTGGTACGAGAGGCATTTGGGGGAGACTCAGGTGGCTATTTTGAGACGGCGTGAGGCCATTGTTGGTGTGGAAGACATGACGGTTTCTGAGAGGAGGAGGGCTGAGGCGAGGGCCAACCCTCATGATAGGAGCGGGGATGCCGTGACTGACTACGAGTCTTATGTCAAGAGACAGGAAGGGCGGATTCCTATGTTACCGGCTCGACTGCAGGAGATGAGAGACGAGGCTAAGGCTACTAAATCCCTGACAGACGCGGGCTTGATAGATCCTGTCCCTACACCAGAACTTGGTAGGAGGAAGACTGACATTTTTCCCGTGCAGAGGAAGAAGACCCGAAGAGGAGGAAAGAAGAGGGGAGAAGCCAGTACGAGTGGCTTGGAGTGACCTTGAGGTTTTCCAGTATCCCTTTCTTGTCGTAGCAGACACATTAGTTATTATGTATCTTAGTTTCTTTTAGCAGGTTGTAAGTCGTAGGAGTGAACCGAGCTTAGACTCATCAAAAAGTTTTTAACTTTAATGAATATGTGAATTGCTTCAGAGTTTTTTCGAAACGCCTTCATGGCTTGATCAATGTATGACTTTTATTTGTGTTTTAGACCGAACCATTTCCGGCTGCCTACGTTCCCTTGGACTAAAGGGCTCAGGTCTCCTTAGTTCGACCCAGTTAATTAATTTTTTTTTTGTTGTTTTTTTTTTGTGCAACCCTGTTTTTTACCTAGGCCGCCCTTTTGGGTTTTCAACCTAGTTGGGTGTTACTCTTTTAGCACTCTTTTTTTTGGTTTTTTTTTGCAACCCTCGTTTTTTACCTAGGCCGCCCTTTTTCGGGTTTTCAACCTAGTTGGGTGTTACTCTTTTAGCACTCTTTTTTGTTTTTTTTTTTGAATCAGTGTTTTATGTGTAGTATCTGCGCAGCTTATCGCCATTCACCGGGTGTACAAAAGGATTTTCGTCGAGATCTGCAAGTTGCATGGCCCCTCCGGAGAAGATCTTCTGAACAATATATGGCCCGACCCAGACAGGCTCCCATTTGCCAAGTGGGTTGATGCGGACTAGGGGCTTCTCTTTCAAAACGAGGTCACCTTCCCTGATCTCCCGGTGTTTTACTTTCTTATCGAAGGCTCTGGCCATCCTTCCTTGGTAAGCTCGGATATGTTCCATGGCTCTCAATCGGCGTTCATCTAGCAGAGCCAATTCATCAGGGCGACTCTGGAGCCATTCGACCTCGTTGATCTGACTTTCCAACAGTACCCAGAGTGAGGGGATTTCTAGCTCGATTGGGAGTACGGCTTCCATTCCGTAGGTAAGAGCAAACGGTGTTTCCCCGGTTGCCGTTCTGACGGATGTTCTGTATCCCTAGAGAGCAAGGTGAAGCTTGTCAGGCCAATCTTTGCCTCGGACAGCCATTTTCCGAATGATGTTTTCCAAAGTCTTGTTTGCTGCTTCAACGACTCCGTTAGTTTGGGGCCTATAGGGAGATGACTTGTGACGGGTTATTCTGAATTCTGCCAGCAGCCTGTCGCATTCCCCTTCAAAGTGGGATCCATTATCTGAAATGATTTCGGCCGGCAACCCGTATCTGCATATGATGTTCTCTTTGGCTTCCGGGTCGAGCGGTATCCAGGCATGTCTTTATAGGACCGCGCAAACACATCCACGAATTCTCAGGGCATCTTTTCAGTCCCTTCAAAGAAACTACCAATCTGCGTCTCTTTAGGCTCTTCTGCAGTTCCCAAATTCACACTTGTCAAAACCTTTTCGGCAGCTTGGGCTCGATTTTCCTCTTTCCGAACAACCTGCTTAAAGATTTCTTTGATATATTGTTCATTTAATGTGTCTGCTTCTAATGAATCATTATTAACTGTTTTTAGGTTATTAGTTAATTTATCATTAGTTAGAGTGGCAATTAGGGGATACTCGGAAAGGTCCGTCATTTCATTAAGAACAAAGGGGAATACATCGTTGGCTACAACTTCGTAGTCTTCAGGCGTAAGGCCATCGGACGACTCGAGAGACTCGAACTCAATGATGAGAGACTCGGAGTACTTTACATAGGTTGACACAAGGGGACGGGGGACCAATCCAAGCTTGGTGATCATTTCCTCCTTGGTTGCGGCCGGACCCGAGAGGATTTCCCAATTCTTTAGTGGCATCGCTGTCAGGGGCCTCACGACTCGGGAGTTGCGTTGTTCCTGTCCTCCTTCCTCGATCATTGCTATCATCTCTTTGACTGAACCGATGTCGATCAGATCTGGCACCTAGACCTCTTCCCCGAATACTTGTTGCATAATGGGGCTGTCCCAATCATCTGAAGGGAATTCTGTAACTTTGGCTTTCAGCTTGGTCAGCTCAAACTCAAGCTTTGGGTCTTCTTGGGCAGTCGGGACCACAGTGGCAAGCTTGATAACTTCCTCATCGTAGGGGACATCATCGGGACTGGTGCCATCCTCGAAACTGAGCCTATGAATGTAAGGATCTTCTTGCGGATACGCCACATCCTCGACCCCGGAGAGTCCTGATTCGTTGTCGTTTGATTGCTCAATCCAGACATAAGGGCGTCTTGAACCTTGCCGTGGCCTCTGAGCCGCTAAGAAAATCTCATGCCCCATACTCGAGAGGAAGGGTTTGGTGGGTAATTCCTCTTGTAAGACATCCCACACAACTGTCATGCATTCAATACGAGTATGACGGTGCTCGTTGACTTTTATCACAAAGATTTCCTTGCATGGCTGGGCCAGAGAGTTGACTTGAAGAATGCTGATAAATCTTCGATTGGAGACTGGGGTTTATGTGCCTGCATCATGGCGATGCTCAACGTTTCTTTCCAGTCTGCCCCCAAGTGTTGGAAACGGCAGTTGAACTTGAGGTATCGGACTGCTTCAGGGCCTGCCTGCTCGAGTACACTGACATAGTTAGCATCACTGGACTCTGAGGGATTCTGATGAGACTTGCCCCGATAGTCCCTTGGTTGATTTGAAGGAGGTACCCCAGCCTCTGGCTGCGGCAAGCTGATCACGTCTCGGCTTCATTTCCTATGAGGAAACTGTCCCCTCGGATGACTTCAAGGTCTCCCTGGCGGTTAATGAACTTGACGCATTGATGGAGAGTGGAAGCTATGGCTTTCATGTGGTGTAGCCAAGGGCGTCCCAACAGAGCTGTGAATTCAGACTGAATATCCATTACATGGAATTTTGCTGGCACCACTTGGGTTTCGAACCAGAGCTCCAGAGTCACCGTCCCCAGGATAGGACGAGACATGCCGTCGTAGGCCTTGACATTCTGGGTAGATGGGATCATGTGCCTTTCATTGATGTGTAGGGCCCGCATCATGCTGAGGGGAAGGACGTTAAAGGCTGATCCGTTGTCCACCAGTACCCCGGGGAGTGATATGGTGTTGAGCCGGAGAGTGATGTACAGGGCTTCATTGTGCCCGGAGGCGTCTCTTGGCAGGTCCTCGTCGCAGAAGGTGATCATACTATCATGTATCAGGGGATCATAGATTTGGTCTCTATCAGGAGAAGGAGAGTCATAAAGCCATCCGTTTCCTGTCTTTCTCTTGCGAGGTAAAGCTTTTGCTGAGGCCTCAAGGTTGTGTTGAGGCTGTTTGTGGTGGTTGCCACCCTTGGCCAGCACATTGATTGAGTGCGAGTGCCAAACTGGCTTTGATCTTTCTTTGCCGGTACGTGCTCGAAAGTTGGACAAATTGAACCTTGGCTGATTCCGCAGGGGATTAGGCTTCTGGCTGGCAGTGAAATTACCCAGATTTGAGGTACTCTTGTGTCCCAAGGCCGGCATTCTGTTGTCAGCAGGGCTTTTCGGCCTTCTAACCCCTGTTTGTTCTAGAGCGGCATGGTCTGGAGGAAGGGAGGGCTGGCTGGAGTAGAGCACGTAGTAATCAAACCTTCCGGATGGCTCTCCGAGTGTACCCACACTGGTATCACCGGCTTCGAACCTTTCTTTCAATTTCTGCTGGGAGGAAGCTTTCTTCTTCTTAGGTGGGCGGTCCTCGCTTATCCAAGCTTGATAGTCCCTTTCAAGGCAATCGGGGCAGTCACAGATATCCCACCAAATGTGCTCGGTAAATGGTGGTGGATTTGGGACCTCGGGTTGAGCTGTGCTAGAATGATTCTGAGCTGAACCAGTCTGGGGAGATTTACTGTTGGGCTCACCAGGAAGCAAATGGTTGGATTCTGCCGAGTAATGAGAGGCAACAGGCACATATTTGTCCTTTAGGGGAGCCCCAGTCAGTTGGGGGATTGCCAATGTTCCGAGATGACGTGTGGCTTCTTCGATCCAGGCCTGCTGTTTATTCTGGCGTTCCTCAAGAGCCCTGATGGCTAACCACATTTCCTCCGTTGTTCCCCAATCTTCATTCTCTCTACTGATGTTTGCAGGACCGGTATCATCTTGAGAGGGGACGCCCGACGGCTGCTGAGGCATACCGAACTGATCCATCCTTGACTGCTGTTGGAATGGTGGAGCTTTGAACTTCGTTTGGGAGCTAGCCGCTGTAAGTCGACGGGCGGGAGTTCCTGCGGTGGTGGCATAGGAAGCCGAGGGTGGTATCCCGGGACGACTGAGAGTGGGAGTAGGACTTTCTTCATTCTTTATGGTAAAAGTGTCATCGGGATTGAGACTGACAGCCAAACCATGGCTCCTGATGGCTTCCATAAGGCTATTAATCTGTGCTTCCTGTCGCAGTCTCATCTATTCTACCAACCGGATCCAATGTTGATCTGTTTGAGGGATCCCGGGAGGCGGAGTGATGTTGTCCCCATCATTATCGGCTGATCCAGACATTCTGAAACCCGGAGTCGGAACAAACGGTGAAGCTGACGATGCGCTTGACTCTTCCCAACTGATCAAACGGTGACGCGGCGCCCGAAACCAAGCTTTGTGAGGAGCTGCGGGGGGAAAGACACGAGGGTTCAGATATTCGGGAGTGAAGGAGGGTAGGTGTTTGGGCTTAGGGCTCATGCAACATGCAGTTTTTTGTTCTTGTTTACTTAAAACGTATTTTATTAAACCTAATCGGTTGGAAAAGATTGCTCTTCTTTTTCGCAAACTATTCTGATTCCTGGATCAGTGGGCCCCATCACTACGCCTGCGGACCCTCAACATGTAACCTCGAACAAGGGTTCCGTAGGGCAAGCAGGTCCCACCGACCGAAAAGAAAAACGATCCTAAAGTCTGGCGGGTAATCTAGTCTTAACGAGCATTCGATGTAAATTACGGACAAAGCTGACGTCAAAGGTCAAGATCATGTCCGGAGAGCTCGACGAAAAGTCGGCATGACTCGGACTGATAAACGTCCATAATTGATCTTGACCCGTCGTTAGTTAGGCCGTAATTAGACATGGAATAATCATTAATCCTTGATGACTCAGTGTCATGCCGGGAGTCGGTGCATAAGTTGTGCCAGTCAAAGTCAAAGTCAAGGCGCAAGTCAATATCTGGTCAAAGTTTGTGGCGGAAAACCGGCATGACTTCGACTGATTAGGGTCCCCGAAAGATATTGACTTGGTATGCCGACTAAGGCTTGACAGGAAAGGTGTATACACAGACCGGGCATGACACGGACCAGACTAAAAACCAACCGGGTCTCGAACAAAGTGTGTCACGGACAAGTGCATGGTCGACACGAGGCTCCAAGGAATGTTTGGGTAGTCCCGTGCTCGCACCGAGAGGCGTAATAAGGCCAAACGGGCTGCTACTGGGATTTCCCCGGGTTAAGGACGTAGTGTGCAGTGTAAGGCCAAGTGCGCGTAGTGTGCAAGCAGTCTATCTTCTTTTCTGAGTAAAATAGAAATTTTTATGTGTCTTAAAGAGGATGATGCATGCAAAAAATGATTTTTTTTTTTTTGAAAATCTTTTTTTTATTGAAAATCCTTTTTTTTTTGAATTTTTTTTTTTTGATTTTTTTTTTTGAAATTCTTTTTTTGAATTTTTTTTTGAAAGCAAATAACACATAAGCACATAAGCACGAAAATTCAAACAGTTAAGAAAATGATTCCGACAGTCAAAATACCGATTCTTCTGGGACAGTTAAAACAACACGAAATGTGCAAAACCTACACACACACACAATACAAATGGTTTCAAATGTCGGGACGGAAGTTTGACCCACAAAAGCTTTTCTTATTTTTTTTTTGAAAAATGATTTTTTTTTGAAAAAGATAAAGCTCATTTTTGATATCCCCAGCGGAGTCGCCACTGTGATGATGCCCACCCGCGATTTTTCTTTTTTTGAAAATCAACAAAACGGAGTCGCCACGCCATTATTATTTTAAGGGCCAAAAATTTGAAAAAATGCCCGAGATTAGAGATTTGGGTTCGGAGGTCACGTTACACTCCGGAAAGAACGTTAGGGTTCACCCGGAATGCCTCGTAAAACGAGTCTTCCTAATTTGAAACTATTTGTGTGTGTGTGTGTGTTTTGTTTAAAATAAATGCAAACTGAGAAAAATAAAAATTGAGAACTCTTTGTAAGACATTAAAAAAGTCCCATGATTTTTGGTATGATTTTAGGATTGAGTTTTGGTACTCAAAAGACTCCTTGAAGTTGAAAATCAATTTTGCCAGAATGAAAAAGGCAGTGGACACTTGATTTTGAAATGGATTTAAGAGCTTTAAAACTTCAGAATCTGAGGAAGGTCAGAGAATGAAAGTTGTTTAAACCATCTTAAATAAGATGACTGAAGAAGATTTTTATGATTGGAGATGATTTGAGGGACAAAAACCTTCTGGAAATCACAGATGTGAAATCTGGATTTCCAGAGACTGATAAACTGACCTTTGGAAAATAATTTGAAAAAGTGAGTTATACTCACTCAAAAAATAAAGTAAAAATATTTCTAGAATTATATGGATGTTGGCTACAAAAAGTATATTATAGTCAACTCCAAATTCCAAGTTTTTCTGTGTCCAAAAAATTAGAAAATGGACAGAGGTCTCAGAACAATGCTACTGGACAGCAAGATGTTCTTGAAGGAAAATGTGATTTAAAAAGGGGTTTGCATCCATGCTTTGTCCCCATTTCCTTAGGCTTTGATTAATGATCACTAAACATTTTAGTGGTGATCTACTATATCAAGCCATCCTTAGGGTACATTAGGACTTAAAGCACTTCATTTGCTTGGAAAGGGGAGATTTAACTTGAAATCAAGATTTTATGTATGAAAATTGATTTTTCGGTTAAGAAAATGTTTTCAAGTAAGTAAAAACAATTTGAAGGGAATGTTGATCCTTGTAGAAGATCATCCATGGAGATGAACTTCCATGGTGATCCTCTTGGATCTAGGGCAAGGGGTGGTCAACAAGCAAGTTACATATTTGAAAGGTGAGATGCATGCATGGATGAGGGAGGTTTAAGGCAAGGAGAAGGAGGGTTTACCAATGGTGGTATCCTATCTTCTTTGTGTTTGTGTTTGAGGCTTGAATTTGAGAGTGTTTAGTGAGTGTGATTTGGGAAAATAATCAAAAGAAAAAGGTGGCAATTCAAGGAATTCCCATTGTTTTCTCTAGTATTTTCGCCAAGGTGCTTGCTGTGAGTGAGTTGTGTCTTCTTTGTTCCTTTTGTTCATGGTTTTTATGAGACTGAGGGGCTCAATTTATAGCCCTCTGAAAATTACACTTTCATCCGCGCGGACCTGAATGTAAGCGTGCACTGTTCATTAAATGCTGCTCCAGGCTTTGGACAAAGGGAATAATTTCAAAATATTCAAACAGCTGTGTTTTACAGCTTACCCATTTCGGGTTTTTACATTTTTTTACATTTTGTAAGATTCTTTCCCTTGTTTAACCCTAAATAGCAATTCCTAATTTACCCTTGCTTTGTTAGAAAAGTTAGAAATTGTTAGAAATGTTAGGGATGTTAGGACTTTCGTTAATTTTCTAACGAAAATACTAACAACTCAAATTGGAGCACTTACACCTAGTCCTCTTGTTAATTTACTTTCATGTCATCCCCCATATCCCCTTTTACATTACTAGTTTTTACCTGTTCATTTGACCTAAGGAATGGTCATCTTGGAATCAATTTCCATAGATGACCATCTTAAATGGTCCATAGTCTTTACTTCCTTGCAAATGTCCCCCCATAGTCTAAGATGTTCACCTTGGAATCATTTCCATGGATGAACATCCTTAAGACTCACAAATTAGGTCACACAAGATGTATAAGATACACTTGAGTATAGATCTCAAGGATGGTCTTCTTATGACCACCTTAAAGATCTTCCTCTAAAGTTGATACATCTTGACCTATTTCTTGTATTGACAAATTTACTTTCATGTCAAATTCCCTTTTCTCCTAGCAAATGAAATGCTTACAAAGTCGTAATGTACCCCCGGGATGGCTTGATTAAGTGGATTCATCACTTATGACCACTAATCAAAGTCTAGGGAAAGAGAGGACAAGCATGGATGCCAAGATCCAAACATTCCCTTTACTTTCTGTCTTTTCAGTTACAATTCCAGTTAAGTCCTATAAATCCAGTTAACTTTCTGGAAATTACAGTGACTAAACTGAAAACTGTAAAAATATTGACACTGCAGCCCCATCCGCGCGGATGGGATTGCACTACAATCTCCTCCACGCGGATGACATTGTCATCTGCAAACAGTTTCCATTTTTTTGTTATTTTCAGTTTAATCACTGTTTTCAAACTGTTTTTCAGTTCACCCCCTAGAATTTCAGTTATTTTCACAGAACTCCTTTTTTTAAAGAAAGTCCCTTTTTAAAACACACACACACAACAAAAGTTTTCAAGTGAGGAAGACTCGTCGTACGAGGCATTTCGGGTGAACATCAACGTTCTTCCCGGAGTGTAACGTGACCTCCGAACTCACTTTCTCTCATTTTGGGCATTTTTCAAAGTTTTGGCCCCTTAAACTAAAAACGGCGTGGCGACTCCGAAATGATTTTTCAAACATTTTCACCAAAAAGTGGGAAAAATCCGGCATCATCACAACTTGACCTAAAATGTGGTCATCTTGGAATCAATTTCCATAGATGATCACTTTAAATGGTCCACATTTGTTTACTTCCTTGTAAATGTCCCCCTAGTCTAAGATGTTCACCTTGGAACCATTTTCATGGATGAACATCCTTAAGACTTACTCCCTCCGTCCCGGTTCACTTGGCACCAACTTTTTGGGTGTAGGAATTAAGGAAAAGTGATGAAAGAAAGATAAAAAGTTAAATGTTGTGAGTATGAAGAATTAAATAGGAGAGAGAATGAGTGGGAGGAATAGTTAGGAGAGAGAATGTTGTGAGTGTAAAAGTGAAGTAGGAGAGAGAATGAGTGGAGGGAATAGTGAATATTCTTTTCCATTTTGGGCAGTGCCAAGTGAAGTGGGACGACCCAAAATGGAAATTAGTGCCAAGTGAAGTGGGACGGAGGGAGTACATATTTAGGTCACACAAAGATGTAAGAGATATACTTGAGCATAGATCTCAAGGATGGTTCTCCTTGTGGCCACCTTAAAGATCTTACTCTAAAGTTGATACATCTTGACCTAATTTTCTTGTTAATTTACTTTCATGTTAAATCCCCCTTTCCCTTGCAAATGAAATTCTTTCAAAGTCCAAATGTACCCCCGGGATGGCTTGATTAAGTGGATTCATCACTAATGACCACTAATCAAAGTCTAGGGAAAGAGAGGACAAGCATGGATGCCAAAAATCCAAACATTCCTTACTTTTCTGTTTTTTCGCCATAGCCCAGCTTAAGTCCTCAGAATCCAGTTAAATTTCTGGAAATTACAGTGATAGACTAGGAAACTGTAAAATATTTAACCTGCAGGCTAATCCGCGCGGATGATGTTGCACTACAAACTCATCCACGCGGATGACATTGTCATCTGCAAACAGTTTTTTAGTTTATGTTGTTTTCCAGTTTAGTCACTGTTTTTAAACTATTTTCCAATCCATTCCATCAGATTCCTTATATTTCCAGAAAGTCCTTTTAAGTCAACCCTTTTTCAAAACACACACACACACACAAAAAAAGTTTCAAGTATGGAAGACTCGTCATACGAGGCATTTCGAGTGAACGTCGTATGTTCTTTCCGGAGTTTAACGTGACCTCCGGACTCGTTTCTCTACTTTCGGGATTTTTCAAAGTTTTGGCCCTAAACTAAAATGGCGTGGCGACTCCGTTCATTTTTTTAAGTCCGTTAAAGATTTACCCGATTCCAATTAAAAATCTTTTCAAACTCCCAAGTTTGTCGGGCGCCAAATCGGATCGTGTGGGATATATCACACTAGTGTGAGTTACGAGGTGTTGGTCCCAAAGGTGGCAAAAAGGGTGAAAATACAGCTAGAGGGGGGGTGAATAGCTGTTATAAATTTTTCGCCCTCTTTTAAAAACTAAACCTCTAAGCTTACAAAACTTCTTGCAGTTGATAATAGACTGCAAGTAGAGATGTAAAATGCACAGCGGAATAATTGAGTTACAAAGCGGTTTTGGGAGAGGCGGTTTGTAAAGCGGTTTTGATGGTGCAGTTGGTAAGTGCGGTTTACAAACAAGTGTAGTTTTGACAATGTTAACTCCAAACACAATTTCACAATAATGGATAACTATAAATAAGATCAAACAGAGATAGAGATAAATAATTAGCAAGAACAAGAAAATAAATGCAGAAATATAAGTACACAATATTTGGAGTGGTTCAATCGATAAACGATCTACGTCCACTACCAAGATGGTTAGTCTTGAATTTTCTAAGAGTTAGATTTTATATTGAGTATGAGAGAGATTACAAGTTACAATGTATTCAAACTCAGATCTAAAATCTATTCTATGAAGATCAAATCCTAGACTATAACCAGTGTATCTCAAATGATTAATCTATGTGATTAAACAAGTGAGGTGTGTGTGTGAGAACAAGATCAAGGCTCTTTAAATCTTTGAGATGGAGAGCATAATGATTCTTGATGTGTTAAGGCTTGATTTCTGGGATGGGAAATATTTCTTGAAGGTTGAAGATGAAGATTCAAAGGGTTGAATAATTTCTGGGCAAAGCTTCAGCTTCTATGAACACAGCACTATCAATTTTCTCAAGCAATCTTCAAAGGGTGAAGATTAGGGGTATTTATATCCAAGCACCAAGGAACTAGCCGTTGGACACAACTGTTGTAAGGACAGTACTTGATGCTTTCTCATTGGTCCACAATATCCACTTTTGTCCTTTGGTACAGCAGTTGCAGATAAAGCTGATCAGGCTTCAGCTGCAAGCAATGAGGTTAGGACACCTGTCACCTTTTCAAGATCTTTGCAGATCTTCTCTGACATTGAATCACCTGACAAGATTTAGTGGTTGACTTTTGATATTGCTGATGTGGATTCCAATGGTAAAAAGTGGTTCACTTCAAGTCTTCAATCATTGGATGTGGTCTGATGTGGAGCAGGTGGATAGATGCGGTTTCATCAGGAGGTTGCAAAGTGTAGTTGAGATATTGGAACTGCACAAGTGCGGTTTGCCATGCAGTTGAACTGCAGTTGCTCAAGGAGCAGCTTCAAAGAGGAATTCCACATGCGGTTGCATGTGCGGTTTTGAAGTGCGGTTTTGAAACTGCTTGGAACTGCAACCTTACATCCAATGAGTCTTGTGCCAGTCTTCAAGCCTAATTTTAACCTATTCTATAAAATGGACTTAGCTAAAAATTGAAGTCTAAGCTTCATTACATAGGGTCCTAAAGTCCTTAAAATAGACAGGAGGTTATGGTATCAATCAAATTTAATACAAAATAGGAGGGTTAAAATATGCATACCCAACAATCTCTCCCTATTTGATTGATGCCATTACCTACTATAACTAAAGCAAACATTGTACTTGGTAAAAACATGTCCATAAGAATTAACATGATAATTCATGTCCCAAGTCAATGCACACACTTAGCTTAAGCTATAGATTTCTATACTATTGAAAGATTTAAAATTACAACTTAAAAAGTATAGAAATGCATTCAGTGCATTTGAAAAGATATGGGTTTAAGAGTAAAGTGCGGTTTAAACTGAATGTTTAACCTTCATTTCAAAAATATGATTTTAAGTTAGAAAATATTTGAATGAGGTTATAAACCATAAGCGGTTTCATTGTTCTACAAACAAGCAGTTTGATATGAACAAAGTTTTGGAACCATGATGCAATTTCCATTAATTCCTTAAGCAGTTACAGATACAAGGAATGAAAGAAAATTACAGGGTTGCAAAAAAAAAACAAAAGAAGTTGGACAAAGATACAAAGAGTGCGGTTCAACATATCAAAAAGAGTTCAGCAAAGAGAAAGATATTACAATGAAGAGCGGTCCTAATGCTGACGCGGCTGATGTTGATGTTGATGATGCGGTCGCTGGGAGGACTGATGGCGCGGTTGAGTAACCTCTTGATTTGGCACTGAGGGTCCTGAAGGTCTGAATACAGAGCTTTCACCACGAAGGGTTCTTCTTAAGGTTCTGACCTCTTCAGCTTGTCTTCCAAGAGTTGTCTCCAGAGTTCTCAAAGCAGTTACAGATTGGGCAGAGGCAGCATTGCTTGCATCAACAGCTCTGGTATTGGCTGTAACACTCTCCTTAATTTCTTCAGAGTAAAGCTCAATAGAGGAGTTGAGAGTGTTGTAAAAGGTGTGAATATCCCCCTGAATAGCTGTGGTCTGGTTGGAGATAGCTTCTTTTAAGGGTTCCAGATCAATAGACACATCCAAGGAGGTTCTCAATTCCTTAATTGAATTTTCCAGCTTCAAGTTAAATCCATCCTTGAGGTTCTCAAACCTAAAACTAATATCATCGTCAAAGGTTTTGATTTTGTCCTTGAGACTGTCTCCCACAATGTTCAGGTCAACATTAATTCTATCTTTGAGGGAGTCCAGCTCAGATAGGATCTTGAGTTCCAAGGCTTCAAGGGCGGTTTGGAATGAGGCGGTTGAGGTTGAAGCTTGTTGTTGCAGTTGAGAATCAGAAATGGTTTTCATGAAAGTTTCAAGGGCAGTGTTAGTGGAGGTGACAAAAGCATCAAAAAGCTTGGTGAGCATCTCATGAAGTTGAGTTTTAGACACTGCATCACCCATTGCTCTGATAACTCCACTGGCCAGATCTTGCTTAAATCCTTGGAAGCATGATTCAGCTGCGGTTTTAATAGCTTCAGCGGTTTGATTTGTGGAACCTCTCGCCCCCTTAATGGCATCAATCAATTGAGCTTTTAAGATTGCCATTTCAGTGGTTTGAGAGTCCACTTTGGAATGCAAGGTGCAGTTGGAGGCTTCATGGGAGGAATTGGAGGCAGCCAAGGCAAGGTTGGATTCTGTAAGTTTTAGCATGTGGCCTTGGTTGACTATGAGTTGGGATTGGATGAGTTGAAGGGTGGAAAGTATTTGGCAATAGTCAGAAGGAGGTGCAGTTAAAGAGGAAGGAATTTGGGTAAAGGAGGGAGGCGGTTGAGATTCAGTAGCAGGAGCGGTTTGAGGTAGAGGGGTTAGAAGGGTTTGGAATATGCGGCTAGCTGGGACTGTGAATGGTGAAGCGGTTGATGGAGGAATTGGAAGAGTATGGGGTAAGGTAGTAGGTGCGGTTGAAATAGGGGCGGTAAGAGGAGGTGGAATATAGGAAGTTGGTAAGGTTGAGGTAATTGGGTTTGAGTTAGAGGAGGAACTTGTGTGAGAATCATGAAGTTCAAGTGAAGGGGTATTTTGTTGAAGGGGGGAATTAGCAGGGGTAGGAGATTTGGGAGGAGGAGTATGGGCGCGATCAGGAGAAGGAGTTGGGGTGCGATTGCGATTGGATATGGATACAGCAGGAGTGCGGTTAGATAGAGGTGGAGTTTGAGCGCGATTGGAAAGAGGAGGGGAATGAGAGCGGTTAGACTGTTGAGGAGATTAGGAGCGGTTGGAATTTTGAGGTGAAGGAGTTGGGGTTCTGTTTTGGGTAGAAATGGAAACAGCTTGGCCAACTGATGGTCTTGAGGTCCATTGGGAGAAGGCAGGAATGGGAATAGAGTCATTTATGGAGAGGGAATGTGAGTGAGAGTTGGAAGGTGAATGAGATGGTGAATGTGAAGGGAAAGGGGATGGATATGGAGAAGGTTGTTGAGCCACACGTTGTAGGAAATGCTTGGGCCCTTTGGTTGGAGTTTTCTTCCTGGCTATATGTTTGACTCTTTTAGCCTTAGGAATCTCCCCCTGAGCGGTTGCAGCTCAGAGCGGTTGAGAGGGAGAGGGTGGTTGGGAGTTGTTTGGTGAGGAGTGATGAGATTGGACAGGGGATTGAGGAGGTGTTTGGATAAGTGTTTGGGTTGGAGGCGGTTGAGATGCAGGCGGTTGGGTTTCTGGCTGCGGTTGTAAGGGAGGCGGTTGGGTTTCAGCTTCCTTGGATTTACCTTGAGCAGCCCTTTTCTTAGCTGCCTCTTTCTCAATCCTAGCAATTTCAGCCTTGTAATAGGTAGCCAGGTCCTCATCAGATAACTTCTTCAACTCCACTTGAGTTAACCTGGCCTTCTTAGCCCTTGCAACCAAAGGAGGGATGGTTCCATCTTCTTCCTCTTCAACTTCATCAGTCTCAACAATAGTTGACATCTTCTTTTTCCCTTTCTTACTTGTTCCAGCACCAGCAGTACCATACGGTTGTGTTGGTGCGGTCCTTGTCTTCTTATGTAGCGGTTCATCAGCAGACTTTCGTTTCCTTGAAGCTTTCCTCATAGCTTTGCCCAGACCCTGAACTGTGGTCTTAGGGGTCATCTCTACATAATGCTCCTTGGGTTGGTAGGTATCTACATCATATAGGGCCTTGTAATCATCATTGCCAAAGGGTAATCTGAAGTTGTGGCAAGCTTTTAGTCTAAAGGATTCTTCATTTCCCCAATGAACATATATCTCTGGAGTAGTGGTTCTCAAGTCCTCCAAGTGCTGGTAGTTGGCAAAAATGGCGATCAGCACTCTGCAGAATGGTCTCCATCTGATGTCTTGATCCTTAACCTTTAACTGATAGGTATCTATGTTGTTTCCAAGCTCTCTCATCAGGATCCTTGGCCAATTGAGCTTGATTCCATTGTAGATGGCACAATAATACATCCACTACTGGGAAGTGAAGTTGTTGTGGTTTCTAGTCTTTCCACACACAGACTTCCCTACCAGGTAGCAGAGATGGCTCATCAATTCTCCAAAAGCTCTCCTGGGCTTCTTCTTGTAATACCCAGAAAGTGAAGTGAGATCTCCAGTCAAGGTAGAGCAGGTAGCATCCATAACCTCTTAACTGACTTCCATGGGAGCTCCAGAAACATCGAACTCTTAGACACTTCGGATGTCCAGGTAATCAATAGTCACTTCAAAACCTTCAACTACTCCAATTAAGCAGTTGATCTTCTTTCCAGTTGAAAGCTCTCTTTCTCCACGCGTTGCGGTTGCATAAAACTGATCAACAAATAGTGGAATGGTGTAGGTTTGCTTCTTGTTGAATAGGGGAAGGATTCCAGAAGCATCCATCTTCCTAATCATCTCTCTTCCAAGAGCATCTGACTTCAGCTCTGGCTCATTAATTTCCCAACTTGGTAGAAAGTATTGAGAGTTCTACAAAGAAAAACACTCAAGTTAGATTCAAGTATGAGATTCACAGTTTACAAGCGGTTTGGGCACACATGCGGTTGGCATTAGTGCGGTTTTGAAAAAGGAAGATTTTCAAACCTCAAGGAAACTGTGAATACAAGGTAGGAAAACAATTGATAAAATACAAAAGTATATTTACTTAGTACGTGGAATTGTAATCCAAAGTTATCCCACACATGCAAGCAGTGTTTTGGAGGGGAAGGTTATGGTTTCCAGCCTATATACTTAGTAATACTTAAGTAAATTCTAGCATGCGGTTTCAAATGATAACCAAGCGGTTTTCAACATGCGGTTTTATGACTAGAAAGTAAATGCGGTTTTGAAACGAGAGGTATGCGGTTACAAATAAGCGATTTCAAAAGCATAGCATGCGGTTGAAAGTGGAGCGGTTCAAACATGCACATCAAAATCCAAAATTTCCAAAAATTTTCTAAGTATGAAAAACAAGATTGAAAATCAAGTCAATCCAAAACATAAGAAATTTTTGAAAAAGAAGATGAACAGTCATATGAATGCACGAAGAACACCAAGAACAGAGATTCATCAAATGTTAACCAAAATCAACAAATGATATGTCAAAATGATCACATTGAGCAGTAGATCAACAATATAACAATAAAAGTTTCTACTTTGCTCAGAATCAACAAGAAAAAGCAAAAACACAGAAGTGGGTTTTCGAAAGTTAAAACTTAAAAATCCAAAATCAGTTCCCAAGATAAGTGTTGATCATGAAATAAAGTTAATAATCAGAATCATAAGCACAATCCGAACATAACCCAACAAATTTCATGCAAAATGAACAAGAAATGAAGTAGATATGAACAAAAATTAGATTAGGAGTTCGAAACCTTGAATGTTCATCAATGGCTGATTATACAAGTATGATTTGCAGAAATGTTAAAAGATTAGAGTTAATAAAACATACCATATCAAAGAAGGGTTCCTTTGGTGCCATTGAAGGTTTGAAATTTGAGGTTATTAACAAAGTTTTTAAGAGAGAGAAGAAGGAATTTGGTAAAAACTGACACTTAAGGTACGAATGCCAGAGAGAACAGTTGGAAAAGGTTGAACAGGTGGGGAATGACTTCTATTTATAGGCAAGATTGAGGGTTATGCAGCTGAAGGGACAATTTCAATATCCCACAGGGTGAATCATTACAAAGGTTACACCCTTTCAGCTTCAACACATCACCCAATGATGGCTGACATGAAACTCATTTAAAGCCAATGTCCCTTTGCATTAAATGCATTCAAATTTTAAAATTTCGTGGAAAAACATTTGCAAATAAACCCTTTAAAAAAATAAGGACTGAAAAATAAATAAAAGGAATTTGAACAGTTTTTTTTTATAACAAATAAGTATAAGGAATAAATAGAAGTTACTCTAAGTTGAAACGCGGTTGAGATCCATGCGGTCAGGCTGCAGCAAGCGGTTTGGATAAGGGCGGTTGGCTGCAAGCGGTTGACTACATGCGGTTTGAATGTACGCGGTTTCAACAAAGGTGAGGTTTGAATCCTCCATAGGAATTTCAACCTATACTCAACATACAAGTTAGTCAATAAAAGAATGGATTTATTTAAGTTCAAGCATACCCATTTCTCCTCTGAGGAAAGAAAATCTCTTGGAGTCAAGAGCTTTGGTGAGGATATCAGCAATCTGGTTGTCTGTCCCTACATACTCTAAATGGATATTCCTCTTCTCCACATGGTCTTTGAGGAAATGATACTTGATATCTATATGCTTGGTCTTGGAATGCATGACAGGGTTGTTGGAGACTGAAATTGTTGAAGTGTTGTCGCACATGATAGGGCAATTTCCTTCTTCAATTCCATAGTCCACCAACTGCTGCTTCATCTAAAGGATTTGACAAAGAACAACTTCCAAGAAGAATGTACTCGGCCTCCGTGGTTGACACCGAAACCGAAGCTTGCTTCTTCTGGCCCAAGCAACTAGTCTATTCCCAAAAAAATGACAAGTGCCACTAGTGCTTTTCCTGTCAATAGTACAAGCTGCATAATCTGCATCTGAATAACCTACAAGATTGAAGTTCAAATATTTGGAATACCAAAGTCCAAGGTTGGTGGTTCCAGATAAATAGCGGATTATACGCTTGACTGCAATCAAGTGTGCTTCTCTAGGATCTGCTTGATAGCGTGCACATACACAGACACTAAACATGATATCGGGCCTACTAGCAGTTAAATAAATTAATGAGCCGATCATACCTCGATATAGGGTTTGATCAACCTTCTTGCCTTTGAGATCTTTATCTAGCTTATTGCCGGTGGCCATTAGAGTATCATATGCTTTAGCATTTTCTAATCCAAACTTCTTTATCAACTCCTTGGTGTACTTGGCTTGGCTGAGAAAAATACCTTCTTCGCATTGCTTGATTTGAAGCCCGAGGAAGAATGTTAATTCTCCCATCATGCTCATCTCAAACTTGCTTTTCATTAGCTTCTCGAAACGCTTACAAAGTAACTCATTAGTAGAACAAAAAATAATATCATCGACATATATTTGAACAAGTAAAGTATGCTCATTATATTTGGCAATAAAAAGAGTTGTATCGATTTTACCGCGTTTAAATCCTTTTTCTAGTAAAAATTTAGAAAGAGTCTCATACCATGCCCTTGGAGCTTGCTTAAGTCCATACAAAGCTTTCTGGAGTTTGTAGGCATGATTTGAAAATTTGGAGTCTTCAAATCCAGGCGGTTGGGCAACATACACGGTCTCTTGCAGTTCACCGTTAAGGAAAGCACTCTTTACGTCCATTTGATATAACTTGAAATGCTTGAAAGAGGCGTAGGCTAAGAAGATCCTAATAGCTTCCAATCTTGCAACTGGAGAGAAGGTTTCATCATAATCAATTCCTTCTTCTTGCCTATATCCTTGTGCAACCAACCTTGCTTATTCCTAAACACCCACTTAGTTCCTATCACTCCTTGATCCTGAGGTCTAGGCACCAATGTCCAAACCTTGCATCTTTCAAACTGGTTGAGTTCTTCTTGCATAGCAACGACCCAACTTGAATCTTGGAGTGCTTCATCAATCTTCTTGGGTTCAACTTGAGATAATAAGGAAGTATGCTCATCATAGTTCGATCTCCTTGTTTGAACACCGGAAAACAGATCACCAATCACATTAGAAAGAGGGTGACTGCTGACTTCACGAACCTCCGGGGATAAGTCTGGTTGGACTGAGGTTTGCTGAAGATCTTCAATTGGAGCATTGTTAGATCCTTCAGCGAAGTCATGGAAGGTAAGTTGACGAAGAGGTTCAATAAGCTGGATGGGGGAATTCTCAACATTTTCTTCCCTTGGAGTTGCATCTGGAATGGGAATTTCAGGTACGATTTCAAACGTGCAGTTTGAGGGAATGTCAGTTGAGGGTGCTGGATTTTGCGGTTGAGGTTCAGGTGCGGTTCTAGAGGATTCACCTGTTTCATTATGCTCAGCAAAATCATCAGCAACATTTGGAGTCAAATGTGGCTCAAGGAGAGAATGCTCATCGAATGTAACATGGACAGACTCAACTATCTTTAAACTAGTTTTATTAAAAACACGAAAAGCTTTTGAATGTTTAGCATACCCAACAAAAATACCTTCATCGGCCTTGGCTCCGAATTTACCTCTATTTTCTCTTTCGTTGTAGAGGATAAAGCATTTGCAGCCAAAGATCTTGAAGAAAGCAATGATGGGGGTTCTTCCTCTCCAAAGGTCATATGGAGTTTTGTTATAGGTCTTGTTGATGAGGGAGCGGTTCTGAGTGAAGCAAGCAGTGTTGATTGCTTCAGCCCAGAAATACTGAGGCAGCTTGGCTTCAGATATCATTGTCTTTCCAAATTTCAATCAACGCCCCGTTCTTCCTTTCCACAACCCCATTTTGTTGTGGAACACACTACCATGTGGAGAAATTGTGATCAATCCCATGGTCATCACAATACTGACCAACACCGTTGTTCTTAAATTCTGTTCCATTATCTGATCGAACACTAACGATGTCGTCTTCTTTTTGAGTTTGGAGCCGTCTAAAAAGTGCGGTGAGAATTTCATAGCAATCATCCTTGGAGATCATCATCTCAACCCACGTATATCTTGATTAATCATCCACCACCACTAAAGTATATCTACTTCCTCCAATGCTGGCAGTAGTAACGGGTCCAAACAAATCTATGTGAAGTAGTTGTAAGCATCTTGAAGTCGATGGAGCGGTCTTGCTGGTGAAAGACGACGCGGATTGCTTACCAAGTTGACATGCACTGCATTTCTCAGGATGGTGGTTAGCCACTTTGGGTAAACCACGAACGAGGTTTTCCCTACCAATCTTTGCAAGATACTTGAAGTTCAAGTGGCTCAACCTCTTGTGCCATAGCCAACTATTTTCGCACACATTTTTAGCTACAAAACAGAGATTAGTAATACTACATGCAGAATCTAGATCAATAATGTAAATATTACTCTTACGAATCCCTGTAAGTAGGGTGACTCCGGAAATGCTATCTTTGATAAAACAATTTGTTGACGTGAAGTTGCACAACATTCCTTTGTCGCAGAATTAAAAAATTGAAAGGAGGTTGTGCTTGAGTCCTTCAACAAGAGAAACCGTCTCAATGGTTAGGTTTCCTCTCCTTATTACACCATATCCAATGGTCTTTCCTTTATTGTTGTCACCAAAGGTTACAGATGGACCACTTGCTTCAATGATATCTTCTAATAATGATCTATCTCCAGCCATATGTCTTGAGCAGCCACTGTCAAGATACCATTCATTATCCTTGGAGTGACCAGCCATTAAGCAGAGGACCTGAAATGTAAACATTAAGAACGAGGTCCCCCTTTATTCCTTGGGTCCTGAAGTTAGCAACCCTTCACGACCCACACCTGTTTGACAGAAGGATGTTTACTCTTCCTGGCATTGGATGTGAACCGCAAAGGCATTCTGCAGCCTTGTTACCTAAATCATCACACACAGAGCATTTTTGAAAGCTGTAAGCATCATGAGGTTTTATTAACTCCTTACTTTTCTTAGGAGTTGCTTGCGGTTTGGGAGGCGCGGTTTCAGCCTTAACAAAGGAAACTGGCTTTGGTTTGACCACGTATTTCCTAGGAACGCTATTCTTGCTTTTGAAGGCAGGAGGAGCGGTTGAAGAAGAAGGGCGGTCAGCCTCAGCCAAAGACCACTGTTCCACCAGAAGCGGTTGGAGCAGGGGTACGGCCAACTCCCTAAGCCATTTCCTCTGAAGCTACACTCTCAGAATCCTTTGCTTTCATCTGAGAGTTCTTCCCATATTGTTTCTTTGGGTAGACATAATTAAAATTTTGTTGTCCTTTACCCTTAGACTTAGCATGCTTCCCCTTAGGAATTTCTTTAGTTAGTTTTAAAATTTCCTCATCCTTTTCACTGCAGGATACACATTTCTCCTCTTCACCAGATCCAAATCCAATACCCTCAGTGATTCCACTGGGTAATTGGGTATCTATGATTTGATCCATGGTGGATTTTGACTTGAGCCACCCATCAATAATCTTTTGGAGATCGTTGATTTGGATGACCAGGTCATCATTCCGGAGTTGAAGTGCAGCAACCTTAGTTTCAAGGGTGCGGTTTTGATCAGCAAGAGGAGTCATTCTTTAGATTTGGTCCTTAAGATTTGAAATTTCAGACCTCATCACAGTTTTCTCCGTCTTGTACTGAGAAAGTTCATCATGAGCTAAACTTAAAGCTTTCTTAACATTAGAGAACTTATGAATCATCATTTCTGCTTCCTTGAACATCCTTTCATGTTCCACGGGAGAAACCTCTTCCACCACCTTTTTCAAAATTTTCTTCTTTGAAATTACTTTTGAAGGTGGAGCATTTGAAGGAGGAAAAATGGGACGTGAATACGAACAATTTCATATCTTAATGCTAGGAGTAAGTGTGATGATGCCACCCGATTTTTCCTTTCTTTTTTGAAAATCAAAACGGAGACGGAGTCGCCACGCCATTTTTATTTTAAGGGCCAAAACTTTGAAAAATGCCCGAGATGAGAGATTTGGGTTCGGAGGTCACGTTACACGCCGGGAAGAACGTTAGGGTTCACCCGGAATGCCTCGTAAAATGAGTCTTCCAAGCTTAAAAAACATTTGTGTGTGTGTGTGTGTTTTGGTCAAAATAAGTTCAAAATGAGAAACTAAAAAATTGGGAACTCTTTGTAAGACATTAAACAAGTCCCATGATTTTTGGTGTAATTTTAGGGTTGAGTTTTGGTACTCAAAAGACTCCTTGAAGTTGAAAGACATTTCTGCCAGAATGAAAAAGGCAGTGGACACTTGATTTTAAAATGAATTTAAGAGCTTTAAAGATTCAAAATATGGGGAAAGTCCGAGAATGAAAGTTGTTCAAAACATCTTAAATAAGGTGACTGCAAAAGAATTTTCGATTTGGAGATGATTTGATGGACAAAAACCTTCTGGAAATCACAGATATGAAATCTAGACTTCCAGAGACTGATAAACTGACTTTTGAAAAATAATTTGAAAAAGGGAGTCATACTCACGCAAAAAATAAAGTAAAAATATGTATGGAATTCTACGGATGTTGGCTACAAAAAGTATTTTGTAGTCAACACCCAATTCCAAGTTCTTTTGTGTCCAAAAAATTAGTCAATGGACTGAGGTCTTAGAACAATGCTACTGGACAGCAAGATGTTCTTGAAGGAAAATGTGATTTTAAAGGGGGTTTTGCATCCATGCTTGTCCCCATTTCCTTAGGCTTTGATTAGTGATCACTAGAAATTTTAATGGTGATCTACTATATCAAGTCATCCTTAGGGTACATTAGGACTTTAAGCATTTCATTTCCTTGGGAAGGGGAATTTTAACCTTTGAAAGAAAGATTTTTGTTGAGAAAATGGATTTTGGAAAACACTTTTGAGTGAACGATTTTGAGGAAGAACACTTTTAAGTGAGTAAGAAGTAATTTGGACCTTTTAAATGGTCATCCATGGAAATTTATTTCAAGGTGACTACATTTTTAGGTCAAGCAAAGATGAACAACAAACAAGTTGATGAACAAACTACATTTTTGAAGTTTGAAATGCATGCATGGATGAAGGAGTTTAGGGTAAGGAGAAGGAGGGTTTACCAATCTTCTTTGTGTTTGTGTTTGTGTTTGAATGGATTCAAGGCTTGGATGTGTTTAGTGTTTGATGATAGAGTTGGTCAAAGAGAAAACAAGTAGATAACACTTAAGTCCTCTATGTTTTCTCTCTAATCCTCCTCTTTAGTGTTGCTTTGAGCTTGAGCTTGTATATGTTTAAGAGTGATTTGAGAGTGTTTGGGGTGAGAATGGGAAAGACTCAAGAGAAAATGGTGGCAATCTAAGGATTCCCACTGTTTTCTCCTTGTTTTTCGCCAGAGAATAGTTTCTGTGAGTCAATTGTATTGTATAAACTGAGAGAGAAGGGTTCAATTTATAGGCAACTGGAAATGACAAAAGCATCCGTGCGAATCTGATCGAAGGCGTGCACTGTTCATTTCACTGCTGCAGGCTTTTTGAACAGGAGGAATATTTTTCAAAAATTCAAACAGCTGCTGTTTTACAGCCTACCCATTTCGGGTTTTTATCTTTTTTGAGATAAAAAAGATAAAAACCCTAAGATCTTCAGACGTCGACCCTAGAGGGACTATTTTAGGGAAGTCGCCCTAAGATGTGACTATTTTTGGGAAGTCGCCCTATGATTTGACTATATTTTGGAAGTCGCCCCATGATTTGACTATTTTTGGGAAGTCACCCTATGATTTGACTATTTTTGGGAAGTCGCCCTATGATTTGACTATTTTTGGAAAGTCGTCCTATGATTTGACTATTTTTGAGAAGTCACCCTATGATTTGACTATTTTTGGGAAGTCGCCCTATGATTTGACTATTTTTGGGAAGTCGCCATATGATTTGACTATTTTTGGGAAGTCGCCTTATGATTTGACTATTTTTGGGAAGTCGCCCTATGATTTGACTATTTTTGGGAATTCGCCCTATGATTTGACTATTTTTGGGAATTCGCCCTATGATTTGACTATTTTTGGGAAGTCACCCTATGATTTGACTATTTTTGGGAAGTCGCCCTATGATTTGACTATTTTTGGGAAGTCACCCTATGATTTGACTATTTTTGGGAAGTCGCCCTATGATTTGACTATTTTTGAGAAGTCGCCCTATGATTTGACTATTTTTGGGAAGTCGCCCTATGATTTGACTATTTTTTGGAAGTCGCCCTATGATTTGACTATTTTTGGGAAGTCACCCTATGATTTGACTATTTTTGGGAAGTCGCCCTATGATTTGACTATTTTTGAGAAGTCACCCTGGTAATGATTTCGGTTTGTCGAATTAGGGGATAATTGCAATTTATCGCTTTCCTAGTGTTGTGTGTGATAGCATTTTAGGTGCCTAAAACCTTAATGATGACGTTTTAGGCGCCTCGAACCTTGATGATGGCATTTTAGGTGCCTCGAACCTTGATGATGGCGTCTTAGGTGCCTCGAACCTTGGTGATGGCGTCTTAGGTGCCTCGAACCTTGGTGATGGCGTCTTAGGTGCCTCGAATCTTAATGATGGCATTTTTAGGTGTCTCGAACCTTGGTGATGGCGTCTTTAGGTGCCTCGAACCTTGATGATGGCGTCTTAGGTGCCTCGAACCTTGATGATTGCGTCTTAAGTGCCTCGAACCTTGATGATGGCGTTTTAGGTGCCTCGAACCTTGGTGATGGCGTCTTAGGTGCCTCGAATCCTAATGATGGCATTTTTAGGTGTCTCGAACCTTGGTGATGGCGTCTTTAGGTGCCTCGAACCTTGATGATGGCGTCTTAGGTGCCTCGAACCTTAATGATGGCGTCTTAGGTGCCTCGAACCTTGATGATGGCGTTTTAGGTGCCTCAGACCTTAATGATGGCATTTTTAGGTACCTCGAATCTTGATGATGGCGTCTTAGGTGCCTCGAACCTTGGTGATGGCGTCTTTAGGTGCCTCGAACCTTGATGATGGCGTCTTAGGTGCCTCGAACCTTGATGATGGCATTTTTAGGTGTCTCGAACCTTGGTGATTGCGTCTTTAGGTGCCTCGAACCTTGATGATGGCGTCTTAGGTGCCTCGAACCTTGATGATGGCATCTTAGGTGCCTCGAACCTTGATGATGGCGTTTTAGGTGCCTCGAACCTTGGTGATGGCGTCTTAGGTGCCTCGAACCTTGATGATGGCGTCTTAGGTGCCTCGAACCTTGATGATGGCGTTTTAGGTGCCTCAGACCTTGATGATGGCATCTTAGGTGCCTCGAACCTTGATGATAGCGTCTTAGGTGCCTCGAACCTTGATGATGGCGTCTTAGGTGCCTCGAACCTTGATGATGGCATTTTAGGTGCCTCAGACCTTGATGATGGCGTCTTAGGTGCCTCAAACCTTGATGATAGCGTCTTAGGTGCCTCGAACCTTGATGATGGCATCTTAGGTGCCTCGAACCTTGATGATAGCGTCTTAGGTGCCTCGGACCTTAACAAAGGGTGATCTGGAGGTATCAACTTGTTTTAAAACGATTTCCTTCGATGTTCGTACCCTTTCGTTGGGGACGGACTCTGAGGGGATAGACAGTCTTTTGGTGGATTTCATTTGAAGGGATCGGTCTTACATTTGCTGTCGAAATTCCGTTGACTTTCGTCGAGGATGAACCTAAGTTGAGATTTAGTTCCGAAGTATGAACTTAAATGAGAACTCAGTTCAGGAGTATGAACCTAAGTTTGGGATTTAGTTTAGGAGTATGAACCTAAATGGGGGCTTAGTTCAGGAGTATGAACCTAAATCGAGGTTGAGGGAGACTATTTGAGGGCATTCTCTCTGGGGAAGATTCGAGCTTACGATGATTAACGGGGAAAAGGGTGACCGTGTTGGTCAAGCGGCTGGACCTATGGTAGGCTACCTACGTATCCCGAATGGGAATCAAGCCTGGACGTAGTTCGAAATCCACTGGATAGTTAGGAACAGGTCTAGGATCCTGGGCCTTTTGATAATTCGGAGGCTGTCACCTTAAGGAACTAAAGCTTACATCGCTATTTGCGGAGATAGAGATAGCTAAAGCTATGGTTAATCATGCAACATTTGTGAATGTATGCATATTTTTGAGATGTGTTGAGGGACTAACTGTAAGTGCTCCAATTTGAGCTTGTTATTATTTTCGTTAGAAAATTAACGAAAGTTATAACATTTCTAACAATTCCTAACATTCCTAACATTTCTAACCAAGTAAGGGTAGATTAGGGATTGCCAAAAAAAGATAAACCAAGAAAGGAATCAAAAAAGCAAAAGAAATAGTCAAAAACCAAAAATAGAAACCGTTTGGAACAAAACCGGCCGTTAATTTGATTTTTTTTGAAAAATATTCCTTGTGTCCAAAGCCTGAAGCTGTAATTAATGAACAGTGCACGCTGACAATCCCATCCGCGCGGACATGTTTGCATTTTTCAGAGGGCTATAAATTAAGCCCTCCAGTCTCAAAGAAAAAAAAAGAGAAGAACACAATTCACAGTTGCACCTTGGCGAAAATACTCGAGAAAATAGTGAGAATTCCCTTGAATTGTCACTCTTTTCTCTTGATTATCTTCCCAAATCTCACTCACTCACTCACTATCATATTCAAAGCCTCAAACACTCTTAAATTCAAAGTCAAAGCTCCAAAACACAAAGAATATAGGTATAACCTCCCTCTTCTTACTCTAAATCTCTCATCCATGCATGCATTTTCAAGCTACAAAATGTAGTTCATTCATCTTCTTGTCTTAGATCCAAGAAGATCACCATGGAAGTTCATCTCCATGGATGATCTTCTACAAGGATCAACATTATTTTCAAAGTGTTCTTACTTTTTTCCAAAGAAAACACATTTTCAAAACCCTAAAAAATCATTTTCATACATCAAATCTCATTTTCAAAGGATAAAATTCCCCTTCCCAAGCAAATGAAATGCTTAGTCCTAATGTACCCCAAGGATGGTTTGATATAGTTGATTCACCACTAAAATTTCAAGTGATCACTAATCAAAACATAGGGAAATGGGGACAAGCATGGATGCCAAACCCCCTTTAAAACCATATTTTCTTTCTTGAGAAGTTGCTGTCCAGTAGCAATTTTCTAAGGCCCCAGTCCATGGTCTAAATTTTTGGACACAGATAAACTTGTAATTTGGTGTTGACTACAAAACAATTTTTGTAGCCAACATCCAGAGATTTCCAGAAATATTTTTATTTTATTTTTTGCGTGAGTAAAACTCCCTTTTCCCAATTTTCTTTTGAAGGTCAGATCACCAGTCTCTGGGAGTCCAGATCTCATATCTGAGATTTCCAGAAGGTTTTGAGTCCTCAAATCTTCTCCAAAATGAAAAATTCTTTCACTGAAATCTTATTTGAGGTGTTTGGAACAACTTTCATTCTCTGAGTTTTCTCAGATTATGAAGTTTTGAAGCCCTTAAATCAATTTCAAAATCAAGTGTCCACTGCCTTTTTCATTCTGGCAGAAGTGCTCTTCAACTTCCAAAAATCTTTTGAGCACCAAAACTCTACCCAAAAATCACACCAAAAATCATGGAATCTGAACAAAGTCTAATAAAGAATTCCCAATTTTTACTTTTCTGAGTTTCAACTTATTTTGGCCAAAACACACACACACACACACACACAAAGATTTTCAGCTTGGAAGACTCGTTTTACGAGGCATTCCGGGTGCACACTAACGTCCTTCCCGGCGTGTAACATGACCTCCGAACCCAAATCTCTAATCTCGGGCATTTTTCAAAGTTTTGGCCCTTAAAACAAAAATGGCGTGGCGACTCCGTTTTCCGGTTTTATTTGGTTTTCAAAGAAACGAAAAATCGAATTTTTCCGCGAATGGCACATCATCATCAGTGGCGACTTACTGGGATTATCTTTTTCTAAAAAAAAATGATATTTGGTATATTGGTGGAAACCATTAAACTTCCCGTTATCGCCTCCTAACACGAGTCGGGGATAAATTGTGGTTTAACAATCCCACGTACCGGTATCATCGTTGTCAAAAAAGAAAAAAAAAAGCTTTTGAGGGTCAAGCTTCCGTCCCGGCATTTAAAAAATCATTTGTTGTATGTGTCGATTTTTGCACATTTTTCGTGTTGTTTTGGCCGCCTTGGAAAAACTCAAAATTTTGACCGTCGGAATCATGTCCCTAACCTGCCGGAATTCTTGTGCTTATGTGCTTATGTGTTCATTAAATTTCAAAAAAATTCAAAAAAAAAAAGATTTTCAAAAAAAAAGAAAATTTTCAAAAAAATCATGCATCATATTTTTAAGACACATAAAAATTTCTATTTTACTCGTAAAAGAATATAGATCGCTTGCACACTACACGCACGTGACCGTACAGCACACTACGTCCCTAACCCGGGAAATCCTTGTCGCGGCCCGTTTGGTCTTATTACGCCTAAGTGTAAGCACAAGACTACCCAAACATCCCATGGAGCCTCGTGTCGACTCTACATGGCACTTGTCCCAAGTGACACACTTTGTTCGAGACTCGATTGGTTTTTAAGTTTGGTCTGTGTCATGCC